>JAVJIF010005284.1:0-107500 GCA_038442645.1 Agave tequilana
GCAAGATCACCAACTCTTACAAGCTCCCGCAAGAACTTAACGGACCCGCAAGTCCCTCTCTCGATGCCGCAATACCTACAATTCGAGCTTACTAGCTCACTTAAGGCAACAACCTCTACACCATCACAATAACAAGAAATTGGTGATCTTTTCTTGATCATAAAAGCTCACAAACATAATCCTAAAATCAAGTTGGAGTAGTTGAAACTCTTTGAGATTGTGTGGTGAGAAAAAGTTGTGAAGATGTGAAGGAAAGCACAAACAAAATAAGGATGTGGACTTATAGGCTCAATACCAAAATCTTTTAAGAAAAAGGTTTTTTATTACGAAAACTTGCTCTAAGGTGTTCTAACTTGTTCTTAACTTCTTAATGGGTTTTTCTTAGCTTCTTAATGGGTTTTTCTAGTGTCCCTCTATTTATAGGAGATGAAATATGAGGAGAAAATTTAAAAGAGTCATCGGGATGAGACTCAGAGAAAGAAAAAAACAGAAACTAACCGTTGGAGTCAAAAACAGAACAACAGTGTTTTGTCGGTCGAGCGGCCGGTCGACCGCCACCAGTTGGATTTCCAACCTTTGGGATTGTCTACCTTTGGGGTTAGCAGTCGACCGCTCAATCGACCGAGTAACCCAAACGAAGAGCCTTGCTCTGTGACGATCGACTGATCGGTTGACCGTGCCCCAACTGAGACTAAAGGTCTCACAGCCATTCGACCAATTAGTTGACAAAGTGCACACAAGGCACTTCAAAATCCTTGTGCATAATCGGTCGACCGACCGAGCAATTTTGCTCAATCAACGGTCGACCGGTCGGTCGACCGGTCTATGGCCAAAGTCAGACTTTTGAAAATATTTTGAAGTCCAATATTTTCTGACAAAAAATATTTTGATTACAAATACAAAATAGAGTTTTTAGAACATGATTGATCCAATGTGTGATCAGAGTTCATCACAAAACTAAGTAGAACTATATTTGGTTAAAAATACTTTTCTAAAAAGAAAAATGATTTTCCCGAAACTCGTTTTTGAAAATGAATAAGAGAAACATGTTTACGTGTTTTCAAGAACATATAGGAATATGAAAGATGTGTGCGTGTGTGGGAATCTCAAGAGCTATCAACCTTACTCCCTTAGTTTTAACAAAGCTATAAATCCTATACTAAAAATATAGGATACATAAATCTTGTATAGCCTTTACTCTTTGCAAACTTAATTCTTGAGCGTGTTGAATGTCGTATGTATGCCTTCTTGGTGTTTAGGCTCTTGGATCATTATCTTCAAGGCTCCTAAAACGGTGTGAGTCTTATCTAGGAAGCCAAATGTAACAACGAGAAATCCTAGAACTTATTTAAAGGAAATTGCTAGAAAACATAACTTCATTTTGTTATCATCAAAACTAGGGCAAATAGCTTTTGGGCCAACACATAGCACTTTCACTTATTTCTAAATATACATATTTTTATGCATAGTTTAACTTCGATCAGACTAAATGCTAGAAAAATTGTGAGATACCATGAAAACAAAAAAAATATATGAAATATGCGGCAACATAGCCAAACAAAGGATCACTCTAAGGTTCTTAGACCAAAAGTTAGAGAACTAGGCTCTGATACCAATTGAAATCACTTAAAGGAGGGTGAATAGGTGATGGCTATCCTAAAAGGCAAATAATGCGGAATTAAAAATAACTAAAACTAACTAGCACAATAAAGAACAAATAGACAATTTCAAACAACGCAATGTAGCATAAGAGTTATCTAGCATGAAAAGATAGAATAATATAGAGAATGTAAGATAGTAAAGAGTGAGTTGAGTAGACAAGGAGGCAATGGCTAAAACAGGAGATTTGTTTCGAGGTTCGAGCCACTGCTCTACGTCCCCACCTTCACCACATTGAAAGATTTTAATATGTATGATCTCGCAAGATCATCACTCTACAAGTTCTCACTAGAATTCCACGAACCCGCAAGACCTCTCATTTGGTGCCGCAACACCGTACAATGACGAACCCACAAGCTCGTTGAGGCTGCAACCTCTACACAAATCGAATATAATGAAAGAGTGATCTTCTTCTCGATCATCAAAGTAGTTTACTATATATTCTATAACTGATGCAGAGACTTGAAGGCCCAGAGACTTGAAGGCCCAGAGATATAAGTGAGTGAAGCTATGAAGAAATCGGAATGAAAGATTAAAGCTTTTGAATTTGAATGTGGAAATGTAGCTGAGTTCTCTTGAAATTTTCTTGAATAATTTTATCTCAAATTTAGTAAAAGGGTCATAGGGTTTATACAAGGAATCCCTATTTATAGATGCCCAAAATAGTGAGATTAAACTCAAAATAGTGGTTGAATTAAACTAGAAAATGCAGATTAAGAAAAATAGCCATTTGAGCTTAATTAGGCAATTAACTGCCTGTCGGTCGACCAGCCGGTCGATCGCCAATGGTCAAATTTCTGACCGTTGGGCGATCAACAGGGCGATTGATCGAACCCAACAGCGAGTTCTGTGAGTCTTAGTCAGTCGACCGCTCGATCGGCCTATGATGACAAGCAGAACAAACCCTAGCACGCGATCGACTGCTCTATTGATCTATGTGCACAAGTCTTTACTTGTACGTTTCGTGAAAAATCAATCGATCGCTCGGTCGATCGACATAGCAAATAGCTCTGCAGATCGATTGACCGGACAGTCGACCTGCCAAAGGCCAAAGTTGAAGTAAAGAAAATGTTTTGAAATACACTTGATTTTTCATCAAAATATTTTAATATCTCTTCACAAAACAAAGTTCATGGGTATATTTGAAGCTTAAATATGTGTGATTCTTGATCAACACAAAAAAAAAATATAGAACTTATTTTTATAAAAATAGAAATTTCTTTTTGTAAAATGTATTTTTCAAAATACATTTTGAAAACGATTCAAAGTAATCAAAATTCTTTTCAAGAATATAGAATCAAAACAGAACAAATATTGAGTGTTTGTGTGTGTGCATCCTTGAGCCTCTAAATCTCTAAATGATTTTAACAAATAAAAATCTGATATGGATAAAGAGCAAAAAAAAAATTTCTTCATTTTTTTTTCTTGATCCTTTATTGATCTCCAAGCTAGATTCTAATCTTGAGTGCTATGTGTGCTCTTTATGCTTAAACTCTTTAGATTACTTTGATGTTAGTTTTCAAACGTGTAAGTCTTGATGAGAAGCTAATCGATTCTTTGATATTCTTTTAAACCTGCAACTTATTTAATAAAAATTCATTAGAACAAATAAGTTCATAGGATCATCATCAAAATAGGGTAAAGGGCCTTTGGGCCAACAGTTGTTTCCCCAGCTGGGGGGCTCACCTCGCATGGGTGCAGATTCCACAAGTACTTTGACCTTGGAGGTGAGATCTAATATTTGAAGGTCGAAGAGGGAGATCAGGGAATCCATTGATTCGGCGGAGTTGAATGGGTCGGATGATTCTGGCCTCTCAGACACAGCTAGCGAATCCGCTCTCCTCGATCTGTTTCCTACAGCTGGGTCCAAGTCTCCCTCCAACTCCACCAATATCCTATCCTACTCATCATCATCGGAGCCGTAGTCGACCCTGTATCTCTTCTGCAAAACGAAAGTCAAGCCCAAGAAGAATACATGAGGGATCAAAAGCAAAATCATAATCAAGGGTCTCTAGCCGTGGAGATTTCGACGTGTCCTTCTCTCCTCTGGGCCAGCCTTAGCTGGACACTTCCTTTGCACACTTTAAGCTTTGGACTGGTGCTCTGCATAGGAGGCTCCGCCCCCTTAGGCGAGATGCCATTTGATTCAACGCCTCCCTTCTTGATGACGAGGGCAGATTCCACGTCATCCTGAGCTGATAACGAAGGTTTTAGAATGACTGGGTTACAGAGAGTCTTTTCGGATTCAGTAGCCAACTTCAATTGCGAAGATCATAATTGATCTGGACAGCCATCACACCCTTTCCTGGAACTCCTCTGAGACTGACATACTCCCCTATGGGATCGGGCCCCTGTTCCACGAAATTGGAACGACATCACAGCTCTTTGAAGAAGTAACCTCCCAAGGGCAGGAGACCTGGATGATGGTATTACGATATCCTGGTCGCTATCCACAAGGTTGACGATCAAGCTAGCACAGCCACTCTGAGGAATGCAGAAGAAACCATCTTTGTTCGTCTTCTTCATGAAATAGATGACGCAGAAATCCTCACGTCTGTATGAGTCGGGACAAAAGAAACACACAAGGGGTAAGCCCAAAATCGTGTGCCAATCCACTACCGACAACTGTGAGGGACACTAAAAATGACACAAGACTTCACGGACAAAATTTGTTAAAACAAGCTTCAACTCTAACGCCAAGATCTGGGGATGAAAATAAACGCCGCCCACAGGGTGGCCACCGTGAAGTCTGTCTTGGTGGGGCACCACTCCACCTGGACGTTAGATGGCAAGCGGACACCATATTTCACCAAGTAGGCGTCTATATCCTTCTGGCTACAGAGGATCGTCGTCTTGGGATCGAAATCCAAAGATTCTCTCATTCGGAAGCGCTCTCTCTTTCCTTTCTCTTCAGTACTCTCTTGCTCCTTTTCTCGCCTTCAGCGGCAACGGATTTTTCTCCTCCTGCCATTTGCAGAACAAAGACGGTGGATCTAGAGACAGAGATGAGAAGCAAAAGGAAATAAAGAAGCACTAAACTCAGGGGAAATCTAGGGTTTGTGAAAAGAAACTCGCTCACAATTCCCCCCAATTTAAACTAAAGGAGCAATGATGACTCTAAAAAGACAATCACTTTTCACTGATGATGCTTGAATTCAGACTGTAGCGTGAATCCCAAGGCCCCCAAACGATGGCTATCTGATCGTCACGCAGGCATATGGGACCCGCAACGTGATTAACTGACAATCAGCTCAGAGCATTAAGTGTGCAAGCATACAAAGCGACTCCTTGACTCCTCCTCGACTTCGCTTCTTTATCATGTCGCGGTAACTGAAAGGCCAGTTCGGGAAACTAAGTCCATTCTCTCCTTCTCGACCAAGGACTCTGAGAAGAAGAGATGGATGTGGCATCTGTAGTGGTCAAAATCTCGACCTCTGTGAGATCACGACACTTGGCAAATCTCAGAGATCGGGATCCTCTGATCCTATCTCACCCGACCACCACGAAGATTAGGCAGTTGCAACGGCCCAATACGTGAGTCGATAGCTGTGGATCAAACTGATTATCCTCGCCAACCAAAATGATCTCTGTAGAATCAGAACCATTTCAACTGAGACATTTGTGCAGTTAAGACTCGGAGCTGGTTCAGTTGCGAAAATCTTGACCAATCTGATTCAGACCAACAACCCTCATATATAAATACTGGTCTCCTACTTCTTCACAAGGGATCGAAATCCGATAGATGGTAATCACAGTATCACTCTACATAATTCATTGTAATCATTTGTGATATAGTGAATTATCTCTCTCTCTCTCTCTCTTGTGTTTTTTTCTTTTCAAGTTTTTCACGTAAAATTCTTGCTCTCATTTACATTCTCATATATAGTTTCCCACCACCAACATATATTTCAGTGATAGGAGAAAGTATTGTCATAAAAGAATGAAATATAATTCTAAAGTCTCAATTGGTCTTCCTTGTTAGACTTACTTTTGTTTTAAAGTCTAATTTATTTTGGTTCTAATTAAGTCAATTGGATATTTGCACCCGCCCACTTAACCTATGTTGTTTGACCTAATAAAGAATTGATCAAACCTAAATGGTTTGGGTCTAGACACGTTTTCAATTACACTTAGCCATGAGTGTATTTAAATTAGAATGTGGGACTCATCTACACGTGTGGAACTCGTGTTATAAATCAAGGGCCTAGATTTATGATGAGTTGAACTAGGGTTTCTTGATGCTATATATACCATGAGTAGGGTTCCCTCTCCACCAACAACAATAACCATCTCTCTTGGAGGCCTCTCATCTCCTCTAAGGATAAGAAAGAGAACTTGGTGGCTGGAGAGAAGAATCCTCTCCCTCAACTCCGGCGTCTTCGAGATCATGCAATCTTCGGCATCCTCGTGATGGAATCAGGTATGCCTAAAACTCTCCTTCCCTTTGATCATGATAAAGAGGCTAACAGTATATGTGTAGATCTTGTATGGAATAAATTTTAGATCTAACAATTGGTATCAGAGCCTCCTCTTTATCAGATCATCGGGATATAAAGTAATAACCTTTTGATCTCGATTTATGAAAATTATGAATCTCTGTATTTAATTCAATAAAAATTATTTTTTGTGTCTCAAATAATTGAATTAAATTGGAGACGATTAAATTAAATTCATGTATATATTTTTATGGTTTAAATCTGTGTGTTATTTTTATTTATGTTTTGATTCTTTAAAAAAAAAATTGCCTCTGTGTGGCGGGACGCGCGCATGCTTGCATGTTGCATGCATGCGTCCGCGAAGAAGAGAAGAGAGAAAAAAAAGGATACAGCGCATGCAGGTGTGTGCCTGCATGCAGGCCCAAGGCACCATGGGCCCCGCGCCCTACTGTTTTTTTTTTTTGGTTTCTTAATTTTGGGGATTATGAGATTAGTTAGGAGTAGAAATTTAGAGACATAATTTTAATCTAATAAGGAAACTACTCCTAATTAATCTCTATAAAGTTTAAACTTAAATTGTTGAGATTATTTTGGGTTTAGGGTTGAGATAGAATTCTAGTCTATTAGGAAAATTTTGGGATAGAATTCTAATCAAATAAAGAAACTTAATCCCAATTAATCTCACATTAAATTTATTGGGTTTTATTCAGTTCATTAAACCCGGCCCAATAAGAAAGGAAACCAATAACTTAACCATTGCGGGTCGGGTCTGATTCAGACCCGATAAGCACTGCACACCCGTTTTGCTAATAGAAACTTCAATTAGCCGTTACGGGCTCATACGACCTCTGTTTTGGGCATGTAAATAGCCGTTTCGAAGCTCTTGACGAGCACTACAGTATTAAAAGAACTATACATGACAAAACAGTATTTAGTTAACATAAAGAAGGCATTGAAGTATTTGTTTATCATGGTTATGTGTACCCTTACATGCTTCCGCTTCATCAATATTTATATTATTGCTTATATTGTCTAGCATAATGAATATTGATGTTTACTACAGTTGATAACACACAGATAAAAATATATACATGTTCAAGTTAAAGAATTTATAAAAGAGCTTATTTAATTGCGTATATAGTTCATGCGGACAATAGCCGGCCAAAGAAAGACTATTGTTTGGACGAATTATGTACGACTTCGGATACTTGATGTGGATAATGCAAGTGGGAGAACCTTGGTGTGTGGTAATCGGCCCAAAGGAAGGTTATCATTATGGCCGGGTCATTACATATATTATATGGCCAATATAGATTACTTAAACTTTGGGACCAATCCTATAAGTGACAGTCGGCCCAAAGAAGGCTGTACTCTTACATAGGACCTAGACTTTAGGATATCTATATTGGGCCAGTACAGTGTTGGCATATAGAGACACAACTTGTTCTGAAAGTTTAACCGGCAGCTCTATCGGTTAAACTGGTTGCATTTTCTGAAATTCATTTTTTATGGCTATTACAGTAGAATTTTATTAAATGCAATGTTTATGTTAAACTGATGAGAAATTGTATACTTATGTAGTTTAAATTGAATGGTACAAACTTTAAGAAGTAGTAAGACCACGTAATGATCGTTCTTGAATTCATGCACCTAGAGTACACCTTAAAGATTGATGGATCTCTACTATAACTAATAAAAGTTCAGTAAGAAAAGGTCAATTATGGTAAGTGGGAAAGATCTTACAAGATGTGTCTAATGGTCATAAAGCACACTATTCGTATAACTATTAGGGGTTCTATGCCTGATAAAGTCAGTGCTCACTTAGCATCCAGGGTAAACTTCTAATAAGAAAAGGAAAAGTGAAACTAAAGGGAGGAACATAAACACCACTACAGTGGCTGATCCTAAGTGGCAAAAGTGCAGAAAAAGTAGCCTAAGGTCATTGCATGCTTCTTCTGTAAGAAAGTAAGCCACCTCAAGTAAGAATACATAAGTATCAGAAATGGCTATTTAGCGGGTATATCTCATATTTATGTTTGTTCTGAAATTAATTTAGCTTTAGTGCCACTTGATACAAGGTTGATAGATAACTCACATAAGCGATTCAATGCGAAACTTCTAAACCCAAAGGAGGCCCAGCCTAGCTGAGCGATACGTATACATGTGTGATGGAAATAAAGTTGCAATTAAAGCTATTGGAGTTTGTAGGCTTAAATTAGATTCTGGTTTTTAGTTTTAGATTTGGATGAGACTTTATATGTACCGTCCTTTTAGGCGGAATCATATTTCTATTTTATTGTTAGACAGATCTAGTTTTACTGTCACTCTTGATAATGAAATGCTTAGTCTACTTTTCAAATCTAAAGTTGTTGGTACTAGAATTCTGATTGATGGCTATATATAAATTGAAACTTCATGTTTTATATACTGAATCTCTATATGTGAATAGCATAGGCACTAAGCGAAAATTAATTAAAGAAACATTAGAAAGTTTGGTACTAGACGAAGTTCAGGTGTCTTAATTTGGTGTATACAGACATTTATGGTCCATTCCCTACAGCTTTTTGAAATGGTCATGAAATTTCATCACTTTACAGACAATTACTCTCATTATAGGTACCTACACCTGTTCCATAAGAAATCCCAATCATTGGACATGTTTAAAGCCGTTAGATCTGATCATGATGGTGAGTACTATGACAGATATGATGAATCAGGTAAATGTCCAGAATCATTTGTCAATTTCTAAAAGAGTGGTATTGTCGCTTAGTACACCATATCAGGGACACCTCGTCAAAATGATATTGCTGAGAGATAAAATCACACACTAAAGGACATGGTTAGGAGTATGATAGCTCACACTATTCTACCAAAGTCATTATATAGTGAAGCCTTAAAGATGATTGTCACCTCCTTAATAGAGTACCTAGCAAAACAGTAACTAAAACCCTATATGAGTTATGGACTGGGAAATCTCTCAGTATTAGGCATCTATATGTTTGGGGTTGTCCAGCGGAAGCTCGGCCATATATACCACATGAGAAGAAGTTGGACTCAAGGACAGTTAGCTGTTTATTCGTAGGGTATTCTGAGAGGTATAAAGGCTTTAAGTTTTATTGTCCCTCCGCTAAGAACATAAAGACGGATTGCTAAATTTTTTTTGAGAATATTCAGAACAGTGGGAGTCAACTACATAAAGATTTCATATTTAAGAAAGAACATATTGTTATACCCATGACAATTGTTCCAAATGATAAAGTAGTTGTTCCACTTCAAGATGAAAATACAGTTGTATATTTACAAGATACATATACAGTTCATCCTGAAGTAGATCATGCTGGTGGTGAGGTAGAAACTGAAAATTCTCAACCACAAGTGCCTAGGAGATCAACTAGGGAGAGGAGATCAGTCATTGCAAATGACTATATATAGTTTATCTCCAATAGCATGAGTTTGACATAAGGCTAGAGGATGACCCCGCATCCTTAAATGAGGCCAAACTCAACATTCACTCCAGTAAGTGGTCAAATGCCATGAAAGATGAGTTAAAATCCATAAAAGATAATGATGTTTGGGATTTAGTAAAGTTACCTGAAGGAAAGAAACCGATTGGTTGTAAATGAGTATTCAAAACCAAGTGGGATTCGAAAGGTAATGTCGAAAGGTATAAGGCACATCTTGTCACAAAGGGATCTACTCAAAGAGAGGACATTGACTATAAGGAGACTTTCTCCCTAGTTTTCATGAAGCATTCTTTTAGGATTTTTATAGCACTGGTGGCTCACTTTGACCTGGAGTTATACCAAATGGATGTTAAGATTGCCTTTCTTAATGGTAGCATTGAGAAGAAAATCTGTATGGTGCAACCAGAAAGTTTTAAAGTGAAGGTTTCATAATATTTGGTTTGCAAATAAAGAAATTCATTTATGGTTTAAAGCAAGCATCCCGTCAATAGTATTTGAAATTTGATCAAGTAATATCCGATTTTGATTTTAAGGAAAATATAGTTGATGAATGTATTTCCATAAATTTAAAGGGAGTAGATTTATATTTCTTGTGCTATATGTGGATGACATTCTATTAGCAAGTAACGATATAAATCTTCTACTTGAGATCAAGAGTTTTCTCTCAAAGAATTTTGAGATGAAAGATTTTGGAGACGCTTCTTTTGTGATAGGCATCCAGATTCAACGTGTGACAGGACACGTGGAATATTAGGTTTATCACAAAAAGGCCTATATCGATAAGGTGCTAGATAGATATGGCATGAAGAATTGCTTTAAGGGAGATAAATTAAGTCTACCTTAATATCCCAAGAACGATCTACAGAAAGAGCAAATGAAAGACATTTCATATACATAGGCGGTTGGATGTCTGATGTATGCTCAAGTTTGTACCCGTCCAGACATAGTATATACCGTTGAGAAACTTGGCAGATACTTGATCAATTCTGGGATTGATCACTGAAAGACTACCAAGAAGGTAATGCGATATCAATAAAAGACTACATGAAATCTGATCAGTTGCAGCTGATTGGATACACAGATTCAGATTATGCTGGATGTATCGACAATAGGAAGTCCACTTCATTTTACATTTTTCTTATAGTGGGAAGATGTTGGATTTAGTCGAGAGGCCATTACAGCTACACTGTGACAATAAGAGCTATAAAGCCCTACTGCAATAGTGACAAGAATTCAGCAAAGTCGAAGCATATCGACATCAAGTTTCTTGTCATCAATGATAAAGTTCGGAATCATATTTTGTCTGTTGATAGTGATGACACTATTCTTAACATTACAGATCCACTCATTAAAGGACTTTTACCTAAAGTCTTCTTAGAGCATATTACTCATATGGGGATGACTAGTCATTACGATATCCTGATTTTGTGGGAGTGGCTAATTTATGTAACAGACATTATTTCTAAGTGCACTTTATGGATATTTGTTGATTCTGATAAATAAATTTATAACTGTTTTTCCTAAAGTTTACTTTTGCGAATTTGAGTTTGTTGAATTAGCAGTTAGACTCGTTGGAGTCATAAAGTTAGTCTCGTTGGAGTAATAAGGCTAGACTCGTTGGAGTCATAACGTGAAAACCAGTTGGAATTGTACCTTATTTGATCAGAGGACATTTCCATACCACACGTCCACATTTGATCTGTGTCGTTAGCGGTTCTGAAACTTGTGATGTGGAAGGTCCTACCTCGATTATACAGAAGGTAACGATCGCTATGTTCGGTGGCAGGACTCTTAATGGACCAGATTGTTCTGAAACGTGGTTTGTTGGCGGTTAAAGTTTTGACGTCATAAAGTTATGCATAATATCTATTCAATATGACTTGTTTGGCCCAAGTGGGAGATTGTTAGACTTACTTTTGTTTTAAAGTCTAATTTATTTTGGGCCTAATTAAGTCAATTGGATATTTGCACCCGCCCACTTAACCTATGTTGTTTGACCTAATAAAGAATTGATCAAACCTAAATGGTTTGGGTCTAGACACGTTTTCAATTACACTTAGCCATGAGTGTATTTAAATTAGAATGTGGGACTCATCTATACGTGTGGAACTCGTGTTATAAATTAAGGGCCTAGATCTACGATGAGTTGAACTAGGGTTTCTTGATGCTATATATACCATGAGTAGGGTTCCCTCTCCACCAATAACAATAACCATCTCTCTTGGAGGCCTCTCATCTCCTCTAAGGATAAAGAAGAGAACTTGGTGGCTGGAGAGAAGAATCCTCTCCCTCAACTCCGGCGTCTTCGAGATCATGCAATCTTCGGCATCCTCGTGATGGAATCAGGTATGCCTAAAACCCTCCTTCCCTTTGATCATGATAAAGAGGCTAACAGTATATGTGTAGATCTTGTATGGAATAAATTTTAGATCTGACATTCCTACCATATGCACATGGACCATAATGAACATTCATGAAATACTAATAGACAACATGCTTCATATACACGAGTCATTACATAATAAGCGTACAATATTGATATATCTTTAACTCAAAAATCCTCTCAGCCATCGTGGATAGGGGATTCGTACCATGACCTCTGCCATAATCTTTAGCATGAGCTAAGCTCATTTAGTGTCTCCTCCTTTATTTTACTAATGTTAGTGATGAGGTTATAAAACTTGCGTGCTTGAATTTTTATTGACACCCTGAAGAATTTAGCTCAAAACCAAGGTAAGAGAGGTGTACATTGAGGTGAATCAATTAATAAACTTTACACATAATTGAAACGAAATTGGGAAAAGCTCCTGCTAGAGTCTTAAGTTCAATATTTATCTCAAATTATATCCAACTACTTTCTCACTGGATGTGGAAGTAACCTACTTTTTTTTTTTTAAATAACCAAACTCATCAATTACCCTAATAAAACGAGGTCCCACTTTGATAGAATACGAGATATCTACTAACAAACTCTGTCTTGGCTCGTATTAGGTTGATTCCCAAATAATCTCTTATGAATATTACAAAGTAAGTTGAGAACCTACAAAACTTATTAAAGAAAAATAACAAAAATAAAGTTAATACGAAAAATAAGACGACATGTATATCTAAATAAGCCACTTTCGATGCTATTGTAGGATAATGCAAGTAAACTCACATGCACTTTTTTCGCTAGACAAATTAAAAATTTAGCTCTTTTTAAGATTCTAACAGGGGCACCTAGTAAAGAGTTTAAGAGGCCGACAAGAGGGAAACCCCCGTGAGTGAGTTTGCTTGTTTCTCTCTTTTTTTTTTGCTTTTTGTTTCTTGTAAAATTTGAAGCTTAAGTTGACTATATATTATTGTTATTGTTGTTGTGATTGAAATTCAAAGTCAAATAGCGTTTTATTTGATGTAAAATTTGAATTTAGCTCAAATCAACAGAAATCTAGAATTTAAGAAATACAGTGGAAACTTACAACCAATTTATATCAGAAAATTTTGAAGATGAATTATGCTAAAAACACATATTTGTCAGGTGATAAATGAAAATAAAGAACCTCGTAGATAACGGATAGGATTTAGGCCCGATACCACTAACCGTCTGTGCACCCATCTCATAGGTCGCTTATCTTCACCATTGGTGACCACACCCCGGGATTCATTCACGCTTCCTACAAAAAAGAGAGCGAGGCCAGCTCAGCAGCTTCCTCCTCCTTCAGCGATCCCCACCCCCAATATCGGAGCTCCGACAAGAGGGATAAAAAGGGATCCGATATCCTCAGTGGCTTCGCCATGGACGTGTGGGCGCTCAATCTCAAGAGCGGAGGCCTCCTTTTGGGAGCGAGGGCAGTGAGGGCCCTCGAAGACGAGGGGAGTGTCGGGTTCGGGTTCGGGTTCGGGTCCAGGCGGGCTTCGGATCTTAGGGTTCGGAGGGCGTCGGTCCGGTACAGGTCTCTGGTGGTGTCGGCGGCGGGTAAGAAGAAGAACCACGACAATCCGTCGTCTTCGGGTTAGTGTTTTTTTTTTTTTTAATAATGAATTTTAAGATTTAACCTGTTTTTAGGGTTAATTTGGGGTATCTTGATGAATTAGATTGTGAGTAAATTTGGGCTATTTTGAGAGAATTTTGTGCTTAGAATTGATGAAACCTCGTGATTAGAGAATGATAATTCACTAAGAGTTTCTTTTCATTTTTCGTTTTGTGTGGATTTAATTTTTGGATTGGGATTAATGCGTTGGTTTAGCTATTTTGGAAGAAAAGTGATTTTTTTAATAAATTTTTTGATAAATTCATAAAACAATATACTTATCTGATTGTTAACACATGGGATTTGGGGTATCCTGATGAATTAGATTGTGAGTAAATTTGGCTATTTTAAGAGAATTTTGTGCTTAGAATTGATGAAACCTCGTGATTAGAGAATGATAATTCACTAAGAGTTTCTTTTCATTTTTCGTTTTGTGTGGATTTAATTTTTGATTTGGGATTAATGCATTGGTTTAGCTATTTTTGGAAGAAAAGTGATTTTTTTTTAATTTTGATTAATTCATAAAGCAATACACTTATCTGATTGTTAACATATGGATTGTTGGAGAGTGTGGGTGCTTTTCTGCTTTTTGTGGCCACGAATGAGAACAAGGGAACAAGTTTTGAAGGATCAGAAATAGCCCCATTCAATTATTTATTTTTACGACACTTAACTAAAATTTAAATCTCCAAGTATTCTGTGTTGCATCCAAAAGAACCCCCTACTTCATTTGCACAAAGAAGAAAAAAGGACTCATTTTAGTTTTGGCTTTAATTGGTAAGCTTCTAAAGGAGTGTTCTTTTTCTGTAATTGTGCTGGAATTGTTCTTGATTTTAGTTTTTGTGCTTACTTCAACACTTTTGAGTTACTTTAGGTAGAAAAGGAATGACTCTTTATAGGTTTTTTTTTGTTAGAAATGTTGAATTAATAGGCAATGTTTGTTTTGGATGTTTTATTTCTAAATTATGTATAATTTGTTTAAAGGTTAAGTTGACCTTTATGCGTTTGTGAGTGATTAGATATGCCATGTTACAATGTATCATATTATTGATGGAAAAGTGAGTGAGAATATCTCCTCCTAGAAGTGAATCATTAAACAAATTATATGTAATTCCTGGATGATTACTTTCAAGGAAGTGACCATCCTAGCACCACTGACACTTGGCACCTTTAACCATGAAATTTTACCATAGAACTCCCTAAAAATGCTTGTTACAATTAATTCTTGAGTTCATGAGAACGATTGTGTACCATATACCTTTCGAGGACATATCTGATGGAGGATTATTAATGTCGTGACATAATCCCCCTCTTAATATTTGGCATCCTAGCTAGACGAATACTCCATCATGCAATGTATTCGAGAGGTGGGCCCATGGATTCAAGAGATGGCCCACTACATTCATGTGCTCTGTAAAACTTTGCTTTATGTGGAACTTGGTTCGACACAATTCCTACTTGTGTACACTTTTGTTGCCATTTGTAATTCCCTGAGCGAGGACTTGCAAGCAGGTAATCGTTCCTAGTATACTCTCCCCGACATACTTAATTATATCATTTTAACATGTTCCTCTCTAAACAATGCTTGCTACAATTAATTCTGGAGTCTTGGAATTGTAGCATGCCAAACTTCTTTTTGGCACATATCCCATTAGGAATTATTTGCTTTTTTTTGGCTCGTGAAATTACTCATGAAGCACCAATGCAACCTCAAACCACTATGTTTCAAGGGGCCCATAACAATATTCCTTGTTTTCTCTTAATGCTAAGAGGTAACAATGCCTAATAGAACCTAAGGGATGAAAACTGAATGAGTCACATGAAGGGTCATTGTTGCTTGGGAAATTTAGGTGCCTATTTGTTGAAAGTATATCTGAAAACAAAGTTTGTTAATCATACCACCCTTTTAGAAACTGGATATCATGTGTCAATAATGTAAATTGTAAAAGGGGTGAAAAAGGGTGAAGGTTGGCATAGATTGAACGACTGGACATGGGGTTAAATTGAGCATTGGATGTAGGATGTACTTTTTGGTGATGTAGTTGTTTTTACATCTTTTATCAGTAGTCTTTCTATTTTCTTGTTTTTTATTGTTAAGTTAGCTTCATTATTTAAATCTACTGCTATTGGAAATTTAGTGGCGTGCAAAAATCTTTATTGAAAATCAACTATATATTGTGGTTTAGTATCTTTAAGAAAAATTGTGATACGTAGGAGATATATCCTAGCCGAAAATTGGTGTGTCTGGCACAACCTAACAAGATACATTCGTCCATTCATGTCAAACGGTTACAAATGTCTACATCATTATTCACTTATATATATATATATAGAGAGAGAGAGAGAGAGAGAGAGGGAGAGAGAGAGAGAGAGAGAGAGAGACTTGGGTCCTTTGGGAAGGATATGGAGATGAATCTTTCCCATTCAAATTCAATGTTAGGCCATTCAAATTAAAGATTCACTTTGTTGGAGTTGATCTACATTGTTAAGAATGCTTAAAAATAAAAATAAAAGTTTAATTGTTTTGAATATTTTTTTTGCTTATTCATCAGGTAGGCTCAAAATGAACTGCCGTAACAGTGAGTTGATTAGTTTAACGGTGTAGAGTATTTATAACCTAACAAAAGTTGGTGTGTGAGATTTTTAAATGTTAGATCATGATCAAATGGCCGGATCAAGAATTTGTATGTCTAAAGTCATAGATCTAAGTAATATGCCACTTTCGGCTATCCATTTTGTGCCTACATGATGCATGGATAAGAAAACTACAAAATACTTAAATTTTAATTTTTAATTACTTTAAATAAGATCAACTTCACCGGAGTGGATCTTGTATTTGAATGTCGTAGTATTGAATTTGAGCGGGAAGGATTTATGTTCAAATCCTTCCAAAAGTAGCCAAGTCTCACCCTATATAATACTCCTAAGGCATAATTAAGTTAAAATGTATAATATTCAAAGAAATTGAATCCACTCCCTTTATCTTGATCTAAATATTTTAAAAGGTTTATAAACAAAAGGTATGTATTTTGAAGACTACAGTGGTCAAAATTTGACCATCATCTGGATGACACGTGTCCCTGCCACCAAGAACTTTCACCAAGAAATCCGCAACTCTCAGGGTCCATTTCGAAGTCTCCGCCACACGGTTCGAAGACTCGGCCGAGTCAGATATGACTTGGCCGAGTCGTATCCGTCTCGGCACCCACCGGGACGAGTCCGAGACCCGATTCGAAGGATCCACTCAGAAACGACCGACTCGGTCTTGACTCGGAGTTGACTCGATCGAATCGGCCGAGTCACGATACGACTCGGACTGACTTAGCCAATTCAGCCGAGTCAGCTCTGAGTCAAGATCAATTCGATTAAAAAAAATTCAAACTTACCTAGGATTTAGGGCTCCCCCGCCTTCGCTGCTGCCCACTTGCCGTCACCGCCTGAGCTGCCCGATCTCTTCCCCGCCTTCGCCGCCTACTTCTGCTCGCCGCGGTCGCCGCGAGAGAGGGAGAGAGAAACCGAGAAGGAGAAGGGAGACACGAGGGAGATAGAGGGGGAGAAGAGGGAGGGAGTAGAGAGAGGGGAGGGGGAGAGAGACGAGAGAGAAGGAGATAGAGCCAGAGGGAGGGGAGATCGGATGATCTCACCTGATCTCTCACCTTTATCCTTTTAATTTTTTAATTTTTTAATTTTTGGGTTTTTTATATTACCCCCTCAGATCTTTTATATTTCTGAATTTACTCCCAAATTATCATATTTTCCCAATTACCCCCTCAAAACAAATTTATTTTGGACATGTGATATATGAATTTTGATGTCTAAATTTTTTACGATTTGTCATGATTTTTTTCATACTTTTTTGAGCTTTCTATGTAGCGTTTTGCGCGTATCGTCTGAATCCGATCCGTCTCGGTGCCGGCCAAGTCGGCGGTCAAGACCGCGACTTTGAATCATGCCGCCACATCCAGCCTCCGCCATATCTAACCTCCATCACGTTCAACCTTCGGAAGTCATCCTCCATTTAGAAGATACCCAAATTTGGAACCACATCCGCCACTCCAAAAGCTTATCACTCTAGTACCCTTCACAACCAAAGTCTTCAACTCTGAGTTCGAGGCTCTCAACAACAGCCCACCGAAATCTCTGTTTGTCGTTATGCAGCACCATCCTCCCCTACATTAAATCAGGCGGTTATACATGGCATTGATTTCCCAGCATGCAATCCCGACTAATCAGCACTAGTGATCTTGATCGTTGCAATATATCCAGCACATGCAGATCATGTAGTTACAATCATCCGCCAATTCTGCCTGCACTCTGGCAACCGTATCAGGTATATAAGATCCTTCTCCAAAGAGAAGGTGATCTATCGCTTCCCTAATTCTCAGAGCATACTCGCACATACTCACAGATACACGCTAGTAGTTTCTCTCCGCTAGTCCTCTACCACCAACACACCTGTAGTTTCTCTCTGCATAGTCCATTCCTCCCACTACACCTGCGGTTTTCCTCTGTCGGTCCTTCCTATTATTTTTTCTACTAATTTTCATGTCTGAGGGTCTTAGGTCGGTATTACACCGGTGCTCATAACCTGAAAGGTGTCTTCTTTTGTGTGCTCTGACAGGTAACACCCTGGGTAGTGCCTCAAACTTCGCTTATGGTGGGTTGAACCATGGTGAGCCGATTTTTTATCCACCACAAGCTAGTGCTTTCATTGAGAAATGAGTCCACACTCAAGGTCTCATTCCTTTCCAATCCAAAACCTTCCTCAAAAAAGCCTTTTCCCTAGTGTTGATGGCCCTGAGAAAGCAGACCAGCACCCACAACGACATTCTGTTCCTATCAAAGGGCAAGGCCATCAGCGCCATTGGAGGCACGGTCCCCCCGCCTACCGTCGATCAGTCGCATATTACCGAGGACATTGGCTCTTCGCCTCAGGGGGTAGGCGCCAGTATCCAACCACCGCCAATGTACGAAGATCAGATCCTTCAGATGCTCGCCGATACAAAAGAGAAGATGAAGGAACAACAAGCCCAGTTAGATCGAGATGGGAGTAGACGACTCTCGGTCGCGAGAATGCCATCTGCGAATAAGAGGCATCGAGGCATCTCAACAGCCAACTCCAGGCTCAAATAGCTGCCCTCCAGAACAACCAGACACCGACACAGTCGGAAAGCGAGCCTAAAGTCAGATAATCTCGTGACATCCGAGCCCTCGACGAGTTAATCCAAAGACGGATCAAGGACGCTAAGCTATAGCTCCATGACCGATCAGCACTTTCAGCCTCCAAAGTCTCTGATTCCCCTCTCCAAAGAGATCTTGGAGTGTGAGTTCTCGAAAAGTTCTCAGTTCCAACCTTCGACTAATATTCCAGAGCAAGTGACCCAGTTCAGTACATCACACTTTCGGGATAAATTCACAGTCCGCTTCTGCAACAACGCCCTCATATGCCAAACCTTTTCGTCCAGCCTGAAAGGCGGGGCTTCAAATTGATTCTACTCCTTACCTCCACATTCTCTCAAAAACTTCAAGGAGGTAACCGAAGTGTTCTTCACTCAATACGCTTCCCACTGAGAAACCAAGAAGAACAACCTCCACCTCTTCTCTGTCAAAATGAGGTATGACGACAGTCTCAAGTCCTATATCAGTCAGAGCCAGCTTGCTAAGGTTCCCAACTGTGGTGAGGATGTATCTGCACTCGCGTTCATCAGCGGATTGCGGATCTTTCACCCACTGTACAAGCACCTACTGTAGCACAATGTCACTCGGATGAGGATGTATCTGCACTCGCGTCCAGTCTTATCCCGAGCGCAGCCCTACATCCAGTTGGAGAAAGTGTTAAAAAGCTCCACCATCCATTCCACCAAACGTGGCGACGACGTAGAAAAGTCGAAATCGCGATATGAAGTTGCCATTCGTGCCAACAACCAGAATCGGGGGCAACCCACCCTCAAAAGACAAGCTCTCTTAATTATCTCCCCAAATTCGCTCCAAGCTTACAAGCTAACATAGCAATTCACTCTACTGAGGCTCCTCATCACCAAGGTCTTCAACACCATAAAAAATCAACCATGGGTCAGACGTTCAAGACCAATCCAGTACGATCCCATATTCCCCGGAGCAGAAGAATACTGCTCTTGCCACAACGGTAAGGGGCACAAAATTATCCACCGTCGAAGCCTCCAAAAGTAACTGAAAGGGCTCATCTGTCAGGGTATTCTCAAAGAATACATCCTTACTCCCGAAGCTACTGTCAGATTTGGACAGCTGAGCGCTCTGCCTTCTACCCAACCACAACACGCAATCACTCAGTGCAAAGCGATCGAATGATCCGATCTTACCTATATAGATAAGGCAGTACCTCCATCCTTGACGTCCTTTGTATTTCAGTTCCATGTATTTTATTTCAGTATTGAATAAAATCATATTTCTACTCCTATTTCAGCCAACTCTTCTGCTAGGATTACACCATCTTAGAGTCCCATCAAGTTTGCCACTCTGCTAATGGGTCTTACGCGCACTCGGAGACGACTGCGAACCCAGCTCCGCTGATGGGTTCCACCCCACTCAGAGTTCAGTGCTTGTACGCTCTACTCTACTCGGAAGCGACAATACAAGTACTAACCTACGAGCCTTTTCTCGATTAGCCTACAGACAGTCGAAACCCTGTGCTATGGGTCCTACCCCCGTTCAGAGCCCTCTGTTGCAGGGATTTTACTCTCTCAGAGCCCCTGTTTGTTGTTCCGCTGGTGTGTGACACCCCTCCTCGGAAACACAAAGTACTAGCTTACAGACTCTCCTTATCTGACTCATGGGCGGATGAACTCTGATAGTTTTCCTCTGTCAGTACTAACTCTACTGCTGGGATTTCCCCCACTCGGAGACACGGATCGCTACTCTGCTGATGGGTCCTACCTCACTCAGAATCAAAGCATCCAATCTGTCTATAGGTCACATCCCCTTCAGGTCCATATCAAGTTCAAAGTTTCGTTGATGCGATTTTTTTCACTTGAAAGCAACTGTGAATTCAACTCCTATGCTGGAATTTTCTCACTCGGAGACCCGAATCGCCACTCTGCTGATTGTTCCTACCCCACTCGGAGTCGACACATCTAATCTGTCGATGGGTCACACTCCACTTCAGGTCCATACCAAGTTCACAACTCCGTTGGTGGGATTTTTCCAACTCGAAAGCAACCGTGAATCCAACTCCGCTGCTAGGATTCCCCAACTCGTGGTCCAGATTGCCACTCCACTGATGGTCCTAGCCCTACTCGGAGTCGACGCATCCAATCTGTCCATGAGTTTACTCCCACTACCAAGTTTGTAGGTACCACTGATGGATTACCCCACTCGGATACAACACTGCAGGCTTGTCAAAACATTCCAAACCAACCACCTACTCGAGATACAGGTTAAACACTTCGGAAAGGTATGATGATCCATGTATTATCCGAATATAAACCTCCTTTATTCTGATAACGTAGTTATTGCATATGCCTGCTTGTATTGTTTATCTCGGAATAACACTAATTATGTTTATTTAACCTATAACCATACAAGACATTAATATATACATAGCGGTTTTCTTGTTTGAATTATTCTTTCGACGTACTAGTTTCGTGCGGTTAGAAGCTAAATATACATAGTTTTG
The DNA here is from genome assembly GCA_038442645.1 of Agave tequilana. NCBI lineage: Eukaryota > Viridiplantae > Streptophyta > Magnoliopsida > Asparagales > Asparagaceae > Agave > Agave tequilana. The sequence goes on from JAVJIF010005284.1 coordinate 21,221, forward strand.
TTAATCCAATTTGTTAGACTTATGTCAACTTTCTTTACATTTATTGTGCTATATCTAACTTTTGGTTTAAGATGTTCTGTTGCGTGCTTGTATTCACATCCTCCTTCCCCAACTGACGGGAATGTCCCCCTTTATCATCCCAAGGCTTGCACATCCCGCTGATGGGATTTCCCCCACTTGGAGACGACAACACGAGCAACTACTTACGGGCTCACTCTCGGTTAGCCCATGGACAGTCGAAACCCTCTGCTGTTGGTCCTACCCTCACTTGGGGTCTCTATTCGGAGACATCACAGTGATGGGATTTCCCCCACTCAGAAGTAACCGTGAACCCAACTCTGCTGCTGGAATTTTTCCCTCTCAGAGTTCAAGTTCACAACTTTACTGATGGGATTTCTCCCACTTGGAAGCAACCGTGAATCCAACTCCGTTGCTGGAATTTTCTCTACTCTGAGGCCTAAAGTTTGTAGATACCGCTCATGGGATCTCCCATACTCGAAAGCAACAATGCAAACTCGCCGAGCAACTCCATATCCAACCAATCATACTAGAGATAGAGATCAGAAGTTCGAAGAGGCATGAATATGATCATATCAAATTCAAAAAAGCCAACGGTAAAAAATAAACTAGGCAGGATCCAAACAACTAGTTCAATTCCAAGAATATATTTCTTTTCGAAAGATATTTTCATTCCAATACATTTCATTAAATACATTTGATTACATCTAACGAGAGTAATACAAATTTCTTTTACATCTCTGTGTTTATATTATTTTGAAAAAATATAGATGATCCAGATCCGATCACTTCGGTCCTGCCCAGTGGTTTAAATATTGAATATCAACGATATATCAGTTGGCAAAATTATATATCGGATACCAGGTGATATATCGCGATATGGTGTTAAATATCGGACGTCATACCAGATGAAAAATATATATGTGATCGCCTACATAAATCATATGAAACTACTTAAAGGAAGTTTAGAGTCATAAACTCATAGGGGATTCTTACTTTTTGTACAGGCTATGCACTAGAGCAATTGCAGTATAAACAAAAAAAAAGAGACAGGATTAGTTTTTCTTTCTTTTTTCTTTTGTATTCTTTTTTTTCTTTTTATGTAACACAAGCGGGTCGGGTGGACCCGTTTCATTAGCGGGTTGTGACCCACTCTTTTTTTAAGTTTGATTTTATATAATGAAGCGGGTCGGATTTTATCACTTTCTTAGGCAATTTAATGGGTAGTGACCCGACCTGAATTGCAATACGATAAGCTAATTTAACGGGTAATATTTTCAATATGGATATCAGCTGATATATCGGCCAAGTGGCAATATATTAGCCTATATCGGTTCAAAATGATATCCAGTAAAATTTTGTACTTATCGTATTGTTTTGAATAAAATACCGGTATCTCAGCTGATATACGGTATATCAGCCGAGATTTAAAACACTAATCCTGCCACCATTAACAAATACCTGATGCTGAAGCAACGAGGATTTGCTCATTGGAGAACGCCTCCCGAGAAGCACTGCCTTATTGCTCACACCACTAGCCAAAGACCCCAAAATCAGAGAGAGGACCAGGAGTTTCCTCCACAAAAATGAAGGTCCTTCACATGGAAACACCTCACCATCCCACGAGATGGACTCTGGCAAGACACGCAAGGTGTATCACATCCCCTCCAAAGTGTTCTGAGAGAGAAATCAGAGCTCTATCATGAGAAGCAATTCACCGACACATCCAGCCGATGAGCTTTCCTCCTTCCTTGTACATGCCATCAGGAAAGAGGCTCTGAACCCTAAGATCGAATCTCAGCCCCTAAAAACGAGCAACCCGTAACCAGATCACCCGATCCAGTGGGAGCAGAAGTCCTATCTGGCACTCTCGATGTCGGCACCCTGTCACGACGGCTAATGTGTCGTAACATCTTCTTCATAACGATTAATGCGATGCACCTCTCAAACTCCACAGAAGAGAGAGCTCAGTCACGTCCCCTCATCTTCCTCCCTCTCCTTCCTCTATTGGATGAAAAGAAGAAAAACGTCATGGCAACAACAAGAAAAGGAACTAGGGTTTTGTAGTCAGAGTTTTTTTTTGAAGAAAACAGAAGATAATTTCCCACAGATCTTTCTCTATTTATAGACAGACGAGAAACACATTCGCTTCTAATTCAAATCACCAATCCTTGAAAAGTCGCTCCACATTCTGAGATTTTTAGTCAACAGTAAAGGCAGAAGATCAACCGTCGTCACATGTCATAATGACGCCACGACACGAAAAGGCACTGACGCAATCTTCTGAGAGATCTCGCCACTTGATGTAACAACTGTCAGCCAGTTGTGCAGCCAACAATTAGTTTCAGAAGAACCGCTGACATCAGATGAGATTTGAAGCATCCACTCCGAGCATCTTCGCTTTCCTAACTTCTCTTCCGCAGACTCTGACAAGTGAGAAAACAGGCTTATCTGTAATGGTCAAAATTTGACCCTCATCAGGATGATGACACATGTCTCCGTCACCAAAGCTTTCAACAAGAAATCTGTAACTTCTAGAGTCCTTCCCGGAGTCTCCGCCACACCCAACCTCTGCCACATACATTCCCGAAGTCATCCTCCATTTTGAAGAAACCCAAATTCAGAACCACATCTGCCACTCCAAAAGCTTTATCACTCTTGTACCTTCCAAAACCAAAGTCTCCAATTTCGAGTCTGAGGCTCTCAACAACAGCCTACCAAAATCTCCTCCTGCCATTACACAACACCATCCTTCCCGTGTTGAAGTGTGTAACACCCCTACATTAAAGCGGACAGTTATACCTGGCAACAGATTCTCCAGCATGCAATCCTGACTAATCAGCGCCGGTGATCACGACCGTCACAACAGATCCAACACGTGCACATCAAGTAGTCACAATCATTCACCAATTCCACCACCACACCGGCTACCCTATCAGGCATATAAGATTCTTCTTCTCCAAGGAGAAGGGGATCGATTGCGCTCCTAATTCTCAGAGCATACATGCGCATACTCATAGAGACACGCTAGCATTTTTCCTCTACTAGTCTACTACCAACACACCTGCAGTTTTTCTCTGCACAGGTCATTCCTCCCACTACACCGGTAGTTTTCCGCTACCGGTTCTCCCTACCATTTCACCCTATCATTCCACTTATTAATTCTCACGCCCGATAGTTTTAAATCGTCATCACATCGGTGCTCCTAACCTAAAAGGTGTCTCTTTTTCTGTGTGCACTAACAGGTAACACCCCTGAGGAGCGCCTCAAACTTCGCTTATGGTGGGTTGATCCATGGTGAGCCGGTTTTTATCCACCACAAAGACCAATGCTCATGATCAGGTGATTGTAAAATGAACTATTTCTAAATGTCAGAAAACCGTTCATTTTGTCACCACTTAAAACATAGATAAATAATCTTCAAAATGCATAGTTTTTTGTGTGTAGATCTTCCAAAATATGTAGATCAAGTGTAATGGATAGATCTTCTAATTTTATTCCAAAATATGTATTTTTATAGGCGGGCATAACTAACTTAGTTGTGCACTGGGAGTATTAAAGCTTCACCAGTTTATATATAAGATAAATATATTATGCTCACTTTAACAAAAACAAACAGTTTTACACCATTTTACTAAAATGTTGGTTCCGTCATATATGGATAATTACCATATATTTATATGAGTCAAATGTACATATATATAGAAGACATGTACATATATAGGGTTTCCTCATGTTTGCATTTTGGACATTTGCTGTATCTGATGACCTTTGTCCATGTCTACAAATCACATGAGGATAATCTTAAGGAGTTTATTCTTATTTTTAAACATTAGATGTATTATTCTCCAATTTTTTTCTTTTGGGTTAAGTTTGTATCAACATTGTTTATATGTGGAATGATAGTTTATTAAACATCAGTTACTCTTGTAGGCCTGTGTGATGACCAACAGTTGCCTTTTTCTCTATTTTGAATTAACATTAACTCGTCTATTTGGTTGAGGCAATCTTTATGCACTGCAGTTCTTCAATTGTTTCCTTAAGACAGTAAAGAGCTCAAAAAGCTCAAAACTCGGCTTTGGATCAACTTAGTAAAAGCTCGTTCGAACTCGTTCGATAACGAAACAAATCAAGCTCAAACATTGCTATGGGCTCGATTGAATTATTAGATAGCTCGGCTTGGCTTGGCTCAGGCTTGAGCTCAATTACAATAGGCTTGATAAGAAGATTGGTATCATATGTCTGTGTGTATTTCAATATTTATATCTTTAAAAAACAACATCATCTTGATGTCTTGAATTAAACTAAACTTATAGTCCTTGTACATTCTCCACATTAGTTTTAAACCAAAATAACTATATTTATAATATTTGTTCTAAAAAAACTATATTTATAAAATAGAAAAACAATAGAATCCTTGGTTGTTGAAAGGATTCTATGCTCTTCAGACTCATGAGTCATGATTATAAATGGGTTCCATAAAGCTCAAGGCTCAGATGGGCCTGTTAAAAGCTCGTCCAAGCTCGCTGTTAATATTATTGAATGGAGCTTGAACAAATTTTAAACTCGCTTTAATGAAAGAAATAACACAAAAATTGTAAAGCTATGTAAAGCTGTGCTCATATAGCTCATTAAACCAGAGCGGTTAACGACACTCAGGCAAATAGGCAATCACCTCGAGGGGTGGGGCACATTACATTAGTAGCCATGTGCCTCACTTTTGGAATTTTCACCCAAAAAATCAAATGAATCAATTAAATTACTTATAATACAAGAAAATTAGAAATGTATTACCAGCATTTTGTTTTGTTTTGTTTTGTTTTTTTTTTTTTTTTTTTGGGGGGGGGGGGGTGCGGCGTGTAATCACTTCCATAAAAGACATCACCAACCTCGTGTGATCAATGTAGACAGATGTGCCCCAGAACAATATAACTCCTATCTACCGAAAAATATATATATATATATATATATATATATATATATATATATATATATATATATATATATATATATATATCTCCATACTTTTTTTCTCAAAATTTACCATAGTTTTTATTTAGTGCTTTTATTTTCTCTGGGTATGTCTAGCTTGGTTCGTGGCCATTCCCCTTCGTGATCATGCACACATCAATAGATAGAGGTTATATTTCTTGGGGGCACATCTATCTTGGCTTCAGTGATCTGTCCTTTAGGCTGGCAATTACGTGCCTTCCCCGAGACCGATAGTACTTTTCTAATTTTCTTGTATTTTTAGTAATTTGATTGATTGATTGATTTGTTTGGATGAAAATTCCAACACTCATTACGTCTTATTGCGTTTTTTGTGACCAATTATTTTCTTTTGTTTTTGATAGTGACTTTAGCTCTTTTAATGCTCTTCCTCTATTTATTTCCTGTTTCTCCTTTTCTTCTTGCTTCTGCTGCGGCTTCCACTGCTCCTTTTTTCTTTCTCCTCGCATTGCTAGTTCTTGGCTGCCAAAGCTGCTTTCCTCGTTTCCTCCTCCTCTTCGCACTCTTTCCCCTGTTGCTAATGTCACAGCTTTGTGGCGCTGCCTTTCCTAGCAACAGTTAACGCAAGTTCTGAACATGCAAATAGGTGAGTGCATGTGTGTATAATTAGAGTAGAGGATGTTATCTTAGTTGTTTACTTGTGGACCATGCACACAGAAAAAGAGGTGCCTCACTTCTGTGAGGTTCCCCTCTCCCCTTCCAAGTTTCGCACATCAGTCTTTGCGCCTGCAAAATCTGATATGAATGCATATCATCCTACAAATCTGTTAATCTATCCTTTTTTCCCCGCCTTTCCTCTGTTTTTTTTTAATTAAAAACTGGGAGTGTGTTTGTAGGCTTGATCAGTAGTCTAGTTCCAGTATTGCAGGTAACTGTAGCTACTCTCTGCTTGGCAGATTCTATGAGTTGATAACTGGTCGCATTAACGGTTCTTTCATTTGATGCAGGAAATCATACAAATCAAAATAGAGCAGTTCTTTTAGGACTTCAAGGACTGTCCCAAAATCAAAAGTGAAGAAATCAGAAGGAGACTGACATCAAATGGGGCTCCAGGCTTTTGAATAGATTAATACATAGATTATTAGAACAATCTAAGTGCAACTCAAACAAGAAAGAAAACTTTTGACTTTGAAACAAACCAATTTTTAGGAAACAGTTTATGGTTATTGGGAAATGTTCTTTACCTACTGGGAGTTTGATATGCGAGTGGAAAGAGAAGAAAATAAATCTGCAATTTCAGATTTATAGTAGAAGATAGACTTGAGAGAATTTCAGATTTATAGCAGAAGATAGACTTGAGAGAATTTCAGATTTATAGCAACAACAAGTAAAATTGGGTGAGCCCATGAAATCTCTAATTTGTCTCGAATAACCCTGATTATTGCTTTTCCTTTTAGACTATATCTTGACAACTAATAAAATTCCAATCAAAATGAACTTCTTTATCCGGAAAGATCCCAACTTACCCAGACTTCTAATTTAACTCAAGCTCCAAGAGAATTATACAAAAAGACTCTCTTAGTAAAATAACAAATGCAGCGCTACTCAATTAAACCACTATGTGGTAACGTCCCTCGTTTGGGTCACATCAAAGGTCCATTCTTTGGGATCTATCTGTCTGGATATACTCTGTCAGTTTCAATTAACATCATTGTCTCAGATGCTATACAAATTTTGCTTTTGTTTAGGTATCAGAAGTTTCTGGCCGAGCTAAGTTTTCATGATTTGACAACCAGGGTTCTTATTAGTTTTGATTTATTATTGAAAATTTTAATTATGACCAGGATGCAAGCATTCTTCTTATTAGCTCCATCTTTCTTTCATGGTACTTTGAGCTTGACTTTAAGTTTTCCTTTGTAGATCACTAACAAAATGTCATTGCAAGCATGCCCAACGTTTGAGACAGTTACTTAATGGCTCTGGAAAGCTGGTTTTATTTCATATACGTTTTTGTCATGTCAGGACACCAAATTGATGTAACCATTCAAAATTTACTTGACTGACATCTATTTCCATGTTGGCATTTACCTGTATCTTCTTTGCAAGTTAACTAAGTCACCGACTCTTGAACATACGTTTAAATCAATGTACTCTGACCCCGTTTTGTTTCTCCATTGTTGCCTTTGATACTCTGCCTTTAACCTCTGTTCTTTTTCTTCAGTTTAGGATTGTAATTTTTTCTGCGGACTCCTATTCTCGAGAATTTTTCTTCTTGATATCCATTGTGCATGCTTGTACAAAGAGATGCCAGACAAATATGACATCTAGGTTTTCTTATTAGTTACTTGATGATAGTTTTCCCTACTGGCTGCTTTGGCATTGATGTCTTCCTTATGAGTGCCATCTGTGGGATAGATCTATCCTTCGGATGTCTGCCACCAATAAAAGACATAAACCCTGTTTTTAGGACAGTCCTGCATGCCACTTTTTACAACATGAGCTACAGACTAACAGTCTTCTTCCGGTGTTTTCATTAGCAACAAAAAGCTATTTAATTTAGTAGCTCTGCTTGTCTTCAGTTGGGGAAAAGTTTTGTTTCCCTTTCAAGGATATTTATATCTCTGGCTACTTGATCTACAAATTCACGCCCAGATGTTTGATGAATATTACATTAAGCGCGATTGTTGTGTTGTAGCTTTTACTATAGGATTTCAACAAGAAAGATATGACCTTTGAAACATCTGTCAAGCTGCCATTAGTGTTTGGTCATTGTGCAATATTTTTGCTGCCTATTTGCTTTTAATATTTAGAATGCAAATGTTCTGCTTCTATTTCTCAATATTCTTGTTGCATACAATCTATGACATGGAACTTTTGTAGTTAAGAATTTTATGATTGACCTTGAATTGCAGGAAACAACGACCCCCCGGTTCCCGAGGGAGACAGTCCTGAAGGCATCAATCCAGCCAATGACAAATCGAAATCTGATGATTCTACGCTCAAGTCCCATCATCCATTGCTTGACTGGCGAGATTTCAGAGCAAATCTTGTGGCTCGTAGACATGTGAGTGGGGGGAAAAAAATAGACAAAACAGATATTGCATAAGCCATCTATATAACATGGCTCTAGTCATTTTCTAGTTAAAAGAAATTGCATTAGCCACTTATAACATAGCTACTTAGTCATTCTAGTAATGTTCTATATATATTAACCTTGGTGCTATAAATCTGATGATTCTACGCTTAAGTCCCATCATCCATTGCTTCACTGGCGAGATTTCAGAGCAAATCTTGTGGCTAGTAGACATGTGAGTTGGGGGAAAAAAAGACAAACAGATATTTTGCATAAGCCATCTATATAACATGGCTCTAGTCATTTTCTAGTCAAAAGAAATTGCATTAGCCACCTATAACATAGCTACTTAGTCATTCTAGTAATGTTCTATATATATTAACCTTGGTACTAGAAATCTTCCACCTGGATGCCAGTTCTTGCTTTTCCATTTATATTCTGCTGTCTTCCTTTCTTCTCTTGCAAGAGTAGATAATCATTCTTATGTACATGATAGATATAAATTTTATAAATTTCATCAAATTCGACTGTATCTTTCTAGTCTTTCTTAACGGTGTTCAACATTCTTCTTTACTCGTGTTTCATGCAATGCTGACTCCTTTTTATTACAAGGTATTATTATGTTGCTCTTTTGTTACTTTGGGATATAACCAGTATCAGCTTAACTACAATGACTCAATTTGACTTATAAATGGTAAACTTCTAACACACCTCTTATTAGTGAACTTTTTTTTCCCCCCCCTGAAATGTTCGCCCAGGAGTTGCTAGATTCTGCGGACGCTCCTGAGGGAACAGTCTCCCACAAGTCACCATCTCAAAAGCTGGGACCAAAGTGGGCACACCCAATTCCCTTTCCAGAACCTGGATGCGTACTGGTTGCCACTGAGAGGCTTGATGGTGTCCGCAGCTTTGAAAGGACTGTCGTCCTACTCCTTCGATTAGGCACCAGGGACCGGAGAGAGGGCCCATTTGGAGTCATTATCAACCGCCCTCTCCGCAAGAAGATCAAACACATGAACCCCTCCAACGCTGACCTCGTGACTACCTTTTCTGAATGTTCGCTTCACTTTGGAGGGCCCCTTGACACAAGCATGTTTTTGATAAAAACTGGCGATAATTCTTCCATACCAGGCTTCGAGCAGGTTGTCCCAGGCATCTGCTTTGGTGCGAGAAACAGCTTGGAGGAAGCTGCTGAACTCGTGAAGAAAGGAGTCCTAAAGGCCGAGGATTTTAGATTTTTTGTAGGGTATGCAGGATGGCAATTGGATCAACTGAGGGAGGAAATCAAAGAAGATTACTGGGTCGTCGCTGCTTGCAGTTCCTATTTAATTGGCGGGGGTGCATCAGCAGATGATTCGTCTGGGCTGTGGGAGGAGATTCTGCAGCTGATGGGAGGGCAGTACTCTGAATTAAGCCGAAAGCCGAAGAGAGATAGCTCTTGAATTGCTCCCAATTATTTGTACAGGCAGTTAAGCTTAATAATGACAGTTTCTGTTTTTATTTATTAGAATCTTAGTCTCAGTCTTAATTTCTGTATGTATAACTCATATATTTTTGCTCAATATATATATGTTTTTCTGAATATTATCTTTTTGGGTTGATCAAACTGAGGAGTGGCAATTTTTACAGGGTTTGTGAATTACAAAGTTATAAGTAAAAGTTAAGTTAATCGACCTTCAAATAGTAGTTTTGTTGACTGGCTCAGTTTTAAAAATGACGTTGCTCCGAGTAATTCCATTGCAATGCTCTAATTTTTATTATGAGATTTGCTCAATACATGGATGTTAACTTCAATATTGAATCTGTACGTACATGAGGAGAAACGAGGCATCATCAAACAAAATCCATGTCTCTTTTGGATTCTTGGAGCATTGGTATTGCCTTGTCAATTCTCTGGCTCCTCACTAGAGGCCCTCCATTTACACATCCTCACATTAACCATTTTCCAGTGTGACAAATGAATTTTTCTTTGCATCTGACCTTCTTCCTTCTTTGAAGAGAAGAGCTTCAGAAAGGCCAGTCTCATCATAGTTATTGAATTAGGCAAGATGTACCAACTTTCATTGAAAACCACATAAAATTTTGTAAAATTTATCTTTATTTCTCTCAAACTGGGTTAGCTTCCATTTTATAGTCACATAAATTTTGCAAGATTTTTCTTCCTAAAAAATATGTACCTATTTTTGTTGTTATTTATATATCAATCCTAAAAGTAAATCTACTACCTAACAATGAGAGCAATGTCCATTGTCTAAGCTTGACTGATATAATCTTGTATAAATTGTTTCCAAATAATTGACGGGAGTGGGAGTGAGGGGAGGGGGCTGAGGATTGAGATGGGGGAAAAGAGAGAGGCGGAAATTAATTTCAAATTTGGGAGTATAATTGGGTTTTTACACTTTAATTGGATAGGAGAGAGTCTATTTACTAATTTACTGGGTATACTAACTAATGAGTCTACTTATCACTTCTTTGGGTTTAAATAACTGCACTCTATCAAACCTCACGAAGGACTTGCAGAACCAAAAAGTTCAAATTTATAAGATTTTGTTTGGCATTAGAATGAAATCACATTAATTTCCAGAGTTATTGGCCTCTTTAAGCCTATGGTAGATAATTTACCCATAGAACTTCAAAAGTTTAATCTTATCTGTTACTCTGGCTTCTTTATTTAAAATGTCTGGGGTTAAAAACTTTGTCATTGTTGTTGTGTTGTTTACATTTGAATATAATTCAAGGGAAGGAATACATTTCTATTGGAGAAAGGATAAATACAGGAATTAGCAGTAATTTTATGAAATCAGGGTATGAATTTTTTAGATTCACATTTTGTTCTCCTATTGGCTCCTGTCTTGGATTATAGGAATTTTCAACAAGGTTGTAGAGGAACCAAATTCGATACACAAGCATGATGATTTCACTTTGCCAACTGTAATATTCATGAAACAACCCATCATTATAGGCTGCAAATGGACTTTGTCCCTTGAGAAAATGAAGGACCCAATAAAAGATAAACTGTGGTTGCATTCAAAGAAAGAATACAGGTTATGAACAAAGTATCCTTCACAATCTTAAATTATTTTGGTCACAGGAATTAGACATAGTACTCCCTATCTTTGAAATGAATATTTTGAGACTTCAGCAAAATACATAAAACTTTGATACCTCTGCTAATTTTCGTGGTTTTCATTCTCCTTCCTCTTCTTTCTCCATCTGTTCATTTAATATGTTTACTACAAGGTTTGTTTAAGAATTTAAACACAGGTTTATCTTCAGAAAATGATTTAACACAACATAAACCTGGCAGCTTCACTCTCGAAATCCTTCTACCAACATATTAGCAACTGTTAACCCTAAGGCCCTGTTTTGCAATGATGAAGGCATCAAATTTATCCTTATTGATGCCTTTAACCCCTGTTTGGTTAAGATGTCCTGAGATGGGAGGTGGGTTTGTAGACCCTTACTTAAGCTGGGTTAAGATCACTTAATAAAAAAATTTGTTAGGGGACACAAATCCACGTTAAAATCTCTTAACCCTACTTTAATCCATTGCCGAACAAGATCAATGAAAATTTTGATGATGTATACTACCTAAATCCCAAAGTTCTACTTTATTTAAGTACTTTGTTTTTCATCTGTGATTCCTGGCACTTAATAGGGCATATCAAATCTGTGATTTCATTGTTGTGAAATAAGAAGCCTTCGTATCTTAATGTATATATTTAATCTATTCTGAGCTATTAGAGCCGGATCGACTTTACGAGGAATATGAGTCGAAGCAATAACAAGAATATTCTAGTAAAACATCTTTCACAAGCCACAGAGACCATATACATAATGTTACGCGCCGAACAACAACCAAATAGAGGAAAAACCCTAGATCTCAGATGCAAAAGAACAATACTACCAACAGCAATAACACACAATCCCAGAGAAAAAGTACAAATCAGATTTAACGAGGTTCGGCCTTGTCGCCTACGTCCTCGAGGTAAGAAAGAGAGAGATTTCTATTGATTTTTATGAATCAATATAATGTTTTCAGCAATGGAGATGAAGAGATAGCTTCCTCTTTTCTCTACTCTCAACAAAACCCTAGAAATTCGCTCTTAACCTAAACAGATTTCTAATTCAGCACTTTCCCGAAACAGCCCGACCCGATTGTCGGTCGACCGACCCTATGCACCGGTCGACCGGGCCGATCGACCGTGCCTAACCGAGAGTTAGGCACTTTCAGTCGGTCGACCGGGCGGTCGACCACTCTCCTTCTGCGGTCGACCGGACGGTCGACCGCTACTCCTTTGTGCATGTTGTGCACGTCGGTCGACCGGTCCGGTCGACCGATCTGTTGCTGCTGCGGACGGTTTACCAGACCGGTCGACCGTTCTCCTGCTGATTTGCTGGCTGCTATGCTGATCTGATCCTCGTCGTCGACTTGTGCTGATCCTCGTCGACTTCCTCTCTCTTCCTACAATTCTCCACCTCGGTGAAGATTCCTCCAAATCTGAGCCGAACTGACATACTAACCATCGACTCGAAAGTGGCTGCACCAGTGTGGTTGCCTACGTACCCTGCCCAAGGGATCAAGCCATCCGTAGTTCATCCAAAAGGAGCTTCAACAAGCTACATGAAGGACTTGGAGCAAAGCCTTGCAATGTGCAAACTTGACTCCTGACACCACCTTGGTAAGCATGTCGGCGGGATTATCCGATGTGTGAATCTTCAGCAGCTCAATATCACCCTCATCTAGAATCTCCCGAACAAAATGGAACCTGACGTCGATATGCTTCATCCGTGCATGATATACCTGATTCTTGGCTAAATAAATAACACTCATACTGTCACAGTTAATCTTTAGAAGATCCTGATCCACCCCCAAGTCATCAAGCAAGCCTTGAAGCCAAATTGCCTCCTTCATAGCCTCCTTCATGGCCATATACTCGGCCTCTGTGGTAGACAATGCGACGGTAGACTATAGTATGGAGCGCCAACTCACCGGTGCTTGAGAGAATGTAAAGACATACCCTGTTGTAGACCGGCGCTTGTCAAGGTCACCAGTATAATCGGAATCTACATATCCGATACAATCATGCTTCCCTGTGGAGTCCTTCTCAAATACCAGACCAACATTAATGGTACCTTTGATGTACCTCAGAATCCACTTCACTGCCTCCCAATGACCTTGTCCCGGATTATGCATATATCTACTGACCATAGAGACAGCTTGTGACAGATCTGGTCTCGTACACACCATAGCGTACATAAGACTACCGACTGCGCTAGCATATGGGACGTGAGTCATGTACTCACGTTCTTCAATATTTTTGGAGACATCTTAGCAGATAACTTGAAATGAGGAGCCAGTAGTGTACTTACAGACTTCGCATCCTTACCGATGTTGAACCTCTGAAGTTCCTTTTGCAAATACCCCTTCTGTGTCAAGCTCACGCTGCCGACCCTTCGGTCTCTTATGATTTCCATGCCTAGCACCTTCCTTGCTTCACCAAGATCCTTCATCTCAAACTCCGAAGATAGATCCCTCTTCAGTGCATCAATCGCAGATCTAAACCTTGAAGCAATAAGCATATCATCTACATACAGAAGTAAATAGATATACTCCCCTGTCGGTAGCTTGTTGTAGTACACACATGGGTCATAGTGGCTGCGTGTGTACTTCTTCCCTCTGATGAAGCTGTCGAACCGCTTGTACCACTGTCTTGGAGACTGCTTTAGTCCATACAGCGACTTCTTCAGCTTACACACCATTTCTTCCTTCCCTGCAGTTTTGAACCCTGTTGGCTGAGTCATGTAGATCTCTTCATCTAGATCGCCGTAGAGAAAGGCGGTCTTTACATCGAGTTGATCAAGGTCCAACTCATACTATGCCACCAAAGCCAATAAGATACGAATTGACGAATGCTTTACAACAGGTGAAAATACCTCATTGTAGTCAATTCTTTCTCTCTGAGCATAGCCTTTTGCTACCAATCTGGCCTTGTAGCGCACCATATCTTCATGATAAGATCCTTACTTCTTGGCATAGACCCACTTACAGCCTATCGCTTTCTTTCCTTTAGGCAACCTAGTGAGTTCCCACGTGTCGTTCTTGTAGAGAGACTTCATCTCTTCTTTCATGGCTTCTTTCCACATCTTCGACTCCGAACTGATTTCATCTTCTCTGAAGGTGGACGGGATAGCCTCCTCAACGACCGGAAGTGCATACATTATGATCATATCTGTAGTGAGCCAACCTGGTTTCCTTGTATTTCTTCTTGGTCTTTCAACTGCAGTAGAGTCGGGAACATTACCCATGACCTGTTCTTGACCTTCTTCATCATCAGTATCTTCTTCAACTGCTTGATCATTATCCTGTGTCACCCTAGGTATGATCCTCACCGATGCTGAACTTTCTAGAGATGGTGGATTTGCATCATTCTCCACCTGCTGCGATACCTCCTTGGTCTTACTAGTCTCCACCTGCTGAGAGACCTTAGGCTTCAACATAGAAGGCTCGTCAAAAGTGACATCCCTACTGAGAAGAAACTTCTTGTCCGTTGGATCCCAGATCTTGAACCCTTTGATTCCCCTCTTGAAACCGAGGAACACACCCTTCTTTGCTCTTGAGTCTAACTTATCATCTTCGACATGATAATAGGCTGGACAACCAAACACCCTTAGCAAATCATAGTCAGCAGCTGTTTTTTCTGACCAAACCTCGAGAGGAGTTTTCCCCCCTATCACAGATGACGACAACCTATTCACAAGGTAGCATGCATATGCCAAAGTCTCAGCCCAGAAGTTCTTCGATAAACTGGTATTAGACAACATACACCGGACCTTCTCTAGCAAAGTCATGTTCATCCTCTCTTCTACCCCATTCTGTTGCGGTGTCTCCCTCACTGTGAAGTGTCTCTCTATGCCTCATCAATACAATGTTTGAATCAATACAATGTTTTCAGCAATGGAGATGAAGAGATAGCTTCCTCTTTTCTCTACTCTCAACGAAACCCTAGAAATTCGCTCTTAACCTAAACAAATTTTTAATTCAGCACTTTCCCGAAACAGCCCGACCCGACTGTCGGTCGACTGGCCGGTCGACCGACCCTATGCACCGGTCGACCGGGCCGGTCGACCGTGCCTAACCGAGAGTTAGGCACTTTCAGTCGGTCGACCGGGCGGTCGACCGCTCCCCTTCTGCGGTCGACCGGACCGGTCGACCGCTACTCCTTTGCGCATGTTGTGCACGTCGGTCGACCGGTCCGGTCGACCGATCTGCTGCTGCTGCGGACGGTCGACCGGACCGGTCGACCGTTCTCCTGCTGATTTGCTGGCTGCTGTACTGATCTGATCCTTGTCGTCGACTTGTGCTGATCCTCGTCGACTTCCTCTCTCTTTCTACACATAAATGAGCACAGATATTTGTACACTTCAAACTGCTCCAAGTGTCAAAGAACAGACACCTCTGTTTTATATTTGTGCACTATGCTTAAAATAATGGCTCAAAATATCTTATTTTTGAGGAAAATTTAAGAAATTATTAAAAAGATAAATTAAACCCCTTCTATATAAATAGAATGCCTAATCTTGGCATTTTGACACTTATATTACCATAGAACATTGTATTAATTATAACAGCCCACAGAAGGTTTCAAACCATGGTCAAAATTATAAGTTGCATTGTTGAAAAAAAAAAAAATTTAGACTTAGGCAACATATATAACAGAGAATGTCCCATTCACCTCATTATCATCTATCTTTAAGTTGAGAAGGTTCCTTGGATGACTTGGCCTTACTATGAGAAAGTAGTCAAACAAACATTAAATATGTAGGACCCTTAAACCAGCTAAAAAACACAACTCTAGAACCACAAACAATCACACAAAGAGAGAGGCAAGGAGTTACGAAGTTCGGCTAGATGCCTGCCTCTCCGAGACAGAAGAGAGATCTATTGATACACACAAGGTTACAAGAGGATTTACAATGTTCTCTCAAGAACTGACTAAATTTTGGCTTAAACTTGAATCGTCGAATTCCAACATCGTATGCAAACGTTATGAAGAAAAGTATTTTCTGTAATTCTGCAAAAAGTCCGGTCAGTAATATGGTACCGCCTGACCCTGGACGATAGCCCAATACCGTCTGAGTATTCTAATATAAGTTCTTTGTTGATGATTGTCCATTTCCAACTTAACCGAGATCGAGTTCTCCACTAGGTCTGAAGGAGGAATTCAGAGTGGACTGGGAGTAGTTGTATTGCAAAGCCATTCGAGGCACCAAGGCTACTCTTATAAATGGCCTATTCAATACTCCTCTCTCCCCTATTTTTTATTCATTTCATGCATATTTTCATCATATTTCGTAGTGCTATATACACAAAAATATACACTAGATCATTGCCTTGCCTAAAGAAGGGTGTTACATAAAAGAAACAGTGGGATAACTATGAAAACACATTATTCCAACTTTTTCCCTCCCAGATCTGGAAGGTAACCATTATAAATAGTTTCTCTATTTCATAAGTATATTGAATAGATCCTACACTAAAACTCACTCTAATATCTGCTCTATTTTCTGTCCTGGGAACCCTTCGGCAAGGCCGGCCTTGTTCTTTGGGAAGGAAAAACTCACAATTCACCCAACTCATATGTGATCATTCTAAGGAAACTTATAAGCTCAAAAGAAGGCTTGGGCAGCGATCATGCACCGAAAGTTGCACGATCTCGAAGATGTTAAAATTGAGAGAGAGAATTCTTCTCTCCAACCACCAAGTTCTCTTCTTGATCCTTAGAAGAGATGAGAGGCCTCCAAGAGAGAGATTAGGTCATAGTAGTTGGTGGTGAAGAGGGAATCCTACTCATGATATATATAGCATAAAGGAATCCTAATTCAACTCATCATAAATTTAGACCCTTGATTGATAATAGGAGTTCCACACGTGTAGATGAGTCCCACATCTTAATTTAAATACACTTATGGCTAAGTGTAATTAAAACGTGTCTAGACCCAAACTATTAGGCTTGATCTATTCTTTATTAGGTCCAACAACATAGGTTTATAGAGATGAGTGTATAAATCCAATTAGACTTGTATACGCCCAAATAATTTAGACTCTACTCCCAGTTAAGTCTAACAATCTCTCACTTGGCTAAACAAGTCATGCTAGAAGGATGTTATACATAATTTTATGGTACCAAAATTTTAACCGTCAATAAACCACGTTTCAAAATAATCTGGTCCATTAAGTGTCCTACTACTGAACATGGCGGTTGTTACCTTCTGTATAATCGAGAAAGGACCTTTCACATCACAAGTTTCAGAACTCTTAACGATATAGATCAAATATGGACGTGTGACATGAAAATGTCATTTGATCAATAAGGTAAAATTTCAACTTGTTTCCACTTTATGGCTCTAACGAGTCTAAGCTTATGACTCCAACGAGTATATTTTTATGACTCCAACGAAACTGACCTAATGACTCCAACGAGTCTAACTGCTAACAAAGTCAAATGCACAAATTAAACTCAAAGGAGTTTAAAGAAAGCAGTTATACTTTATTATCAGAATCAACAAATAAACATAAAGTACACTTAGAAATAATGTATGTTACATAAAATTATCCACTCCTACTAAATCAGGATATCATCATGACTAGTCATCCCCATATGAGCAATATGCTCTAAGAAGACTTTAGGTGGAAGTTCTTTAATGAGTGGATCAGTAATGTTAAAATAATACTGACACTATCAACAAACACAATGTGATTCCGAACTTTATTCTTGAAGACAAGAAATTTGATGTCGATATGCTCCGACTTTGATGAACACTTGTCACTATTGCAGTAGAGCTCTATAGCTCCTATTGTCATAGTGTAGCTGTAATGGCTTCTCAATTAAATTCACCTTCTTCCTGTAATCAGAAAAATATAA
Organism: Agave tequilana; assembly: GCA_038442645.1. Classification (NCBI taxonomy): domain Eukaryota; kingdom Viridiplantae; phylum Streptophyta; class Magnoliopsida; order Asparagales; family Asparagaceae; genus Agave; species Agave tequilana. The sequence goes on from JAVJIF010005284.1 coordinate 39,188, forward strand.
TTTGAAGTGGACTTTTTATTATCGATACATCTAGTATAATCTGAATCTGTGTATCTGATCAGCTGTAACTGATCAGATTTTATGTAGTCTTTTGTAGATATCGCAACACATTCTTGCCAGTCTTCCAGTAATCAATCCAAGGATTGATCAAGATCTGCCAAGTTTCTCAACTGTATATGCTATGTCTGAGAAGGGTATAAACTTGAGCATACATCAGACTTTCAACTGTCGATGTATATGGAATGTCTTTCATTTGCTCTTTCTGTAGATTGTTCTTGGGACATTGGAGTAGACTCAACGTATCTCCCTTGCAGCGATTCTGCATGCCATATTTGTCTAGCACCTTGTTGATATAGGCCTTTCGTGATGAACCTAATATTCTACATGTCCTGTCACATTGAATCTGGATGTCTATCAAAAAAGAAACGTCTTCAAAATCTTTCGTATCAAAATTTTTGAGAGAAAACTTTTGGTCTCGAGTAAAAGAGTCATATCGTTACTTGCTAGTAGAATGTCATCCACATAAGTACAAAAAATATAAGTCTACTCCTCTTTAAATTTATGGTAAATGTATTTGTCATCTACATTTTTCTTAAAATCAAAATCAGATATTACTTATTAAATTTCAAACATCATTAACGGGATGCTTGCTTTAAACCATATATGGATTTCTTTAATTTGCAAATCAAATATTATAAATCTTTGGTTTTAATATTGTCTGGTTGCACCATATAGATTTCTTTCTCAATTTTTAGTCTTAATATCCATTTTGTTTAATTCCAGGTCGAAAGGCCATTAGTATCATGATAATTCTAAAAGAATCTTTCATGAAAAATGGAGAGAAAGTCTCCTTATAATAATGCTCTCTGTTTGAGTGAAAACCTTTGCGATAAGACGTGCCTTATATCTTTCGATATTGTCTTTCGAATCCCGCTTGTTTTTGATCATTCATTTACAACCAATCAGTTTTTCCTTTAGGAAACTCTACTAAATCTCATACATCGTTGTCCTTCATGAATTTTAACCCATCCTTCATGATTTTGACCATTTAGTGGAGTAAATGCTAAGTTTGGCGTCAATCAAGGATGTGTGATTATCCCCAGCCCTATGTCAAACTCATGCTCTTTGGGATAAACTATATAGTCATTTACAATGGCTGATCTCCTCTCACTAATTGATCTAGTTGGCACTTATGGTTGAGAATTTTTAGGCTCTACCTCCTCAGCAAATCTTCTTTAGGATGAATTATATATGTACCTTGTAAGGGCACAACTGTAATTTAATGTTGAAGTGGAATAACTACCTCATTATTTGGAATAGTTGTCATGGGTATAACAATCTGTTCTTCTTAAATGTAAATCTCTATGTTGTGGACTCCCACTGTTCTAAATATCCTTAATAAATTAGCATTATCCGTCTCTATTATGTTCTTAGTGGAGGGACAGTAAAACCTAAAACTTTTATACCTCTCAGAATACCCTACGAATAAACGACTAGCTGTCCTTGAGTCCAACTTCTTCTCATATGATATACATGGCCGAGTTTTCGCTGGACAATCCCAAACATATGATGCCTACTACTAGGAGATTTCTCAGTGCATAACTTATATGAGATTTTAGTTACTGTTTTTTAGGTACTCTATTAAGGAGGTAGACAACTGTCTTTAAGGCTTCACTCCATAATAACTCTGATAGAGTAGTGTGAGCTATTATTCTCCTAACCATATCCTTTAGTGTGTGATTTCATCTCTCAACAACACTGTTTTGATAAGATGTCTCTGGCATGGTGTACTGGGCTACAATACCACACTCTTTCTGAAAACTGGCAAAAAAATCCTTGTCTACCTGATCTGTCATATCTCCCATTGTACTCACCACTGCGATCAGATCTAATGGCTTTAATCTTTTCTATTCTGTTGATTTTCAACTTCAGCTTTATAGATTTTAAACATGTTCAGTGATTGAGATTTCTCATAAATCAAGTATAAGTACCTATAACGCGAGTAATCCATCTGTAAAAGTGATGAAGTATCTATGATCATTCAAGGAAACTATAGGGAATTGGCCACAAATCTTTGTATACACCAAATCTAAGAGTCCTGAACTCCGTTTAGCACCAAACTTTTTAATATTTCTTTAATTAATGTTCACTTTTAGGCTATTCACATATAAAGATTCAAGATATGAAGCATGAAGTTTCAATTTATATAGCCATCAATCAGAATTCTAGTACCATCAACTTTTAGATTTGAAAAATAGACTAAGTATTTCATTATCAAGAGTGACAGTAAAACTAGATTTGTCTAACAATAAAATAGAAATACGATTCCGCCTAAAAGGACGGTACATATAAAGTCTCATCCAAATCTAAAACAAAAAAACTAAAACTAATCTAAGGCTACAAACTCCAGCGACTTCAACTGCAACTTTATTTTCATCACCCATGTACGTATTGCTCAGCTGGGCTAGGCCTCCTTTGGGTTTGGAAGTTCCGCAGTGAATCACTTATATGAATTATCTATCCACCATGTATGGGGTGACACTAAAACTAAATTAATTTCAAAATAGACATAAATATGAGATATACCCTTCTTAATTAGCCATTTCTGATGCTTTTATGCAATCCTGCTTGAGCTGGCCTACTCTTACAGAAGAAGCATGCAATGACCTTAAGGTACTTGTCCTGCACTTTTACTACTTAGGATTAGCTATTGTAGTGGTGTTTATATTCTTCCTTTTAGTTTCACTTTTTTTTTCTTATTAGAAGTATTATCCTAGATACTAAGTAAGCACTTTCAGTTTTTTATTATTTCAATCTCTATTCTTTCATGACATAGTAACTGATGTGTTGGCCCAAAGGCCTTCCACCCTAGTTTTGATGATGATTAACTCATGTAGTTATGTTTACTAATAATCTTGTGTTGTTTAAGTTTCAGATCATTAACCAAGATATTAGTTGGTGATTAGCTTCAACAAGGAGTTTAGAAGCTTTTCATAGTGATTCCAGGGCCAAAGTTTCAAGATCACACATTGCCTAGCCCATGGATGAAGTTTTGGAGCAAGTCAACTTGAAGATGAAGATCATCAAGAAGACTTAGGTATCCATAGTTTAGATAGTGTGTTTTAGATTCATTTGTAAAGTTTGGTGTAGTTGATATGCTCAAGTGCACAACACACACAAGTTTTATGTTTTGAATTGGTTTTCATGAATAGTAGATCAAAACAAGTTTACTTTATTTTTATGTATATTAGATATGTTCTAAATATACATACATGCTTTAAATTTGCTAGACAAACTTATTTTGACTATCATATATTCATGTATTGAAAAATCAAGTTTGATAAAAATATAAGTTTTGTTTTTGATAAAATTTGCAAGACTCGAAAATGAATTGATATGATTGATATATGTCTTGAATTTTTATCACAAGTTTGTGTTTCAATACAAAATGTTAAAACAAGTTTTGTGGATTTTTAGAAGACTTAAAAGAATTTTCAAAATATTTTAAACTGATTTTCTGACCCAGTTTCTGTTCCAGGCTTCAATCAGTCGACTAGTCAAACTGACATAGTCGACTAGGCTGAAGTCGGTCGACCGGGTCGACCGACCGGGTCGGTCGACCGACGTACACAAATCTGTGCACGTTTGGAGACACTGGGACGGTCGACCGGGACGGTCGACCGGGTCTGAGAGCAGAGCTCTCTGTTTGTTTGGGTCGACCGGGCGGTCGATCGGGATTGCCCAACGGTCACATTTCTGACCGTTGGCGGTCGACCGGGCCGGTCGACCGCTGCCTGTCAGAGCTGCCAGCTCAGCTCTAACGGCTAGTTTTGTATTGGGGCTATATATACCCCATCTCTTCATAGTTTTTAGAGAAGTTTTCAAGAGCAAAAATTCCAGACCTTCTTAAGTGTTTTAAAGAGTTTTCAAAAGTATTTAGGGCTTTAATCTTTCAATCTTTATTATTTTGGGTTTTTGAAAAATCAAAGAAAACTAGGTTTTTGGGAGATTGTATTGATTTTCATTTTCTATCATTTACAAGAGATTTCCCTAGTAGTTTTTCTTTGTTGCTTGTTTCCAAAAACACCTTTTTTCACTTGGGCTATCTTCTATCCTAACCTATTAGGATCTTGTTTTTGTGGAAAAAGAGAAAGAAAAGAGAGATTGTTTGTGGTTGAAAGAAACCACTAGTTGTACACCCTTATTCTTTGTGTATCCCTCTTTGGTAGAGGTGATCGGGTGATTGGTTTGCTCCCTCTAGTGAGAGGTGGAGTTTAGTTTGTAAACCCTCTTCGGTAGAGGTGTTGGTTGTTGGTTGTATTGGCTACGGGCCTACCCCTCGGTTGTGAGGTGGTTGTTTGAGAGAGGAGTTCGGTACTCCATTGTTGTAAAAATCCTTCTCGGTGAAGGTTCCCTCGGTGGGAGTCCTCGGTGGACGTTATAGTGGATTGGAAATCCTACACGGTGGTGTAGGCAGGGATGTAGAGCAAGGGTGCTCGAACCTCGAAACATATCATTGTGTTTGCGTTTGATCCACTTGTCTCTAAACTCTTTCTCTTTATATTTGTGCAAAGCATCATACTTCATTCATATCATATTGCTTGTGTTTAGCATAATTCATATTGTCATATCATATCTATTTGCTTGTGTTGTGCCTTGCATAATTCGCATTGCTATATCTTGTATATGCTTGGTTGTTTGTGTGTGCCTCACTTGTACTTAATCAACAAGAGCTTCACATAGCACCTCAACCCATTCAAGGGGAATCAGAGGAGTTAGTTCAGAGCTCTTCACGGGGATTCGGCTACACTTGTTGATTGTATTAAGTGTGTTGTAATAATTTGCATTAGCTTCCGCATTTAGCGCACTTAGTTTTGTATTTAGTTCTAGATTAGCACTTACACCTATTCACCCCCCTCTAGGTGTTTTTCAATTGGTATCAGAGCTAGTGCTCATGATACTTAGGCTTAACATCTTAGGAGTGAGATCCATTTGCTTGCTAATCTATTGTTTGCATTTGCTTGTTTGCACACATATAGTTTACCATGGCTTTCATGACCCCACCTATGTTTGACCCTTCCAACATTCATGTTTGGAAGATTAGGATGACCGTTTATTTACAAACCCTAGGTCATAAAGTTTACCTTACCATTACCAAGGAATCCTTCCTTAGTGATAGCAATCATATAGGGGCCAATGCACAAGCCTTAGAGGCCATTAGAAACACTTTATCTAAAGAATATCTTATGAGTGTTTCTAACCTTGATTCCGCTTTTGCAGTGTGGAACAAGTTGACAACACCACACCACCTCCGAGCTTCAAGTGCAAATCCAACAAGAAGAGGAGTCTAGTAGAACCGACTCACAATATGATGAATCCGACTCACAATGGATGGTCCAAGGAATGACTCCCTTGAGGTACATTCGGAACCCCACTTAGATGATAGTGATGATTGCTCTAGTTCTTCATGTGATGATTATGATGCTCATGCTTTAAATGAAGAACTATCTATTGTTTGTGAAAAGTTAATAGAAAAATATAAGATTTTGAAAAAGAAAAGTCTAGAAATTGAAAAAGAAAATAAATGTTTGCATTCTAGACTTGACAATGTTTTGCAAGAGAAGGTTGAGGTCTCTAATGAAAGGGATGCATTGAGATCTCAATTAGATCTTGCATTATAAGAAAATAAATTTTTAAAATCTAAAAATAATTGTGAAACACTTTTGAAGAAAAATGAGAACTTGTTTTCGAAAGTTGATTTTTTGTTTTAAAAGAGAATGTTGCTTTGAAAAATAAAATAATTCCATTTCAAATGATTTAGATGTTTGTTTAAAGAAAAATGAAGTTTTGAAAAATAAGATTGATGAACATGTTTGCCATGCTAGGGTAGTTTCACCTAGATCACCCCTTGCATGCTCCACTTCTTCTATGATTAAAAATGATATAAACATGTTGAAGAAGAAAATGGATTGTTTGGGCTCCACTATGAGCCAATGTGCTAAGAATCATACACGCTTGGAATCTTTGTTTCGAAAGAAACAAGTTCCTTCTATTCATGCACACCCTACACGGCATACACATGCTCCTCACGGACACACTTCTCACATGTATGCTCATGTGTACACTTGTACACATTGTGGACGTAAGGGCCACCTTGCTAAATTGTTTTGATCGTATACATGATTGTAATTTAGCAAAGAATTTTGTTTGGGTTAGAGAAGGTACTACCCCCATGGACCCAAAAGAGTATGGGTACCAAAGACCACCCCTCGTATTTTTGATGTAGGTGTGGGCTCTCACATGACGTGAGAGTGATGACACCTTGGAGTGGATGCGTTCCGTGCTTAAAAGAAAATCAAATGGATACATCACTTTCAAGGGAAGTTTGGTGGAGATGACCACCATGTTTTGGAGACAAGGAGAGTTGCTTCTTCGGTTTTGGTAACAATCTTTACTCCCATTTATTATTTACATGCTTTCATATTAAAATTTTTTAGCATGTTTTGATGTTTTATAGCATGTTTCACTGTCTATGGATTAGTATGTAAATGTCATGATTTATTATTAGATCCTGACATACAATATAGTATTTGAGACACACATGCTTGTATGAACCCATTCTTAGTGTTCTCACTTTTGTTTAAGCTATAATGTACATCATGAATCTAATACATGTGAATTTACATAGTAATCATGTTTTAGTTTTATCATGATGATTTCTATATTGTGTTTTGATGCTTCATGTTAAGATTACTTGTTTAGATGTTAGTTTTTATTAAGACTAGGATTTATACTTGTACATATAGTGGGCCACAAATAAATCTATATATGTTTGGGCTTGATTGCTTATTTGAACCCATTAGATGTGCTAGTATAGTCTAATTTTGATGATTCATACATTTCAAACTTGTATTCCATTTTGATTGTTTTATGTGTATAAGTTTTCAATTCATGTATATGTGTATTTTGCCAAACTTTAAGATATACATGTATACCCCTTGAGTCATTTGCCTTTCATGCAAATCTATATATGGACTCAATTGTATTTAGGGATATGTATGTATACTTATTGTGTTGACAATTCATACATATACCTTGAAATGAAATTCGTTTTGGTGAAGATTTAGTTTGATTTTGTGTTTAATTGTTAACTTCATGTATATGTCTATCTTGTCCAAACTATTAGATATACATGATTATCCTTTTGAGTCACGTGCCTTCATGCATATACATTTGTGGACTCTTTATGTTTTGGATATGTATGTATACTTTAGTTTGTATTAGACATACATATGCCATGAAGGTTAAATAAGTTTTGATGATTTTCGTGTTTTCAATGTTTAAGGAATAATTGAGCTTAATGAAAATTTTTCATGATTATGATATTCACACTTTATATGTACACTCACATTTATTGTTTACTCATGTGTTTGTTTTCATGAGTCATATTTATGCTTAATTGATTATGAGTGTTGACTATTTTGTGAATTTCATATTTTCATGATATATATTTGTTTTTATTCCTTACTTGAAGGATTTCGTACTAGTTTAAAAGTTTTTCCATTTAACTAGTTACGGTATTCTTCATTTGGTAGAGTTTTTCAAACAAAACTTATTTTCAAATCTATTTTTGAAAACCCCTACCCTTAAAGGGCGGTTGGAAGGGAGATCATGTTCATGTATGCTTTACAAGTGAAAATCATTTAAAACTTGAACCATGATTGGGTGGTAGATTATATGAGATATACACTTGATTATTGTTATTTCAATTGGTATCATTGAATTCTTTCAATTGGTATCAATTTTGACCTTTCTTGTATACTCATATATGGTTGTATGTATGAATGTTTTTCAATTCCAAGTATATCAATTTCAATTGGTATCTATTTTTCATACATATATATGTTTTATGTGTGCTTATTATATCCCTATATCCTTAAGCACAAAATCTTGTTTATGCTAGTGCTTGAGCTTCAATTTTGTTTCAATTGATTACTTTTAAATTGGTATCAAGCCTATGCATCATTTTAGTTGGTATTTCATAAAGGGGGAGAAAATTTGATTTTGTCTTTCAATTGGTATTTGATTCCCACTCCCTTACTTTATGATTGAAATTTCATATTGGTATCATATGTTTAATATGAAAATTATTTACAATTGGTATCAAAATTTTGTTTAAACATTCAAAATTATTATGTTTAATATCAATTGGTATCAAGATTTTTCATGTGTTTTTGTTTAAAATTGGTATCAATATTTTTTTATTTGTTTCCTTTCAATTGGTACCTTAATTGATTGTCACCCCTTATTGACTTTGTTTTTGTTTTAGACAAAAAGGGGGAGAACATTGTTTTTTTTTTTTTGATTGACAAATAGGGGGAGAAAGATTTTTACCCCTCATTTTATTTTTTTGATTGTTTACCCCTTTGTTGATGATTGACAAAAGGGGGAGAATAATTTGTGGTTTATATATGCATACTTTTGTTTTTGCATATATTAAGTTTTATTGGTATCTAGAGCATCTACTGTTTTGTTAATGTTTTATTAATTTAATGGTATCTAGAGCTTCTAGAATATGTTTTATGCATGTTGATGCATACATTTTATATGCATACTTGTGTTTAGTTTTCTCATGCTTAACAAATAACAATAGATATGCATATATGTTTTGTTTTGCAAATGTATGGAGATAAGAACTTGATGACTTTTATGATTATTTGACATGTTGTATTTGCATACATGTCATACATTTGCATACATATTTATGAGCTTCATTGTCACATATTTTTATTTGTTTATGCATGAGTTAAGGGGGAGCTTCTTTGAAGCTTAACTTTAATTCATGCATATATAACTCCATGAGTTTTGTCATCATCAAAAAGGGGGAGATTGTTGGCCCAAAGGCCTTCCACCCTAGTTTTGATGATGATTAACTCATGTAGTTATGTTTACTAATAATCTTGTGTTGTTTAAGTTTCAGATCATTAACCAAGATATTAGTTGGTGATTAGCTTCAACAAGGAGTTTAGAAGCTTTTCATAGTGATTCCAGGGCCAAAGCTTCAAGATCACACATTGCCTAGCCCATGGATGAAGTTTTGGAGCAAGTCAACTTGAAAATGAAGATCATCAAGAAGACTTAGGTATCCATAGTTTAGATAGTGTGTTTTAGATCCATTTGTAAAGTTTGGTATAGTTGATATGCTCAAGTGCACAACACACACAAGTTTTATGTTTTGGATTTGGTTTTCATGAATAGTAGATCAAAACAAGTTTACTTTATTTCTATGTATATTAGATATGTTCTAAATATACATACATGCTTTAAATTTGCTAGACAAACTTATTTTGACTATCCTATTCATGTATTGAAAAATCAAGTTTGATAAAAATACAAGTTTTGTTTTTGATAAAATTTGCAAGACTCGAAAATGAATTGATATGATTGATATATGTCTTGAAATTTTTATCACAAGTTTGTGTTTCAATACAAAATGTTAAAACAAGTTTTGTGGATTTTTAGAAGACTTAAAAGAATTTTCAAAATATTTTTAAACTGGTTCTCTGACCCAGTTTCTGTTCCAGGCTTCAATCAGTCAACTAGTCAAACTGACATAGTCGACTAGGCTAAAGTCAGTCGACCGGGTCGGTCGACCAACGTGCACAAATCTGTGCACGTTTGGAGACACCGGGACGGTCGACCGGGACGGTCGACCGGTCTGAGAGCAGAGCTCTCTGTTTGTTTGGGTCGACCGGGCAGTCGACCGGGATTACCCAACGGTCACATTTCTGACCGTTGGCGGTCGACCGGGCCGGTCGACCGCTGCCTGTCAGAGCTGCCAGCTCAGCTCTAACGGCTAGTTTTGTATTGGGGCTATATATACCCCATCTCTTCATAGTTTTTAGAGAAGTTTTCAAGAGCAAAAATTTCAGACCTTCTTAAGTGTTTTTAAAGAGTTTTCAAAAGTATTTGGGGCTTTAATCTTTCAATCTTTATTGTTTTGGGTTTTTGAAAAATCAAAGAAAACTAGGTTTTTGGGAGATTGTATTGATTTTCATTTTCTATCATTTACAAGAGATTTCCCTAGTAGTTTTTCTTTGTTGCTTGTTTCCAAAAACACCTTGTTTCCACTTGAGCTATCTTCTATCCTAACCTATTAGGATCTTGTTTTTGTGGAAAAAGAGAAAGAAAAGAGAGATTGTTTATGGTTGAAAGAAACTACTAGTTGTACACCCTTATTCTTTGTGTATCCCTTTTTGGTAGAGGTGATCGGGTGATTGGTTTGCTCCCTCTAGTGAGAGGTGGAGTTTGGTTTGTAAACCCTCTTCGGTAGACGTGTTGGTTGTTGGTTGTATTGGCTACGGCCTACCCCTCGGTTGTGAGGTGGTTGTTTGAGAGAGGAGTTCGGTACTCCATTGTTGTAAAAATCCTTCTCGGTGAAGGTTCCCTCGGTGGGAGTCCTCGGTGGACGTTATAGTGAATTGAAAATCCTACACGGTGGTGTAGGCGGGATGTAGAGCAAGGGTGCTCGAACCTCGAAACATATCATTGTGTTTGCGTTTGATCCACTTGTCTCTAAACTCTCTCTCTTTACATTTGTGCAAAGCATCATACTTCATTCATATCATATTTGCTTGTGTTGAGCATAATTCATATTGTCATATCATATCTATTTGCTTGTTTTGTGCCTTGCATAATTCGCATTGCTATATCTTGTATATGCTTGGTTGTTTGTGTGTGCCTCACTTGTACTTAATCAACAAGAGCTTCACATAGCACCTCAACCCATTCAAGGGGAATCAAGAGGAGTTAGTCCAGAGCTCTTCACGGGGAATTCGGCTACACTTGTTGATTGTATTAAGTGTGTTGCAATAATTTGCATTAGCTTCCGCATTTAGCGCACTTAGTTTTGCATTTAGTTCTAGATTAGCACTTACACCTATTCACCCCCCCTCTAGGTGTTTTTCATGATGAGCTCAATGAGACTCCATTTTTCCCTTCGAACATTATAGATAATCTTGAAAAAGGTTATACTGTGTAAGAAAAGATATCAAAATGAAATACATTAGAATATCTTCAGAGAGTTTAAATTTTAGTGCCTTTAGTTTAAAAATAGATTGGATATTTTCATAATGTACTCCCTTATATTTTCTTCGCCATTGTAACATATATTTATCAGCTTGCTAAGATGCGTGTTGGCCTCAATTTTATCCGATTTAATAAAATGGTCGGCTACTTCAGCTGAAAAACTCTTAGCACTGACTTTATCAGGTCCTTAAGGTGCTTTCTAGGTCTATAAATTCAAGAACGATCTTTTACGTGGTTTTACCATTTCTTAAAGTTTGCACCATTCAATTTAGACTATATAAGCGTACAATTTCTCATCAATTTAACATAAATATTGCATTTAACAAAATCTACTGTAATAGCCATAAAAATTGAATTTCAAAAAATGCAACCAGTTTAACTGATAGAGCTACCAAACTTTCAAAATAAGTTGTGTCTCTTTATGCCAATACTGTACTGGCCCAATATAAATAGCCTAAAGCGTAAATCCTATGTAAGAGAACAACCTTCGTTCGGGCTGACTGCCCCTTTATAGGATTGGTCCCAAAGTTTAAGTTATCTATATCGACCATATAATATATGTAATGACCCAGCCATAATGATAACCTTTCTTTGGGCTGTTGCCACACGCATGGGCCATACAAATCTATGCATCTGAATTCTTGTTCTGTCATCGAACTAGTTGATGAGGGTAATGCAATATGGGCATATATGTGGCAACCTTCCTTTAGTCCGATTATCACACACGAAGATTCTCCCACTTTCATTACCCACATCAAGTATTTGACGCTGTACATAATTCGGTCAAATAATAGTCTTCCTTTGAGCCGGCTAATATCCGCATGAACTATATGCATAATTAAATAAGCTCTTTTATAAATTCTTTAACTTGAATATATATATATGTTTATCTGTGTGTTATATACCGTAATAAACATCAATATTCCTTATGCTAAAACAATATAAGCACTTAAACAAACACTTTAATACCTTATTATGTCAACCATGTAATACTGTAGTGCTCGTCAAGAGCTTCGAAACGGCTATTTATATGCCCAAAACAGAGACGGGATGAGCCCGTAACAGCCAATTGAAGTTTCTATTAACAAAAGGGGTTTGCAGTGCATTGGGTCTGGATCAGACCCGACCCGCAAAGTTATAAGTTATGAGTCTCTTCTTAATGAGCCGGATTTAAATAAACTGGATAAAACCTAATAAATTTAGTTGGAGATTGATTAGGATTAGACTTTCTTATTGGATCAAAGTCCTAATCCTAATCCTAATCAAATCCAATAATGTTTGGTGTGAGATTAGTTAGGAATAGATTAATTTTAGTTCTTTATTAGAGTTAAATTTTATATCTATGTCATAAAAAAAACCTAATCCTAATCAATCTCACATATCCCAAATAAAAAAAACCCTAACTCTAACAAGCATGTATTTTGCCGTTTTGACCACCGCCGGCCCACGGTGGCCGGCGGCCCACGCCGGTGCCTTGCTGCATGAGCACATGCAGGTGCGCATGCATGACTTTATGCATGCATGCGTGCTTGTGCGCATGCATGCCTTTATGCATGCATGCATGCACACGCATTCGCATGCTGGGCCTTACCTTGCGCTACAGCCTCTTGGCCGCGCAAGATCTTAATTTTTTTTTTTTTTATAAATTTTAGAATTGTTTTCTAGAATAATAACACAAGGAAAAATGTTCCATAAAAATTATATAATGTCAAATTCAATAAAATCATACTAGACACAATAATTTATTGAATCAAAGGGAAGATTTATTCATGATATTTATTGATCGAGATCAAAAATTTACTTTATATCCCGATGATCCGATAAAGAGGAGGCTCTGATACCATTTCTTAGATCTAATAATTATTTCATATAAGATTCACGCATAAACTAAAAGTTTCTTTATCAAGATCAAAGGGAAGGAGGGTTTAGGCATACCTGATTTCATGACGAAAGAGATGTCAAAGGTTGCATGATCTCGAAGACGCCAGAATTGAGAGAGAGGATTCTTCTCTCTAGCCACCAGAGTTGAGAGAGAGGATTCTTCTCTCCAGCCACCAAGTTCTCTTCTTGATCCTTAGAGGAGATGAGAGGCCTCCAAGAGAGATGTTAGGTCATAGCAGTTGTGGTAAGGAGGAATCCTACCCGTGAAATATATATCATCAAGGAATCCTAGTTCAACTTATCATATATCTAGACCCATGATTGATAACACGATCTCCACACGTGTTGATGAGTCCCACATCTTAATTTAAATACACTTATGACTACATGTAATTGAAACATGTATAGACCCAAGCCATTAGGCTTGATCATTTTTTTGGTCTAACAATACAGTCTTATAAGACGGGTATGTAAATTCAATTAGACTTGTGTAAGCCTAAATTAATTTAGATTCTAATCCAAATAAGTCTAACATAATATACCCCCGGCCTAACCAGAGGTCAGAGCCTGAGCTCATAATCCACCTGACTCTAACTAGAGGCGAGAGATAGTACTTATAAGCCTCCTAACCCAGAGCAGAGGCAAGAATCAGAGCTCGCAAGCCTCCTGGCCTAGAGTAGAGGCAAGATCCATAAGTCACAAGCCTCCCGACCCAGAGTAGATGCAAGAGCCATAATTACAACCCTTTGACGCCAACCTCACCGTACCCCCGAGGATACCTCTGAGAAGACAGCATCAAATAGAAGTATGAGCCAGAGCTCGAAAGGTCATGGATCTAAGGACACCTTCGACCCTGAGACACCCCAACCCAAAGAAATATCCATCTCAGAGCAGCTCACATCATTTGAACAATCTCTCCATAAAAGAGAATTTCCTCACCTTGAAGTAGAGGCCTCTCAACATGCTTTTCAATCTGATCGTGAGAAGGGCTTTGGTCATAACCTAAACCTGAACCTTGACAACTCTTCGTCTTGCAGGTCATCTCAGACTCTCGGAGGCAAAAGGGCCACTTGTCTTCTTCTTCTTTTTTTTTTTTTTTTTTTGATAGTCAGAAATATTACAAAACTAAAAACAAAGAAAAAACAAAAGAGAACAGAAAGATACAAGCGGATCAAGATACAAGCGGATCAAGTAACCCCCTCGAAGAGGGGACCAATTTCATGCAGAATTTCCTTGTCGTGATCAGTCAAGTCTTCATGCAGTTCATCAAAATCAGAAATAGCAGCCAGCAGATGATGAAGAACTGTCTTTCTTCTTGTTCTTTCCCAACTTGATCCCAGATTTTTCAATTGCAGACCGTTGACATTTCAATGGATCAACAATCTCCTTTTTCTTACTTTTCTTCTTCAAAAACTTCTTGAGTGGAACATGCTCCAAGTCATCATTGTCCGGAGCCGAATCGCAGGAGCTCTGGGCTATATATCTGGAACTCCAAAATCAAATTAGGCCTTAACTTGACCCAGTGGGCCAAGGGCCTAGATTCTCATGCTTCCTTAATTATTCAAAACTTTATAACTGATTGTTTCTGGCAGCAAAAATTTTAACACTCTTGCAACTTGCTGTAAATTTTTGTAACTATGAACAGTAGTAATTTTTTGCTCAGAAATCTTCTCCTGATCATTCATCTACACCAATTATAATGCACAAACAAGTAAAAAAAAAAAAAAAAAAAAATTGTTCTGTGAATGGAACATAGATGGCAAGTGAAACTAGAAGAGCCAAGCCTGGAAATTCCAAAAAACTTTCAAAATGAAACAAACAGTGTTGAATGTTTGGAACATTATGTAGGTGGACAAGCCAGCTCATAAACTCCCAAACTCCTTCCAACATCTGTCATCTCCTCACTCTCCGTGCTCGACGTGTGCATGCTTCATCACAAGCACCACCCATCTCCGTTCTTATCCCTTTGATCTTCTCTGTTCATATTAATCTCATAGCAACAAAAACAAGTATTCTCTTGGTTTCTCTTTCTGTGTTGAGTTGAGTTTTGTTTTGTGGTTGATGATGGATCTGTTCAACTCTCTGCTGAATCTTTTGGTGCCACCAGCGAGCATGGTGATGCTGGCCTTTGCATGGCCAACCCTCACCTTCCTCCATGCACTGGAGTGGTTCTTCCACAGCTTCTTCAGAGAGAACATGGAGGACAAGGTTGTTCTCATCACCGGCGCCTCCTCCGCCATCGGAGAGGTAGCACTACGCTGCTCTGCCTCTCTCATCAGTAACCCACCACATGATTATTTCTGTCTTGCATCAAGTTATACAATCACAATTACCAATTTAGAGATGTATATATGTGTGCCCTCGTTCAATTTAATTTTGCAAAGATCAATATGAGATTTTGTAACTATTTGCGTCTTTTAATTCACATATAAAGTATAGTTGGATCCAATTATAATTGAAACTCTACCAATTACAAAGAACCAAATGTTTGTTTTTTACTCAAATCACTCAGAAATCATGGGTGTTTGAGATTACAAACAACTGAATGGGCCCTCAATTAATCAAGAGGGTCAAAATTTAAATGCTAGTGGATGGGCAAGGGATGGGAGTATAGTCAACTTGATGACCATTACACCTTTCCCCAATTGTGAATGCTCTCTCTTTTGGAAACACTATGATTTGAAAACCAAAAAGACATATAGATGAGATGATCAAAGTACTATAAAGTCTGGCTTTTCCGATCTGCAATTAATTTCCTGGGAAGTGACATTATTCATTTCACATAAAGCTGTTTCTACTTAGGATTATAATGGGCCGTATAGTATCGGATCCGGTTCATGTGTGTGAGCCACACACACATATTATAAGACGCTTAATCCCGCGTTGACACGTAGATAAGATGTCGGGTTTCAAAGAGACAAAGCTTTAAATTTTTTGGACCTCTTATAATATTATAACAGGGTCAATCTCATGTGTCAACACGGGATTGACCCTCTTATAATATGTGTGTGTGGCTCACACACATGAACCAAACCCGTACAATATCATAGACAGGTCGTGACAGAAACATAAAGGATACAACTACCGGCAGGTTAGCCTGCTTAATACTCCTCCCTCCAAGAGGGGAGGTTCCATGTTTGATCCGTGCAGTTGTTTAACGTGACATTTAACTTGAGTAATTAGTGACGAATGTGTGTGTATAGGCTGGAGGGTGACCTCCATCCTTCCCATGTGTGTGTGTTGAGGTCAGAGTAAAGTAGTATAGGGACGATTTCTTGGCTAATTCCTGCTTTTGTTGGTAGAAATGAGCTATATATACAAAAGAAAAAGATGTTAACTATTTATCGACATCACATTAATGCAGCAAATAGCGTACGAGTATGCTAGAAGGAAGGCAAATTTGGTGCTAGTCGCGCGGAGGGAGAGCAGACTCCGAGGGATAAGTGAGAACTCCAGAATCTTGGGCGCAAAGCATGTCCTTGTGATGTCTGCTGATGTTGTCAAGGAGGAGGACTGCAGAAGATTTGTTGCCAACACTGTAAAC
The DNA here is from genome assembly GCA_038442645.1 of Agave tequilana. Lineage (NCBI taxonomy): Eukaryota > Viridiplantae > Streptophyta > Magnoliopsida > Asparagales > Asparagaceae > Agave > Agave tequilana. Next base: position 55,701 of record JAVJIF010005284.1, read on the forward strand.
TACTTTGGCCGCCGTGAGTCCCGCCTCATCTCCATCATCTTGGTCATCGTATGCCTAATATAAGCCTGCAAATGATGCACGCTCTTTTTTCTTCAAAAAAAGAAAACATTTTTTTTATTTTTTTTTATTTTTTTTATTTTTTTTTTTTGAGAGTAGCAGATCCAAGTAGACCACAAGTTTATATTGAGATTTTAGAAACTTCTTCCTATACTTACAACTGGTTCTATCGAGTCTTTAATTTGGTTTGTTTCATCTACCGGTGGAGCTTGTGACAGTGGATCATCTTGTCAACACGGCGAGCCTGGGTCATACCTTCTTCTTCGAGGATGCCAACGACACTTCGGCGTTCCCGCATCTGATGGTACGCGTCAATTCTTTGTACCATTTCTTGGCAAAAAGCTCTTTCTTCATTACTCGCAAAATGTTCCAATCCTAAGGTCATGTCACTTGTTTAACATAGGTGAGTGTTGTCAACCAACAATAAATATCACTCTATTAGAACATTGATATAAAGATTCATTTCTTAGATGTAATTATAATACAAGAAGAGATGAATCAAATGCTGATGCTAAGATTAGTACAATTAAATTTTAAATATTACGTCAATTTCTGACAGGATATCAATTTCTGGGGAAATGTATATCCCACATATGTCGCGCTACCCTTCTTGAGGCAAAGCCATGGAAGAATTGTCGTGAATGCATCTGTCGAGAGCTGGCTGCCTATGCCAAGGATGAGCCTTTATGCTGTGCGTGGATACGAACTATCCAAAACTTTTGTTATTCACTGTTTACAGACTTGATTACAAATCTAAATTGTGCAATAATTCTGCTGCTTTTTTTTTTTTTTTCTTTTCTAATCTGCTAGGCAGCGAAAGCGGCTGTGATGAACTTCTACGAAACGCTGAGGTTTGAAGTGAAGGATGATGTTGGAATCACAATAGCAACTCATGGATGGGTCGGTGGTGAGATGAGCAGCGGGAGGTTTATGCTTGAGGAAGGCGCGGAGATGCAATGGAGGGAAGAGAGCGAGGTAAATGAAGTCGGCTTTGGTTAATCATTTAGGATCAGGTTGGATGATCAGAAGGCAAAGGTTTTCAATTAATACTAAGTGAAGGGATTGTTGCCTTTTTTTTCTGTCTTACATTTACTTTTTCTTTTTTAGATAAAACCGTGAGGCAAAAGATCCCCCACCCAGCATTTCAGTAAGAATTTAACATTCCTAATAAAAAAGATTACAAATAAATGTGAATATCACACACAAACTAACCCCTAAAAAGAAAAGAAAACCAAGGCTAACACACATGACCATAGTATTCTCCATGACTGGTACCACAAGTAATTCTTACATTCTGGTTATCAACATAGATGCATAAAATTTGCTCTCTCATACTGACACCATTGTGACTTGTACCCCCAACAAACACACACACACACAACACACACGCACACACACTGGCAGGTGGAGGTGCACCTCAAACTTGTAACCTCGCAAAATTATACATAAACCATATGCTGATGTATTTACCAACTCTCCTCCAGTTTGCCAAAACCTGTGTCGTTGCAATAACTTGAGACGCTCATCAATTGCACCTAAACATCAACAGATGTATCTCAACCTAATTAAAGAAATGATTTCATTTGTTTGCAGGTTCCCCTTGGAGGTGGGCAAGTGGAGGACTATGCAAAACTGTTGGTCTCTGGAGCGTGCAGAGGCAATGCATATGTCAAACATCCTAGTTGGTACGACATATTCCTCCTGTACCGCGTGCTCGTCCCTGATGTCCTTGGCTGGACGTTCAGGCTGCTCTTCACCGCACCGGGTACCAGGAAGGGCGCCATTTCAGGCACGACAACAAGGCCGCTGCTTCTCGAGTCCCCACCGCCGAGGAAGGCTGTCCCCGCACCTCATGGCACGACAACAAGGCCATTGCTTCTCGAGTCCCCACCACTGAGGAAGGCTGTGCCCGCACCTCAATCTCTCGCTTCAGTTTCTCCCAGGAATGTGGAATAAGAGGTTTGATGTGCTAGAATTGGTGCTAGTTTTCTATAGTTTCTCGATGTGTTTAACGTAGTGTAAGACTGTGCGAACTGATTTCAATGTGAAAGTTTGAATAAAGCTTGGCTACAGCAATTGCTGGACGGTATTGAGAATCAGCAATTACAAAATAACTGCAGTGTACAGATATGTAACATGGGTGAGGAAAAATTGCCTTCGCACCCGCACCCGACATTAATCGAGTACAGATCCGTGCCGACCACGAATCGGACACAGATTGTGTGGGCACAATCAATCTGTGTCCGATTCGTGGTCAACGATCAAGGGGGGGCGGGTGCAGTCAACTCGGGTTTGGTGCCGGAGGGATTGGTCGGGCTTGGTTTTTTTTTTTTTTTAAAACTTTGACCCGAACCCGACTTCATCTAACATTATTCCCCGATCTCCTCACAAAAAATCCCCCGATCTCTCTATAACCCTAAATCCCCCACAACTCCTCCTCCCTCGGTCGTCCTCTCTCACCGCAGTTCGACAGTCGTAGTTGGTGATTGCTCTTCTCTCTTGGCGAAGGATCGAAGTTGTCCTCTCTCGTTGAAGTCCTCCCTCGTCCTCGTCCTCATCGTCAAAGTCCTCCCTAGAAGTCCTTCCTCGTCATCGTCAAAGGATCGCCCTCGTCATGGCTCGTCGAAGTCCTCTCTCATTGTCGGCTCTGCGAAGGAGGTAATTTTACCTCCCCCTCTCTCACTCTCTGCTCTTTCTGGATCTCTCTCTGTGTCGCTTCTCTCTCTCTCTCATGTTCTCTCTCTCTCTCTCTTAGGATCTCTCTCTATGTCTCCCCTCTCTTTGAGAGAGAGCTCTCTCTCCCCTCTCTATCTCACTTCTCCTCTCTCTGAGGATCTAATCCTCAGAGAGAGGAGAAAGTGAGATAGAGAGGGAGAGAGCTCTCTCTCAAAGAGAGGGAGACACAGAGATAGATCCTGAAAGAGAGAGATTCTTAAGTAGTTAATTTTATGTCTAATTGATAATTTCATATTTAATTGTTATTTGAAATGGATAGTTAATTTCATATTTAATTGATAAATTAAGTTTATTTCATGTTTAATTGTTATTTGAAATTGAAAGTTAATTTCATGTTAAATTGATAATTGAAATTAAGTTTATAGTTAATTGATAATTAATAATTAGATTGATAGTTAATTGCGTTTATTTGTTGTAGACTTGTAGTTGATATTTGTGTTTATATGTTGTTGTTATTGTGTTTACATGATGTACTTAAATTGTTAATTCCTATTTAGGTTATATGTTACGGTTAATATTTTCATGTTGTTGTTATTGTATTTATAGCAATGGGAATGGAAGGTAGTTCAAATGTAGTACAAGATGATCATACTCCTCCTTGAACGTATATTGAGAAATTAGAAAAAAAATAGAAGGGGAGGAGAAAATTGGTGATGAAAGTGTAGTTATTGCCAGGATACATTCACATTCTCATTTTCAAGAGTCAAAGCTCATCTCTTGAGGCAAAGCGGGTAAGGGATAAAGATGTGTTCATCGGTCAAATCTAATATCATAAGGAACATGACAAAAGAGATTGAACAAGCTGCAGCGAAGGTGAAGGTTTCTATGTTTAGGACCGTAACTTTGCCTACATCTTCAACTTCAAGAACAGTCAGAGAAAGTGTAAGTGCAAGTATGTCGTATGTTCTAAGTGAACCTAAGAGGAGAAAGAGGGTCAATACCGTGGATCAAGCATTCAATATAGGGGAAGGAAGGAATTTGAAAATTTAACTAGATGGAGGTGAATAGGTGAAGTGCTAATCACATGTGAAATTTAAAGTGAAATTTAAAAATTTTACACTAACACGAAAGAATCTCAGATAGTGAAGTCGAATTCTCGGTGAAGGGCTTTAGAATTTATCCTCAAGATTCCTCTTTTATGAAAGTTGAGATGCTTCAATAGCTCACTTGGATCAATACAAGTGTGAGCACAATATCAAGCATGTATATAAATGAGCAATAATAACAATGCAAGATATAAACAATAGTAGAGTTGAGTTAAGAGATAGCAAACACAAACACTAGGATATGTTTCGCGGTTCAAGCCACTTGCTCTATGTCTCTGCCTTCACCGCGTGAATGATTTTCACTATCTCTACAAAGGAACTCCACAAAAGATACAAATCTCAATCCTCTACACAAGAGGAGACAGAAAGCCAATCGCACAAATCAAATCACCTCTACACAAGAGGGAGGGCACAAAGCCAAGGCACTAAGCTAAATGCACAAAGTAAAGAGAATGTTAAAATCACAAACAAATTAAAAATCTCACAATACTAGATACTAGAGGTTAGATTTTGCAATGATAGCTCAAGTTTGTTAGAAAGTAAAGATTTTAGAAATGAAGCTCTTTAGAAAATAATTGAGAAAACTTTTATTAAGATATAAAAACTTGAAGAACAAAATTTGTGTTTCTCAAAATTTATTTTCTTGATATTTTAAAACTTTTTCAACCTTGAAACAAACACAAGAAAGATATGGATTTTAAGCCCAAAAACTTGTTGCAAACTTTCTTGAAGAAAAAAATAGTCACTTGAAAGTTTAAATCTCTTAAAATATCTTAGAGAAAACTCTCTTCAAAACCCCATATATATAGGGCCAGAATAAACTAGCCATTGGGGATCAAACCATGCCAGAAACCACCAACGGTCAAAAACTTAACAATTAGGGTGGCGGTCGACCGCAACCAACATCCAGAGAGCAAAGGTCTCTGGCGTCGACCGAGAAAATCAGAGAGTTCTGCAGACTTAGTCGGCCGAGTGGTCAGTCTGCCGATCTCTGATGCGGTCGACAGATCGATAGATTGAACTTCTAACTCTCTTGGACTGTGCACGTTGATCGACCGTGTTATCGACTGGCAGAGCAAATGAGATCTGCGGTCGATCGATCGTGTGGTTGACCGGCTCAGCCCAAAAACCATAATTATAAATATTTTTAATATGTTCATAAGTCCAAATAAATACTAATAATCTCTATAAATTTCACAAAAATAAGTTCATGTAAATACAATGAAGTACAAATATGTGTGATAAAAAAATCAACACATATTACAAACATGTGAACTTGTGTTTGAGATATAAAAATTTAATTTTAAAACAAAAATCATATTTTCTAAAAATTAAATTTTTAAATGGAAATCTGGGTTTTCCAAAACTGGTATAAATGTAAAAATGAGTTATTGAAACTCAACTGATATGGATAGAATTCAATCCACATATAAAATCATATAGACTTGTTTTTGACAATATATATCAATATAAAAATAAGTTTTGATAAATATAAAATTAAACTCATGAATTAAATTCATCAAAGTAAGTTTATTAAACACATTTGAAGCATCAATCTATATGGATGAAATCCAATACATATATAACCATTGTAAACTTATTTTTAATGAAATCTATTCATGAAATTAAAAACGTATTCTAGTTAAATTCAAAACGAAAAACTCATTTGGTTTAATCCCTTTAAACCAAAACACGAAAACCTTGGTCGGTGTGTGTGTAAGCTTGAGCAATCAAAACTAATCTATATTATAGAAAAGATCTAAACTCGCAAACTCTAGACTTAAGTATTCTTGAAGATCTTCTTTTCCATATAGACTTGATCCAAACTTGATTTTTCGAGGTAGACTCATCTAGAGTACTAGATATGATCTTTATGCTCGAGCTCTTGAATCAACACGTGTTAGCTTTAAAACTTGACTTTGAATCTTTTATTGAAGCTAAAACCAACTAAGATCTTGATTGAATATCTGAAACTTAATAAAAACAAGATTATTAGTACTATAATTACATGAGTTAATCATCATCAAAACTAGAGTGATAGGCCAATAATATCTCTTTTTTTAATGATGACAAACTTATGGAGTTATATATGCATGAATTAAAGATAAGCTTTGTAAAAACTCTCCCTTTAACTCATTGATAGCATAAAACATATAGATATTCAATAGAAGCTCATAGATACTAAACAAATCATGAATATAAAAAATATATATAAAACATATATATACAAAAATATATAATCATATGCATATACAAACTCTAAATTTATCTCCACCTTTTTGTCAATTTATCAACAAAGGCTTGTCACTCTAGTTTTGATGATGATTACCTCATGTAGTTATAGTACTAATGATCTTGTTTTTATTAAGTTTCAGATATTCAATTAAGATCTTGTTGGTGTTTAGCTTCAACAAAGATTCATAGTCAAGTTTTAGAGTTAACATGGTGATTCAAGAGCTCAAACATAAAGATCATATCAAGTACTCAAGAGGAGTTTAGCTCTATAAGAATCGAGTTTGAATCAAGTCTACATGGAGAAAAAATCCTTACGAACTGAGTCTAGAGTTTATGAGTTTAGATCTTGTGCAAAGGTATAGATTAGTTTTGATTGCTCAAGTTCACACATAAAAAAGTTTGATATTGTTTTTTCAAGAACAAAAGATTTGGTTTTCGGTTTAACCCCTTTTTTATTTCATGAATATATTTCATCAAAAACAAGTTTATATTGGTTTCTATGTGTATTGAATTACATCCATATACATTGATGCTTCAAATATGTTTGAGAAACTTGTTTTTGTATTTATGAGAGTTTTTAGAAAAAAATGATTTCCTATTTGCAAGTTTAGTATATAGAAAATATGTTTCCAAGAAATGTATTTCTTAATCTCAAACAAGTTCACAAATTTGTAATTGTGTTGATTTTTATCACACATATTTGTACTCTATTGTAATTAAATGAACTTATTTTTGTAGAATTTATTGAGATTTATTAGTATTTAAATTGAATTTAAATAAATTATTTTAAAAATATTCAAAAATAATATGTTTTTGTCTCTGACTGTATGACAGCTCAATAGAGCTTTTGACAGCTCAATAAGCTATCGATAGACCCTAATAGGGGGTTGTCGATCAGGTTTTAGAGAGAGTGAAGTTCTTTGTGTTTCGGTGCATTAATGTATCAGTCAGCGTGGACAGGCCTATTACGTTGTTGACAGGTGAGCTCCGCAACGGCCAAAAATATAGCTGTTGCACACTGAACTGTCGACGGCCCAATAGGACTGTCGACATCTCTACTGCGCCGTTTAGGTCAAATTTCAAATAAAACTGAATTTTCTCTATTCAAACTGTCTTGTCTTATTCCCAAACCGGTATATTTCACCTTATTAGGACTTTATCAGTATTTTAATGACTGGTTTAGCTTTTTAATGATATTTGCCTACTGCCTACATATATGAGTCATTAAAAAGAGTTTTAGACAAGAATTTTGAAGATTTTGAAAAGATTTTTTTATTGACAAAATTTTGTGTTTAAAGTTTTAAAAAAAATCAAGAAAATAAGTTTTTGAGAAATTCAAGTTTCAACCTTCAAATCTCTATTTCTTCAAGGAAATTTTCCCAAGTGTTCTCTTAAGAGCTTCATTTCAAACTTCTAGTTTTCTCACAAACTTAAGCTATCATTTCGATTTATCCTTATAGGACTTCTTGTATTTTGTGAGATTTCTAGTTTATGATTTTAGTGATTACTAAGTGTGAAAATACACCTAGAGGGGGGGTGAATAGGTGTATGGCTAATCTAATGACAAATGATGAGGAATTAAAAACTACTTGCAATACACTATGTGTAACCAAAGAGTGTAGCCGAATTCCGAGTGAAAGGCTCTGGACTATCTCCTCTAAATTCCTCTAAATAAGAGTTGAGGTGCTATTTAAAGTTGGTTCAACATAAGTATGGGCACACACAAACAATACCAAGCATATAAGTATGATATGAATAATATGAAATGATGTAAAGTATAAGAGAGAGAGTTTAGAGATAGTGGATCAATCGCAAACACCAAGATATGTTTCGAGGTTCGAGCCACTGCTCTACGTCCCCGCCTTCACACAAAAGGATTTTCATTATACGTCCACATAGGACTTCCCACAGAGGGAATCTCCACTGAGAATTTGGGTAAACACAAATAGGAGTACACAACTCATCTCTCCAACAAACATAACCTCTACACAAGAGGCAAGGCTCAACAACAATCACCTCTACAATTAGAGGGATGGGCACTTAGCCAAACAACAATCACCTCACATTAGATGGATAAGGCACAAAGTCAAACAACAACAATCACCTCTATATTTAGAGGGATAAGGCATTAAGCCAAACAACAACCTCAATCACCTCTACACTTAGAGGGATACTAACACAACCTCCACAATCACCTGCACAAGATGGATAACAATAAATACAAGGAAGGTTACAACACTGGGTGGTCTCAACAAACCACAAACCAATTTTCTCACCAAAACAAGATCCTAATGGATAGAATAGATAGATAGCTCAAGTGTGAGAAAATAAAGTGTTTGGAAAAAAAATTACAAAGAAAAACACTTGGGAAAAACTCTAGAATGAAATAAAAATGAAGATCAAAATAATTTCCCAAAGACTCTCTTTTTCTTTGAATTTCTAACACTTTAAAATAAATAAAGAGTAAATCTTTTGATACAAAAACTCTTTTAAACTCTTGCTGTAAAACACTTGAAAGATAGGAAATTTTCTCTTCAAAAATTTTGGTGAAATCAGCTCAAGAGAAGGCATATATATAGCTTCTCAAAAATCTGCCCGTTGGCAGTCTGGAAAGGTTAAAAATGACCTTCTGGTCGACGCGCCGATCGACCGGTGCAACGGTCATATTTCTGACCGTTGTGCCTCCGGTCGACCGCCTAGTCGACCGGACACAGCTAACGGTCGACCGCCCGGTCGACCGGCCCCCACTCGAGAGTAGGGTGCTTTCAGTCGGTCAACCGCGCGGTCGACCGGCCGAGTTGGCTGGCCATGTGCACGTCCTCGTGCACATCGGTCGACCGATTCGGTCAACTGACCGCTGGTCCGGTCGACCGCCAGTGCAGTCTGGCTGGGATTATAGGATTAGAAAACTTGTTTTTTTAATTTCAGTTAAATCCCATAAAATCACATAAATTTCACAAAAATAAGTTCTTATAAGATCTTTGAAATACAAATATGTGTGACTAAAATTCAATACATATTATAAATAATTTAAACCATTTTTGTGATATAGAAATTAGGCTTAAATACAAAATCCGTATTTTAAAACTAGAATTTTTGTAATGGAAAACCGTTTTCTCCAAAATTCATATGGATACAAAAACAAGATATTGAAACAAATTTGAAGCATATTGTATATGGATAAAATCCAATATACATACAAGATATATATATATCTATGTTTTGATATAAAATCCAAAACTGGTTAAACCAAAACCAAACTAATAAACTTTAAACTTGTGTGTGTATGTGAACTTGAGCATATCAATACTATCTACCTTTACACAAGATCTAAACATAATCTAAACTAAACAAACCGAAGTCTTCTTGTAGAACTCCTTCTCCAAGTTGACTCGATCCAAACGCGATCCAACGAGCTTGACTCCAACCGAGTGCTAGATGTGATCTTAATGCGCGAGCCCTTGAATCTACATGTGTTATATCCAAAACTCCTTTATTGAAGCCAAACACCTACTAATATCTTGGTCAATCACTTAAACTATTTAAACATAAGATTATTAGTAAACTATAACTACATGAGTTAATCATCATCAAAACTAGAGTGATGGGCCTCTGGGCCAACAATCTCCCCTTTTCGATGATGACAAAACTCATGGAGTTATATATGCATGGATTAAAGTTAAGCTTCATAGAAGCTCCCCCTTAACTCATGCATAGCTATAAACAATAAAGATAGTCAATGAATGCATAAACGAAATAATACAAATATGCATAAATGAGAAAATAAACATAAATAAACTCTCCAAATACTTCTCCCCTTTTTTGCATAAATATTTCTCCCCTTTTTCTTAAACAAAACATATATGCATAAACAATAAAATAAACATGCATATATAAACTCACAAAATTCTTCTCCCCCTTTTTGTCAATTCATCAATAAAGAGGCAAAATAAATTAAACAATAAGGATATATATGCGATACACATTCATGAAAAGGAGAGACGTAAAGTTAACTCCCCCTGCATCCATGCATTACATGAAAAAGAGACGATTAAACTCTAATCACATAACACATAATATATAATATATAAAAGGAGATGTGAAGCTCCCTTTGCACACGTGTAAGACATAGAGAAGAGAGGTCAAGCTCTTCAATAGGAGATACACTCAACATGAATCTATATATAGTGAAGTTGTTAAGCTTACCTTCCATATAAGCAATACATATCAAAACATTATGTTACCAATTGAAAAATAAACTAATTTATGATAAAGTTATATATCGAAACATTATGATACCAATTGAAAATAAACAAAATCTTTTAAGACACCAAAAGATACCAATTGAAAATATCTTGTAAATTTTTTTGATACCAATAGAAAATGAAATATTATACGTATTTGATATCAATTGAAATATATATTGTAATTTTGATATCAATTGGAAGTAAAAACCAGTTGAAAATACAAACCAAAATTTTGAAAATACAAATCATTTTGCAATAAAGATACCAAATTAAGAATAATACCAATTAAGATTATTGATACCAATATTGAAAATGTTAGCATATACCAAAATAAAGTATTTTTTATCATAAAGAATGAGAGTAAGATACCAACTGAAAATAAAACCGATTGAAAGTTAAAACATGAATATTTCTCCCCCTTTATGAAATACTAATAAAAACAATGCATAAGCTTATATAAAATACCAATTGAAAAATAATTGACATTAAGGACTAAATCAGGCTTAGCATAAATATAATTTGTGCTTTAAGATATAAAGATATAGTAAGCACAATCAAATCACATATATATATATGTATGAAAATGTAAATACCAATCGAAATTGATACTATTTGAAGTTTGAAGCATAAATATATAGAAAACACAAACATGAGTATACAAACATGAAAATATCAACTGTGATAGCAATTGAAAATATAATGAGGATCAAGTGTATAACTCATACCTACCACCCTATTCAGCGCATGTTAAAAGGATATTCAGTTTGAGCATACAAGGCATGGTCGCCCATCCATCCGCCCTTAGCATTGGTAGGGTTTTCAAAAATAGTATTTGAAAATAATTTTGACATATTTGAAAACTTTACCAAAATGAAGAATACGAACAAGTTTTATAATAATCTTGAAAACCAGTACGAAGTTCTTCAAGTAAGAAATAAAACATGAATGAATCCATAAAAAAATGAAAATTACACATACTTGTACTTCAACTTATTTACATGAACTTATTTTTGTGGAATTTATGGAGTTTTGTTGGAATTTATAGGTGTTTAAGTCCAGATTTTTAACCTTATATATATATATATATATATATATATATATATATATATATATATATATATATATATATATATATATATATCATGTTTCTGGGTTGTTGTCAGCCGACCGACTGCTCGACCGACACATGGCTCCGTCGACCAAGCAGTCGACTAACATGCAGCGAAATGTGCACAAGCCCGTAGCAAGGCATGGTCGACCGAGAAGTCGACAACTGGCTCAGCTATAGCCTCAGGTTTGGTCGGTCGACCGAACGGTCGACTGATAGAGAAAAAGTCTCTCTATGGTTTGGGAGGCGGTTGATCGGACGGTCGAGTGGCAACCCCAACGGTTAGAAATCTGACCATTGGCCGGTCGACGGTCGACCAATCGGTCGATCGACAGGCCTATCTAGCCTGGGTTCTACCTCGAATGGCTATATTTTTGTTCTTGGGGCCAGTTTTTTATAAGATTTTCAAGAGCAAAAATTTTTATCTTCTACAGAGATTTTAACAACTTTTCAAAACAAGTTTTGAGCTTCGAATTAAATATCTTTATGTTGTTTCAAAGTTTTGAAAAATTAAAAGAAAACAAGTTTTGGGAATCTAACTTTTTATTCTTCATTTCTATATCAATCAAGAGTTTTCCCAAGAGTTTTCTCTTTGTGTTTCATTTCCAAAGCTTTGTTCACTCACATACTTGAGTTTTTCATTGCAAATTTGTCCTCCAGGATCTTGTATTGTGAGATGTTTTTGTTTGTGGTCTTTTGAGATCACCAAGTGTTGTTTGTGATCTAAGTGACCACCAAGTTGTAATCTTTTCTTTTCTTTGTGTCTCCCTCTTGTGTAGAGGTGTGAGAGAGTTAGAGTTGTGTACTCTGGTTTGTATCATTGTATATCCTCGGTGGAGATCCCTTTGTGGAAGGTCTTGGTAGACACAGTGGAAATTCTTCTGTGTGAAGGGGGAGATGTAGAGCAGTGGCTCGAACCTCGAAATATATCTTGGTGTTTGCGTTTGGATCTTTCTCTCAACTCTATCTCTCTTTATATTTTGTATTGCTATATTTGTTCATATATTCATACATACTTGATATTGTTTGTATGCTCACACTTATGTTCAACCAAGAAAGCTATTGAAGCACCTCAACTCGTAATTTAGAAGAATAGTGAGGAGAAGTTTCAGAGCCCTTCACGGGGAAGTCAGACTCACTCTTGGTTACACATAGTGTGTGTTTAGTATTTAGTTTTAGTTCCGCATTATTTGTCAAAGATTAGCACTACAGTTATTCACCCCCCTCTAGGTGTACTTTCTGTGACACCCCACTTCCCCTCTTCTTCTACTTCTTCTTCTCTCTCTCCGTTTCTTACCCTCTTTCTCTGGACCTGGCCGCTGACCGGCGGCCAGGACAGCCGCCGGCCATCGCGTCTCCTGGCCATCTAGCCAGACCACCACCAGAGCCTCCTTCTCAAGCCACTATCTCTTCCTCCTCCTTTTCTCTTTCTCACTTCCTTCTCCTTCCCACTCTCCCCATCTCTCTCATCTCCTTCTCATCCCCTATGTGACACCGGCCGGCCAGGGTCGTCTACAGCTGGCCCGCAGCGACGTCGTGGCCGCGCAGCCACGCGGCCACGCCCAGGGCAGGTCGCTACCATGCTCCCCTATTTCTCTTTCTCCATTATTCTCTCTTTCTATATTGAATTACAACCCAAACCCAATAGCTAAAGCTTATTAACTCGAGACATAATAGCCCATTTTCATTTAAGTTAGTTGGCTTTGGGTATTGGATCTAAACCCAATCGTTGGCAACCCAAACCCGCTCCAAAACTATATAAAGGTAATTTTCTGTAAAACCTCCTAAAGATTTATAATATTTACATTTTAAACTTTTTATTTCATATTTAATCTATTTTTACGTATTTTAGTGTTCGGACGATATCTGAAGCGTCTGGTGTCCGATTTGGACGATTCTCGAGTTATTGCAATTATCGAAAGATGAGCTACATCTCTATGATAGCTATGTTAGTATTTTTCTTTTATAAATTATATATTATCATATTAATGAAATTGATTAATTGCTTTATTTAATAAGTCGTGATTATGGGTAAATCACTATAAATATTATTTAATAACTTGTAATTATCGAAAAATCATTGTAATAAGGATATGCATGGTTTTATTAAACATAAACGATAAAATAATACTTTAATTTGTTTCATGATTTAATACAAATATAAGTGATTATATTAGACTGTGAATTAAAGGAAATTCCAAATTAATAAATACTTTCATAATTATTAAAATAATTGTACAGAGTTTGAAAATATATATTTTTAAATAATTTCTTTATTGGTAATATTAATATTAATGAAACCGTTATAACTACTATTGATTTAGATATTTTGACATCTGTTCATGTTACACATATCACCCTGACACTGTTACTATTACTAAACCACAGATACACTGGACACTGTACAGATGTGAGTTGTCATGATTGTGGACACGTTATTACTGTTGGCCCAAGGTTACAATCACCCATTTTAGTGTGTTTTGATGATTACAAAACATATATAGTTATTTGTACTAATAATGTTTGTTGTTTAAGTGTGTTTCAGGGTTCTAATTAAACTAGTAGGTTTCTTCCCAAAAAGAAGGTGTTTTGAACTCAAGTCAATTAAATTTGGGCTCAAGAATCAAGTTTTGAAGATCATATGGTGAAAGCCCTCTTGAAGCACTTGTAGTCCTTAGAACCAATGTAAGAAATAGTTGTTGGCCCAAAGGCCTATCACTCTAGTTTGATGATGATCAACTCATGTAGTTATATTTGCTAATGATCTTATTTAATTAGTGACAGATTCTTTATCAAGATCTTAGTAGGTGCAAAGCTCAACAAAGGATTAAATGTCAAGATTTGGAGCTAGCACGGGGTGATCCAAGAAGCTTTGGATCAAGCTTGGACCAAGTCAAGAAGATGAGAAGCCTTCAAGTGAAGACTTCAAGGAGTTGAAGACTTGTGTCTAGGTATAAGATTTGTATTTTTGTTTTAGTAAAAATGTAAAGGATAGATAGTTGGTGGATTGCTCAAGTCTATTTCACACACACACTCTTGATAGAACTCTTGATTTAATTGATTTCATAAAAGATTTCTTTTTAGAAAAGAATTTTTATTTAGTAAAAGATTTTCTTTGAGACAAAATATAAACTTTGGTTTTGGTATTTCTATCATATATATCTTTTCAAACCATAACCAAGTTTAGAGCTTTATGATCAAAAACATAGATATTTTATTATGATTGTGTAGTGGATCATATCCATACACACTATGCTTTATAAGTTCAAAATATCTTGTTTTTGTATTTTGTGAAGTTATGGAAAAACAAGTCTTAGAAAAAACATATTTTTAGAAAAACAGTTTTTATTGTGATTAAAACTATTTTTTAGATTACTGTGAATTTATGGGATTTTTATTAAGTTAAAAGACCTATTTCCTAATCCCTTAACTGTGCAGACCCAGAACTGGCCTGACAGGCTGGTCCGGTCGACCGGACCGGTCGACCGGACGTGCACAGACATGCACGCCTGTGTGCACTGGAGAACGGTCGACCGGACCGGTCGACCGCTTCAGAGAGCTTTGCTCTCAGGAAATCTCGGTCGACCGGTCCGGTCGACCGACAGAGAGTTTACTCTCTCCTCCAGTTGCTCGGTCGACCGGGTCGGTCGACCGGAGGCTCCAACGGTCGGATTTTGACCGTTGGCGGTCGACCGGGCCGGTCGACCGACAGTTCTGACAGAGCCCAACGGTCAGATTTTTCTGGCCTCTATAAAAGGGGGTTTTGTCATTGTTTGAAGCTAAGATTTTAGGAGAGCTTTTGTCCAGTTATTTCCATACTTTTAGCAGAGTTTTCTCCACAAAATAGAGTGCCAATATTTCCTATCAAAAGGGATTTTATCAAGAGAGTGTTTATTGTGATTTCTTGAGTTTTCCATCAAAGTTCTTTCCTTGATTTCTCACACTACACTTGAGCATCCATAGTTGTATCTGAAAAACACCTAGAGGGGGGGTGAATAGGTGTAAGTGCTAATCTAATAAACTAAATGCAAACTAAGTGCGCTAAATGCGGAAGCTAATGCAAATTATGCACAAACTAATACAATACAACAAGTGTAGCCGAATTCCCCTTGCGAGGCTTTGGACTAACTCCCCTTGATTCCCCTTGAAATGGGTTGAGGCGCTATGTGAAGCTCTTGTTGGATGAGTATAAGTTAGGCACACACACAAGCAATCCAAGCAATGTGCACACACAATCAAGCCAAGCAATAAAGGATATAGCAATATGAAATAATGCAAGGCAACACAAGCAATATGATATGGCAATATGAGTTATGCTCAACACAAGCAAATATGATATGGTGATATGAAGTATGATGCTTTGCACAATATAAATGAGAGAGAGTTAGAGAGACAATGGATCAATACGCAAACACCAAGATTTGTTTCGAGGTTCGAGCACCTTGCTCTACATCCCCGCCTACACCACCGTGTAGGATTTCCACTATCTCAACTCCCACCGAGGGAACCTCTACCGAAGAGGATTTCTTACAATTCTAGGAGTACCAAACTCCTCTCTCAAACAACCACCTCACAACCGAGGGGTAAGGCCCGTAGCCAATACAACAACCAATCCACACACCTCTACCGAAGAGGCTCACAACCAAACTCCACCTCTACCTAAGAGGAGCAAACCAATACCACTCCGATCACCTCTACCGAAGAGGGATACAACAAATAAAGGAGGGTTTACAACAAGTGGTTCAAAAACCACAAACTCTCTTTTTCTTCTTTTTCCACAAAAACAAAGATCCTAATAGTTTAGGATAGAAGATAGCTCAAGTGTGGAAAACTAGGTGTTTGGAAAACTAGCAACAAAGAAAATCACTTGGGAAAATCCTTCCAAAAGATATAGAATGAAAACCAAGACAAATCTCCCAAAATATTCTTTTCTTTGATTTTTCCAAAAACCTAAAACAATAAAGATTGAAGAATTAAAGCCCCAAACACTTTTGAAAACTTGTTTTAAAACCTCTAGAAACCAGAAATTTTTCTCCTTAAAAACTTAGCCAAAATCCCCAAAGAGATGGAGTTTATATAGGCCAAACAGAAAACTAGCCGTTAGAGCTGAGCTGGCAGCTCTGACAGGCGCCGGTCGACCGGCCCGGTCGACCGCCAACGGTCAGAAAAGTGACCGTTGGGCACTAGCGGTCGACCGGCCCGGTCGACCGAAACATCCTGAGAGTTGAACTCTCAACTCGGTCGACGGTCCGGTCGACCGACTACAATGTGTAGCCAGCGTGCACGTCTGTGCACATCGGTCGACCGACCCGGTCGACCGGCCACTTGGTGCGGTCGACCGGTCCGGTCGACCGAACTGGCCTGGCAGGCACAGTGCAGATCTGCACAGATACGGGATTTGAAAATAGGTCTTTTCACTCAATAAAAATCCCATAAATTCACAGTAAATCTAAAAAATAGTTTTAATCACAATAAAAACTGTTTTTCTAAAAATATGTTTTTCTAAAACTTGTTTTATCATTTTACTTTGATAACCAAACTTGTGATAAAAATTTCAAGACATATATCAATCATATCAATTCATTTTTGAGTCTTGCAAATTTTATCAAAAACAAAACCTTGTATTTTTGTCAAACTTGATTTTTCCAAAACATGAATAGGGATATCAAAATAAGTTTGTTTACCAAGTTAAAGCATGTATGTATAAATAGAAAACATCTACTATACATATAACATATGTAAACTTGTTTTGATCAACTATTCATAAAAACCAAATATCAAATCATAAAACGTGTGTGTTTTGTGCACTTGAGCATATCAACTAAACTAAGCTTTTCAAATGGATCTAAAACTCTATCTAAACTAGGATACCTAAGTCTTCTTGACGATCTTCATCTTCAAGTAGACTTGCTCCAAAACTCCGTGATTCTCCAAGTACAAAGGTATGATCTTTAAGCTTTGGCACCGGAATCATCATGAATAGCTTCTAATCATCTTGTTGAAGCTAATCACCAACCTAATATCCTGTTAATGATCTGAAACTTAGAAACACAAGAATATTAGTAAACATAACTACATGAGTGTTGATCATCATCAAAACTAGAGTGGAAGGCCATTGGGCCAACAGTATCTATCCTATAGGAGAGTGTTGTAGTGAGAGTTTTTGTAGGTGATCAAGTGTTTAAATCACCAAGATTTCATCTTGTTCTTTGAGGAGACGGGCAAGTGTGCTCGTTGTGGTGTTGAGTTCGGGTGTGAACTCTTGTGGTGCGAGGTGCGGCCTCGGCGAGTCGGTGGACTTGCGTGTGTAAGGGACTTGGGAGTCCGAGGGATTGTAGGTGTTGCGGCACCAAGGAGAGATCCGGTTGGATCGTGCATAGTGGAAATCCTTCGTGTGTCGAAGGCGGGGATGTAGAGCAAGTGTGCTCGAACCTCGAAACAAACCCTTTGTGTTTGCGATTGCTCACTCTATCTCTCCTTCTCTCTTTGTCTTTTATATCTTGCATTACTTTATAGTCTTTATCTCTTATATGCATGATATACCCTTGTGCTCATAATTGCTATACTTGCTTGGGATTGTTGTTAACACTAGTATTCAACCAAGAGAGCCAACGCGGCACCTCAACCCATTCAAGGGGAATCTAGAGGAGCTTGTCCAGAGCCTCGCAAGGGGAATTCGGCAACACTCTTGTGTTATACATAAGTGTTTAATTAAAAGAAGTTTTATTTGGTCATCTTAGTTTTAATTCCGCATTAATTGTTCATAAGTGACCATTAGATTAGCCATCACCTATTCACCCCCCCTCTAGGTGAACTTACAATTGGTATCAGAGCTAGTGCTCTTGATATTGGGTCTAACAACCTAAGAGTTAAAGATCCTCTTTTAGGCTAATCACAAGATTTGTACACACAATGGACTTCATGTCACCACCCACCTTTGACATCCTTAACATCCAAATTTGGAAGGTTAAGATGTCTTTGTTCCTCAAAGGACTTGGCCTTAGTGTATATCTTGCCACAACTAATAAAGAATATTGCTTAAATGGTAAGAACATTGAGGCTAATGCAAAGGCCCTACATGCTTTAGTATCTAGCTTAGATGATGATTATTTGTCTAAGTTAACTAATCTTGACTCGGCTTTTATAGTGTGGAATACCCTCACCTCCCTTGGCGAAAAGGATCTATACTATGCGGGGAGCGATTCGGACGTTGGGAGCGACACCTCCAACGTATGCTACATGGTCCAAGGGGATAACCCCCTTGAGGTAAACACCGAATCCGATGATGAGGATGTAGACATGTCATATGATGAGCTTGCTACCTTTTGTCATCTTGTGCTTGAAAAATATGACATGATTAAAAAGAAAATAAAAATTTGAAAAAGGAACTTGATTGCATGCATGTAGAACATGACTCTTTTAGAAGTAACATTGCATGTTTAGAAAAAGATAATAAAATTTTGAAAAAGAATTTTGATGCCATGCTTAATGATAAAGATTTATTAGAAAATAAAATGGCATGCTTAGAAAAGGAAAATGAGTTTTTGAAAAATGAGAATGTTTCCCTTATGTCTAAATTAAATAATTTATGTAAAGGAAACATTGATTTGAAAAATAAAATTGATATGGTGGAAAAACAAAAAGAAGTTATTTTTCAAGAGAATAAATCTTTAAAAGAAAACTATGTGAAAAGAAAAAGATTTTGTTTCTCAAAAGAAAAAGAAAATTGATCATATATCTCATCATACTTCTCATGCACACATTGATCAAAATGAGATTAAAAAGTTGAAAAATAAAATTGATAATTTGAGCTCTAATTTGAGCTCATGTGGATTCAATCATACTAGATTGGAATCCTTGTTTCAAAAGAAACAAGTTCCTCATACTCATGCACATTCACATCATGCACATGCTTATGATGCACATCATGCTCACACTCCCACTCATAAGTATGCTAAGGTGTACATATGTACACATTGTGGCCGCAAAGGCCATTTAGTAAAATTTTGTTATGAAAGGTTAAATGTTCTTATTTTTGATAAAAATAAAAATGCTTGGGTTCCTTACAAGACTAACCCCATAGGACCCAAGAAAATATGGGTACCAAAATCCCCACCTTTTGCTTTTGATGTAGGTGAGGGCTCTCACAAAACGTGAGAGGATTGGTGCCTTGGTAGTGGGTGCAATTGAACTAAAATGACACATACTTGGAGCACCGCTATCAAGGAATTTTGGTGGGTCAACCACCATGCTAGGAGCTTTGAAGTTGGTAACAATTTCTAAACTCCTATTTCATTTATGTACATACCTTTTAATTTCATGTATCATATAGCATGTTCATATTTTTTTTGGTGCTTCTTGTGGCATTTACATGCTTAAATGTAGAATGTGTCAAAACTTGTATTTATACATATATGAATAGTGAACTACAATTGACTTATATATATTTGAACTTCATGCTCATTTGTATTCACTATATGCATGTGTATAGGCTAGTTTTGATGATTCCGTCATTTATACCTGTTATGCCTATCTTTGATCTTACTTCATGTATATGTGTGTTTAATTCAAATCTAATAAATATACATGTATACCCTTGAGTCATTTGCCTTCATGCAATATATATTGGACTCTTTTCATATTTGGGATATGTATGCATATTGTTAGAATTGGATAAATCATACATATACCATGAAGATTAGTATTTTAAATAAATAATAAAAAAATTGATGATTTTTCATGTTTTTGATTTGTATTAAAGATTAAAACATGTGTAAAACAAAATGTGATTTATGATCTTTTTGAGCTTGAATGACTACTTTCATAAAAATACTATTTACATGATCTTTTGAACACTCATCTTTATGATACAAAATATTTTGAGCTTTATAGACCAAGAGTGATTAAATCTTTGTGTATTTAGTATTGCTTTATGAAAAATATATGATTTGTTTTAAGATGAAAAATAAGATTTTCATGAGATTCATGCTTCACTTTCTATTTTCATGAAAATACCATTTACATAACCTTTGAACACTCATCTTTTATGATAAAAGATAATTTTTGAGCTTTATGGACTATGAGTGCTTAAACTTGTATGTATTTAGTATAATTCATGAATAACATATGATTTCATGCTTATGAAGGATCTTTAACTAGTTTTTCAAAAATTATTTATAACTAGTTATTTATTCTTCAAATTTGGTAGTGCTTAGACATAACTATTTTTAAAACCTACCAATTTTGGTTATGAGTATATACATAACTTACAATGTTAATTTTACAATTGGTATATTACTCACATTTTGGTTCCTATATATGTATGCCCTAATTTTCAAAATGGTCTTATCTATTCACATACATATATATGATTTTCATGTGCTTGCTTTACAATTGATTTACATTCTTAAAAGCACAAAAAGTTTATGCTAAGTTAAGTTAACACCTTATATTAACTATGCATAAGCTTATGAAAAATAAAAAGATTTTATTTTAGATCTTTCATTTGGTATCAATATGCTTCAACTTCAAATTTGTTATATGATTACAATTGATATCAATATGTTTGAAACATTAAAGATTTTGCAATGATAACTTGATATCACACATCTTCAAGTGCTATTTTCTATTGGTATCAAAATTACAAATTATGATTGGTTCAAAATTTGTTTTATTGGGAAAAGTTCAAAATTTTGTTTTGATAAAAAAAAAAAAATTAAAATGTTTTGTTTTGTATTTCCTATATGCAAGGAGAGCTTAACATCTCTCTTACATATAGATTCATGTTGAGTATATTATAAATTGAGGAGCTTAACATCTCTTCTTTATATGATATACGTGTGTAGGGGGAGCTTCACATCTCCTTCTATGCATTACATAGTTGTGTTGTGTGAATTAGGGCTTCACATCCCTCTTTCATGCAATGCACATTGTAGGGAAGCTAACTTAACGTCTTCCTCTTCATGAATGTATATCGCATATAAATCTTTATTGGTTGATTTGTATTTACCCCTTCTTGATTCTTTTGTTTTGACAAAAAGGGGGAGAAAAATTTGTTTTGATTTGCTTTTACTTTGAACCCTTTGTTGATGATTGACAAAAAGGGGGAGAAGTATTTGTGATGTATTTGTGATATATGCATGATTTCCTTATTTAAGGGGGAGAAGTATTTGTCTTCCTTACTTAAGGTTGTATAAGATTTGTATTTATGCATATATATATTTGTATTGTAAATAGGAGAAAAGATTTTGATTTATGCTTGTTGCATGTTTTATCTCCATACTTGCATACATATTCACGTGCCTCATTGCCTTATCTATTGCTTATTTGATATGCATGAGTTAAGGGGGAGCTTCTTTGAAGCTTTACTTTAATCCATGCATATATAACTTCATGAGTTTTGTCATCATCAAAAAGGGGGAGATTGTTGGCCCAAAGGCCTATCACTCTAGTTTTGATGATGATCAACTCATGTAGTTATATTTGCTAATGATCTTGTTTAATTAGTGACAGATTCTTTATCAAGATCTTAGTAGGTGCAAAGCTCAACAAAGGATTAAATGTCAAGATTTGGAGCTAGCACGGGGTGATCCAAGGAGCTTTGGATCAAGCTTGGACCAAGTCAAGAAGATGAGAAGCCTTCAAGTGAAGACTTCAAGGAGTTGAAGACTTGTGTCTAGGTATAAGATTTGTATTTTTGTTTTAGTAAAAATGTAAAGGATAGATAGTTGGTGGATTGCTCAAGTCTATTTCACACACACACTCTTGATAGAACTCTTGATTTAATTGATTTCATAAAAGATTTCTTTTTAGAAAAGAATTTTTATTTAGTAAAAGATTTTCTTTGAGACAAAATATAAACTTTGGTTTTTGGTATTTCTATCATATATATCTTTTCAAACCATAACCAAGTTTAGAGCTTTATGATCAAAAACATAGATATTTTATTATGATTGTGTAGTGGATCATATCCATACACACTATGCTTTATAAGTTCAAAATATCTTGTTTTTGTATTTTGTGAAGTTATGGAAAAACAAGTCTTAGAAAAACATATTTTAGAAAAAACAGTTTTTATTGTGATTAAAACTAT
This sequence comes from Agave tequilana, assembly GCA_038442645.1. Taxonomy (NCBI): domain Eukaryota; kingdom Viridiplantae; phylum Streptophyta; class Magnoliopsida; order Asparagales; family Asparagaceae; genus Agave; species Agave tequilana. The sequence continues at coordinate 78,222 of JAVJIF010005284.1, forward strand.
TTTTTAGATTTACTGTGAATTTATGGGATTTTTATTAAGTTAAAAGACCTATTTCCTAATCCATTAACTGTGCAGACCCAGAACTGGCCTGACAGGCTGGTCCGGTCGACCGGACCGGTCGACCGGACGTGCACAGACGTGCACGCCTGTGTGCACTGGAGAACGGTCGACCGGACCGGTCGACCGCTTCAGAGAGCTTTGCTCTCAGGAAATCTCGGTCGACCGGTCCGGTCGACCGACAGAGAGTTTACTCTCTCCTCCAGTTGCTCGGTCGACCGGGTCGGTCGACCGGAGGCTCCAACGGTCGAATTTTGACCGTTGGCGGTCGACTGGACCGGTCGACCGACAGTTCTGACAGAGCCCAACGGTCAGATTTTTCTGGCCTCTATAAAAGGGGTTTTGTCATTGTTTGAAGCTAAGATTTTAGGAGAGCTTTTGTCCAGTTATTTCCATACTTTTAGCAGAGTTTTCTCCACAAAATAGAGTGCCAATATTTCCTATCAAAAGGGATTTTATCAAGAGAGTGTTTATTGTGATTTCTTGAGTTTTCCATCAAAGTTCTTTCCTTGATTTCTCACACCACACTTGAGCATCCATAGTTGTATCTATCCTATAGGAGAGTGTTGTAGTGAGAGTTTTTGTAGGTGATCAAGTGTTTAGATCACCAAGATTTCATCTTGTTCTTTGAGGAGACGGGCAAGTGTGCTCGTTGTGGTGTGGAGTTCGGGTGTGAACTCTTGTGGTGCGAGGTGCGGCCTCGGCGAGTCGGTGGACTTGCGTGTGTAAGGGACTTGGGAGTCCGAGGGATTGTAGGTGTTGCGGCACCAAGGAGAGATCCGGTTGGATCGTGCATAGTGGAAATCCTTCGTGTGTCGAAGGCGGGGATGTAGAGCAAGTGTGCTCGAACCTCGAAACAAACCCTTTGTGTTTGCGATTGCTCACTCTATCTCTCCTTCTCTCTTTGTCTTTTATATCTTGCATTACTTTATAGTCTTTATCTCTTATATGCATGATATACCCTTGTGCTCATAATTGCTATACTTGCTTGGGATTGTTGTTAACACTAGTATTCAACCAAGAGAGCCAACGCGGCACCTCAACCCATTCAAGGGGAATCTAGAGGAGCTTGTCCAGAGCCTCGCAAGGAGAATTCGGCAACACTCTTGTGTTATACATAAGTGTTTAATTAAAAGAAGTTTTATTTGGTCATCTTAGTTTTAATTCCGCATTAATTGTTCATAAGTGACCATTAGATTAGCCATCACCTATTCACCCCCCTCTAGGTGAACTTACAATAGTTTGTTAAAGTTTGAGTTTTGAAAATTGGCTCTAGGATACACACACAAGTTTATATTTAAGTTTCATGTTTAAAATTTTGGTTTCATGCCTTAGTATATATGTACATGACCCTAAGTTTTATAAAAATGAATATCATGTTTAGATCATGTTTGTATACTCTTTCCAGCATATTACTTAGTTTTTTTACTTCAAAACATTTCTACAAAATTTCCCAAGTTTTAGAATTCTGCTGCTGTTTTTCTGTTTCAGGCGAACCCGGCCGACCGGCCCGGTCGACCGACGCATGTATCAGGACGTGCACGCTTGTGCATGTCTGTCCGCCGACCGCTCAGGTCGACCGACTGCTAGCAGTCTGCTCTCGGGTTTTCTGGGTCGACCGCCCGGTCGACCGCCCGAAGAATACTGTGTTTCTTTTTTTGGGGACGGTCGACCCGAGCCCAACGGCTAGGCGGACGGTCGACCGTACGGTCGACCGCCAAGCCTGCAAAAGCCCAACGGCTCTTCCTCTTTTGTGCAATTCTGAAAACTGTTTTCTTGATCTGTTTTTGCAGACTTTTTCTGAGGTTTTGGAGAACTTTTTCAGGTCAAATAAGGTTAAAATAAATTGTTTTTAACCCTTTCTTCTCCCTATAAATAGAGGAGTATAGCCTCTTGCAAAACACCAAGAAAAATCCTCAAGTTTTCATAGTTTTCAAAAAGAAAAGAAAAGTGTTTAAGCTCTTCATTTCCAACTCTTTCTTGAGTTTTTTTTCAGTTGTGTTTGTTAGCAAAATCATCCTACAACTGAGTGTTTTCTCACTACACTTCTTAGAGCCAAAATTCCCTACTCATTCTATAAGGAAGTTGTAAAGAGAAAGTGTTTGTAAGAAGTTTGTGATCCTCTTGGTGATCACTTGGCTACTTGTTCCTTCTTCTTGTTCTTGTGGAGACACCTCTTCGGTAGAGGTTATTATAATTGGTGGAGCTCGGTGCTCGGGTCTTCGGTAGACCGTTGTAAGCGTCCTCGGTGGATAGTGGAAACCCTTCACGGAGGTGAAGGCGGGGAGTAGAGCGGTGGCTCGAACCTCGAAACAAACATCTTGTGTTTGCGATTGCCTTGTGTCCATTTTGCTTTAAATTTCTCTTGCACTCTATTGCTTTCAATTACTTGCTTGAGATCTAGTTTTCTTTCCTTGTGATATTGCCTCTAGTTTGTGTTACTTGTGATATATCTTGTGTGCATTTCATCATTGCATATTATTCACACTTTGTTCGATCAATTCTCATACAACAAGGTTGCATTGCGCACCTCTAACCCATTCAAGGGGAATCAGGAGGAAGGAGTTCAGAACCCTTCACGGGGTATTCGGCTCTTAGTCTTATTTTGAGAGATCGTTGCATCATTCATCCATCATATTTTTAAAAGGATTGTTAGATTAGCAATTACACCTATTCATCCCTCCCTCTAGGTGTTTTTCAATTGGTATCAGAGCTTGGTTACTAGGCTCTTGGCTTACAACCTTAGAGAGATCCTATATTTGCTAATCACCTCATTCATTTTTCATTCACTTCCACTTAGTAAAAATGGCCGATGGAATTAAGACCCCCCTAAAATTTGATGGACTTAACTTTCCCATATGGAAGGTTAAGATGACCGTTTTCTTGCAATCTCTAGGAAGTCGAGTTGCAAAGGCCGTGACCAAACCCTTTAGTGCACCCCCCGGTGATGAATCCACTTGGTCCGAAATAGAGACTAAAGAATTTGATGCCAATGCTAGGGCTCATTATGCACTCCTTCAAGCCCTTAATGATGATGATATAGCTAGAGTTATTCATTGCAAATCCGCATATGAAATTTGGACACATTTGCTAGTTACACATGAAGGGACTTCACAAGTGAAGAGGGCTAAGATAGATCTTCTTCGGTCCCAATATGAAAACTTTTGCATGTAAGAAAATGAAACCATAGATGATATGGTTACAAGATTTACAAAGATCACTAATGGACTTTCTTCTCTGGGTGATGCTATCGACAACGATCAAAGAGTTAGAAAGATCATCCGAGCTCTTCCTCCTTCATGGGAAGTAAAAGCAACCACCTTGAAGGAACTCAATGACAAGGAGGAGATGGAGCTAATTGGTCTCATTGGGAACCTTAAAACCCATGAGATGGAGAGAAAAGTAAGGGAGGACATGGCTCCTTCTAAGAAGAAGACTATAGCCTTCAAAAGTCAATCCACACACTCTGACGAAGTCGATGAAGAAGAAGATGATGAAGAGCTCTCACTTCTTGTGAAGAACGTCCGGAGGATCTATAACAAGGCTAAATTCTAAGGAAGAAGGAGATGGCAAGGAGGCAAGGAAGAAAGAAAGATTATTTATTTCAATTGCCAAAGACCGGGACACATTGTTGCGGAGTGCTCGGATAAAGTAAAGCCCTCCACCTCAAAGAAGCCCTACAAGAAGAAAGCAATGAAGGCTACATGGGATTCCGAGAGCGAATCCGAGGAGGAAATCGACACCGCCAACATGTGCTTCATGGCCAATGAAAGCACAAGCAAGGTAACCCCTTCCACTTCTCTTAATGATGAACTTTCCATGGATGAACTAGGAGAAGCTTTTGTAGAATTATCACATAATTATGATTTCCTAAAGAAAAAGTATTTAAAAATGAAAAAGGAAAATGAATCTCTTAATCATCCAGTTTTTACTCTTTCTAAAGAAAAAGATGAATTACTTTCCACTCTTGTTTCCACCCAAAAAGATTTTGACAAATATAAGATTTCTTGTAAAGGCAAGTCCCCACTAATTGATTCTAATGAGATTACCATACTTAAAGAAAGAATAGACTCATTAGGAATTGTTTTGAAAAATTGTGAGTTTGATAAGAAGAAGATAGAGGCCATGTTTCCTAAGAAACAAGCCCCTAAGAAAAATGTTTACCATGCTCATGCTCATGTTCATACCACACAACCTTTACATCGTGGCAAACCCCCAAAACATGCTCACACTTCACACACACATCATGCATTCATGTATGGAAGAGTGTTCTCATGTTCACATTGTGAGCGGAAAGGGCACTTAGCTAATTTTTGCTATGATAGACTAAGTGCATCTTGTCATAATGTTTGGGTTCGAAGCACTAACTTTCAAGGACCCAAGAAAATTTGGGTACCAAAGTCAACAATTTTGTTAAATGATGTAGGTACCTTCCAAGGCCCAACGACGTAGAGGATTGTGGTATCTTGATAGTGGTTGCTCAAGGCACATGACTTGGGACATCAACAACTTTGCAACCCTATCAAGATACCATGAAGGTGGCACCGTCACCTTCGGAGATGATGCCAAGGGTAAAATCATCGGTATCGGTAATATCAAACTTGGTACATCCCCTTTAATTGAGAATGTAGTTTTAATTAATGGCCTCAAGCATAACCTCTTGAGTGTTAGTCAACTTTGTGATAAAGGTTTTGATGTTGTTTTTGATAATGTAGTTTGTAAAGTAATTGATAGAATATCTAATACTTGTGTGTTTTCGGTTTTCGTGAAAGTAATGTTTATATGATAGATATGTCTAATATGTCTTGTAATATTACTTGTTTAAAAGCCCTCGATGATGACTCTTGGTTGTGGCATAGAAGATTAGGCCACATTTCTTTTGACCATATATCTAGGTTAAACACAAAGGAAATGGTGAAAGGTATTCCTTACTTGAATTTGAAAAGGACCGGGTTTGTGACGCATGTCAATTTGGGAAACAAACCAAGTATTCTTTCAAATCAATTAAGGATATCATGACATCACGTCCCTTGGAGTTGATCCATATGGATTTATTTGGTCCTACTCAAACTAAAAGTCTAAGTGGGAATCGTTTTGCATTTGTTTTGGTTGATGACTTTTCGCGTTTTACTTGGGTTTTCTTTTTGAAACACAAAAATCAAGACTTTTCACATTTTCAAGCCTTTAAGAAAAGAGTTGAAAAGGAAAAAGATTCTTCAATTTTAAGAATAAGAAGTGATAGAGGAGGTGAGTTCATTAACCTACCCTTTATCACTTTTTGTGAAGAACATGGAATTAAGCATGAACTTTCTTGTCCTAAAACTCCACAACAAAATGGAGTAGTTGAACGGAAAAATCGAACTTTACAAGAGATGGCTAGGACAATGCTAAGTGAATATGGTCTACCACATTATTTGTGGGCCGAGGCCGTAAATACATCATGCTATATATCAAATCGTGTTTTCTTGTGTAAAAATACTTCAAAGACTTCTTTTGAAATGTACTTTTCTAGAAAACCAAATGTTTCATATTTCAAGGTTTTTGGATGCAAATGTTTTATTTTAAATACAAAAGATAATTTAGGAAAATTTGATGCTAAAGCTTATGAGGCAATTTTTGTGGGTTATTCTAATACTAGTAAAGCTTATAGAATCTTCAATAGATCATCTTTGACTATTGAGGAATCTATACATGTTAAGTTTGAAGAATCTAACTTGTTTGTTAAGAATGTTGTAGAAACAGATGCTTTGGATGAAGGCTTGAAGAAAGTGACCTTGGAGGATACACCTACTATGGGAGACAAGCCAAAGGATGATGAAGGAAGTGAGCTAAAGTAGAAGAGGCTCAAAGAAATGAAAATCAAACAAATGAAGTGGAGCCTACTCAACAACTTCCAAAGGATTGGAGATACAATCCTCATCATCCCAAGGACCTCGTCATAGGTGAAGTATCTAAAGGGGTAACCACTCGCTCTAAACTTCATGATTTTGTGGACATTATGCATTTATTTCTCATGTTGAACCCAAGAACGTCCTCGAAGCCGAGACCGATTCATATTGATTGCTAGCCATGCAAGAGGAACTCAATCAATTTAAGCGCAACCAAGTTGGCACCTTGTTCCTAGGCCCCACGATAGACCAACAATTGGTACTAAGTGGATCTTTAAGAACAAGTTGGATGAATCGGGTAACGTTGTTAGGAATAAGGCTAGGTTAGTTGCCCAAGGTTACACTCAAATCGAAGAAATCAATTTTGAAGAAACCTTTGCACCCGTAGCACGGCTTGAAGCCATACGGATGACACTAGCATTTGCCTCATATAAAGATTTTAAATTATTTCAAATGGATGTTAAAAGTGCTTTTCTAATTGGTTTTATTGAAGAGGAGGTGTATGTTGAACAACCCCGGGGTTTGTTGATCCTACACATCCGCATTTTGTGTTTAAATTAGATAAAGCTCTTTATGGCTTAAAACAAGCCCTTAGGGCTTGGTATGAAAGACTTTCTTCATTCTTAATTTCAAATGGTTTTAAGAAAGGTAAAATTGACACAACTTTGTTTACAAAACATGTAGAAATGATATTCTCATTGTGCAAATTTATGTAGATGATATTATTTTTAGTTCTACTAATGAATCTCTTTGCCAAGCATTTGAATCATGCATGAAGAATGAATTTGAAATGTCTATGATGGGGGAGCTCAACTATTTCCTTGGACTCCAAATCAAGCAAAGGAAGGATGGGATCTTCATCAATCAAGCCAAGTACACAAAGGAACTCATCAAGAGATTCGGGCTTGAAGGCGCTAAAGTGAGCAAAACTCCCATGGCAACAACTACCAAGCTTGATAAGGATGAACAAGGTAAAAGTGTAGACATTAAACTTTATCGTAGCATGATAGGTAGTTTATTGTATTTGACGGCTAGTAGGCCGGATATCATGTTTTCTGTTTGTCTTTGTGCTCTTTTTCAATCATGTCCTAAGGAGTCTCATTTAGTAGCGGTAAAACGCATTATTAAATACCTTAAGGGCACTATTGAAATGGGTTTGTGGTATCCGAAAACCGGACTATTTGAAATGAAGAGTTTTCGGATGCCGACTATGCGGGTTGTAGGGTAGATAAGAAGAGCACAAGTGGAACATGTCAATTCCTGGTAATTATCTTGTATCTTGGTCTTCCAAAAAGCATAATTCGGTAGCCCTTTCAACCGCCGAGGCGGAGTATGTTGCAGCCGGAGCTTATTGTGCACAAGTTCTATGGATGAAACATACTCTCCTTGACTATGATTTGCATTTTGATCATATTAAAATATTTTGTGATAATACTAGTACAATTCATATGACAAAGAATGCAAATCAACATAGTAAAACTAAGCACATTGACATTAGGTATCACTTTCTTAGAGATCATTATGAGAAAGGTGATATTGATTATGTTTCTACCGATTTTCAACTTGCCGATATTTTACTAAACCATTGAATTATGCTAGATTTTCCTTTATTTGTGGTGAGTTGAATGTTTGCATTATAGATTCTTAAAACATTTTGTTGTTTTTGTTTTATTTGACCCTTTTTGATGTATGACAAAAAGGGGGAGAAAAAGAGTAAGTAAGTTTGTTGTTTAAAAAGAATAAGTTCGTTGTTTATTTAAGCCTTTTCAAAACTATTGTGTTTTCAATGCTTATGTTTCTTATTTCTCATTGTCATTCTTTATACATAGCATTGTTTGAGGGGGAGCTTTCCAAAGCTCTTCTTCCACTTTTGTTTAAATAACCTATATGTTTTGTCATCATCAAAAAGGGGGAGATTGTTGGCCCAAGGTTACAATCACCCATTTTAGTGTGTTTTGATGATTACAAACATATATAGTTATTTGTACTAATAATGTTTGTTGTTTAAGTGTGTTTCAGGGTTCTAATTAAACTAGTAGGTTTCTTCCAAAAAGAAGGTGTTTTGGACTCAAGTCAACTCAATTTGGGCTCAAGAATCAAGTTTTGAAGATCATATGGTGAAAGCCCTCTTGAAGCACTTGTAGTCCTTAGAACCAATGTAAGAAATAGTTTGTTAAAGTTTGAGTTTTGGAAATTGGCTCTAGGATACACACACAAAAGTTTATATTTAAGTTTTCATGTTTAAAACTTTGGTTTCATGCCTTAGTATATATGTACATGACCCTAAGTTTTATAAAAATGAATATCATGTTTAGATCATGTTTGTATACTCTTTCCAGCATATTACTTAGTTTTTTTTACTTTAAAACATTTCTACAAAATTTCCCAAGTTTCAGAATTCTGCTGCTGTTTTTCTGTTTCAGGCGAACCCGGCCGACCGGCCCGGTCGACTGGCGCCTGTATCAGGACGTGCACGCTTGTGCACGTCTGTCGGCCGACCGCTCGGGTCGACCGACTGCTAGCAGTCTGCTCTCGGGTTTTCTGGGTCGACCGCCCGGTCGACCGCTCGAAGAATACTGTGTTTCTTTTTTTGGGGACGGTCAACCCGAGCGGTCGACCCGAGCCCAACGGCTAGGCGGACGGTCGACCGTACGGGTCGACCGCCAAGCCTGCAAAAGCCCAACGACTCTTTCCTCTTTTGTGCAATTCTGAAAACTGTTTTCTTGATCTGTTTTTGCAGACTTTTTTTGAGGTTTTGGAGAACTTTTTCAGGTCAAATAAGGTTAAAATAAATTATTTTTAACCCTTTCTTCTCCCTATAAATAGAGGAGTATAGCCTCTTGCAAAACACCAAGAAAAATCCTCAAGTTTTCATAGTTTTCAAAAAGAAAAGAAAAGTGTTTAAGCTCTTCATTTTCAACTCTTTCTTGAGCTTTTTTTCAGTTGTGTTTGTTAGCAAAAATCATCCTACAACTGAGTGTTTTCTCACTACACTTCTTAGAGCCAAAATTCCCTACTCATTCTATAAGGAAGTTGTAAAGAGAAAGTGTTTGTAAGAAGTTTGTGATCCTCTTGGTGATCACTTGGCTACTTGTTCCTTCTTCTTGTTCTTGTGGAGACACCTCTTCGGTAGAGGTTATTGTAATTGGTGGAGCTCGGTGCTCGGGTCTTCGGTAGACCGTTGTAAGCGTCCTCGGTGGATAGTGGAAACCCTTCACGAAGGTGAAGGCGGGGAGTAGAGCGGTAGCTCGAACCTCGAAACAAACATCTTGTGTTTGCGATTGCCTTGAGTCCATTTTGCTTTAAATTTCTCTTGCACTCTATTGCTTTCAATTACTTGCTTGAGATCTAGTTTTCTTTCCTTGTGATATTGCCTCTAGTTTGTGTTACTTGTGATATATCTTGTGTGCATTTCATCATTGCATATTATTCACACTTTGTTCGATCAATTCTCATACAATAAGGTTGCATTGCGCACCTCTAACCCATTCAAGGGGAATCAGGAGGAAGGAGTTCAGAACCCTTCACGGGGTGTTCGGCTCTTAGTCTTGTTTTGAGAGATCGTTGCATCATTCATCCATCATATTTTTAAAATGATTGTTAGATTAGCAATTACACCTATTCACCCCCCCTCTAAGTGTTTTCCAATTATATGTACATGTATCATGGTTACATGAATATTCTAGTACACTAGACACAGTATTTTATGTAAATACCTGTTATACTGAACATTATTTTATGTACATGTATCACCGTTACACAGATATTATTACATATGACACTATTATTTCATACTCATGTACTATTGATACAAGGATACGCTATTCCACTGGAGACTGTTATTTCATATAATCGTATCATCGCTACGTGAATACTCTGTACACATTTATTTCATATTCTTCTACCACTGTTTCATGGATTCACCGATATACATGTGTTAATTGTTTCTGTATTCTATTGCAAGGATCAATATTCATATTACACGGATTATTGCTACATGGATATTTATGTATTCCCGTTACATGATTATTTTCCGTTACTGATATTGATATTCTTGTTACTGAACATGAATGATGTTGATATTTGATGCGTGGAACTAAGTGCCACGTGGATATAGGCCACGGGGGCCACCTCTTAATCCCACATCTCTTATTTTCTGTTTCCCGTTATCTTGTTTCATGTTATCAATAAAGCTCATGTCTTATTATCGTGTTACATATATCATGCATTGTTCTTGTTCCTGATATACTGTGTAGATTAAATATAGTAAATACAACACAGGTTGGGGAGGCTTGACGGCTGACTAAGTCTTGTCGAGTGGATGTCTGGATTCATTATTATCCCACTATAGGGGACATGGTAGTGCTGGCTACCTTCCTATTATAGCTCATTGAGCTCCTGTTTCCTGTTACTTATTTCGTCCTAGCGAGTTGGCCCTGGTCTCAGCAACTAGAGAACTGTTTAAGTCCGTGATCTCAGGTATACACAGGATACACTCACCCGATAAGAGCTTTGTGATCATTAAGTTTTCAATTAACATAATGAAATAGTATAAACAGTAGTGACATCGAGAACGTTTGTTATTTGGTCACTCTCTTATTCGAATAATGGTACCCGTATGCCATGTTCGGTTGGGTTCGGCTGGAGTGCGGGCTTCGGTATGAACTGCCAGTGGTATGGGACACTGAAAGAGATTAATTAAAATACCAGGCGGTATTGATTGTTATTATTGTATAAATAACATGACATGCTCGATCCATGTATATTATTGTTCAGTTGTACTTATTACTATTCCTGATATTTTATCTACAATCATGTCACTTGTATACCTTATTACACTTTCTGATACTTGTTACACTTCATGTAGTAGCACACTATTCATGTACACATATTCTTTACATTCCATATATTCTGTTTCATGTATACCTTGTTGACATTATTACTGTATAATAATAACACTGTAGTAAGGATAATCTGCATACTTTATATCTATATGTTCATATTCATCACGACATCATTAAGCTATTGTTATTATTAGATTAAAAAATATATATAAAGTAATTAAAACTGCTACATGTTATTTATACACACTAATGTAATTAGGAACACTTAATATTGTATCATATTATGTCTATTAAGAGTAATATACAAATGGTATAACACTATTGACTGTAGTAACATAAACCCCAAAATGACTTACCTATTATTTTTTTGGTAGCACAGTCTGGACATATAAACTGATAATAATGATATAAAATTGTGGTAATGGCACAGTTATAACATAATAAGTATTGATGATGTTAAAATATAACACTTGTATATTTCTTTCTATTGTAATTATCATTATATTATATCACTAGTATTTAAATATGTATTATATATTATTATCGTGATCGTATTACTATAGTATATATTACTGCTCTCTTCATTTTATCACTCACTAGTTTTTTTCTGACGACTCTGGGTTTGCGTGCCCAGGTTGGAGACCTGAGGTATCGTAGTTCTTGGTGTTCCCCAGGATACTGTTAGGAGACCCGTCACATTTATTATTCATAAGTATTTTTATTATTTTGTCAGTACTTCTATTTTTCTTTGTTTTCATATCTATTATTGTCACTGACGCCTTTTGCACATATTCATGTACTTATTTAATACTAGAATTATTGTATATATTGTGTTTATTCTCTGTACTGAGGGTTTGCGTACGTACATAAGGGTATTTTTGCCCTGCGTATGTATGTCGCTGTAGCGCTCTCGTATCCGCAGAATCGGGGTGTTACAGTAGCCATCCTCGTCATCACCATATAATCATAATTGTCTTCTTTCTCCTTGTCTTCTTCTTCTGGCTCACTTTCGTCATCTTCGTCTTTCTTGCCCCCTCGCTCTTCTCGCTTTCCCATTCTTTTGGAGGGTACTTCAATTCATTCATAAACTCTCAGAATGGGTCGTCCGTATCGAGCTCTTTCTCTGACCCGTATCGAGAGGACATATCAGAATAAATCTCGCAATCATCATTAGAGAACTTGCTGCGTTCAGGGGAAGAATGTGGGGAAGACATGTTTCAACAGTAAAATTCTTAAGGAAGTTTAGAAAGCAAATTGTGATTAATGATTTTTAAAAATGAGATCTTTAATATGCAATACTTACAGGAAGTCCAAAAGGCTAATACTCTCAAATAACGTAAACAGTAAGAATAAGTAATATAGGTGACGGTTGAGATTTCAAAATTGAATAAAAAAGCAATTTATTATTTAATTCAAGAATTTATGGCAGGAGGACCCAAAGACTAAATTTTTTAGTGTTTTATGACATGAATTATAAATTAACTATTATTAATATTTTTCTTTCAAGATATTTAATTTTACTAAGTTTAATTAATTTATTGTATCTCTATTAAATTTTTTTTATTGTTTATTAAGGACTGCGACCATGTCACTTGGTAAAAAGGATTTTACTGAATGCGACTTGGATCGCAGTCAAAATATAAGTTAGAAACACATACAATAAATGAGGACAATATCATGGTCACAGTCCTAATCTAAGTTTAAAGAAAGCGACCATGGTCGCAATGCTTAATAAGAGAAATTTTTATATATTGTATGTGTAATGTATCTTGTATCAATATTAGAGACTGGGATCATGGTCGCAGTGCTTAATGAGAACAATTTTATATTCTATATGTGTATTGCGACCTATATCACACTTCTGATAAACAATGAAAATAAAGCATTCTTGAGTACATAATGTGACCATAATCCCTGTTCATTTCAAAGTGCATTTGTTATTGTCTATCAGATTTACTGAATAAATAATATCTGATTTATAAATAACTGCAACTATGGTCGCAGTCTTTATCACTAGTGCAGAATATGCATAAAAAATGGCATTAGTTATTATCCAACAAATCTGCTTTATAAATAATATCTTATTTATAAATAACTGCGACTTTGATCGCAATTATTATTACCAGTGCAAAATATGTACAAATAATTCATTAAATATATATGCATTAATTTTTTTACAGTGCATTATAATACTAAAAAATCTTACATGTCAATCTTCAAATTGAATTTTTCTAATCTTTTCAGTTTCTTCATCCCAACTTTTTGCCTTGTTTGCGAATAATATGTATGCATGTTCGCTTCTCAATTTTATACAGTCGCATTGGTTATAACATCAACTGTAGAAGGATCACCATATGTTATACATTCGATGTATTTGCATACATATACAGCGCAATCCATATTGTAGATATATGAAAAAAAAATTAAATTTGAGAATAATTTTTTTACTAGAATAAAAAATAAAAATGATAAATCTTACAAATTAAACTTACATGTTAGCCTGTTGGGGACATTTTCCATACATTTTATAATATTTCTTCATTTTTTTATTGAAATCATCTTCAAATATTTTTAACAGTCTTTCTTTCTGTATTTTTAAAAGTAAAAAAATAAAATTTAGTTTTAATGCAATTGAATCCAAAATAAAAATAAATGTATAGTCAAGATTAAGTTACCATGGTTCTAGCATACTGGTACAGTTTTAAAGCGCTGCTGTATTTTTTCACAGGAACCAAAAAGTTATACAATATTCACTCTTGTGTTTGGTACTCAAAAATCAGTAGGTACCAGTAGAATCCAGCATCATCAGCACTATGTTTATGATTGATCAAGAAGGACATATACTATGTGTCACTATTCCAATCTTTTAGTTTGTTTTATGAAATAATCCTCGAGATCACTTCTTTTAGATACAATACCGTGCTGTTAAAATTAGACCAAACAAATATTAAAAATTATAAATATAGGCTACAAGGAATATAATGCATTATTAATATAAAGTTTCTGTCTCTGAATACCATGTCATTGAATTATTACTATACTGCGGCCAAGATCGTAGTCATATGTATACAGGATGAGAAATAAGAACTGCGATCAAAATCGCAGTTTCTCATTCAAGGTCACAGTTTGACATATTGTAATCTTTGTTGAGAAAAAAATTAAAGAAAGAAAGTAAAAATTACCAATGCTTCGCTGCGAAAAAATAAGTTTTCATACTGCACCATTTTTCAGATGCTTCATGTAAAAATGAATGACATTGGCATTTATATCTTGAACATAGATCATCTATATCATTTCCGGCAATATGTAATGCATTATCTGGAACCTGGTATGCAATAGCACTATAAATAACAAATATTTTAGAGTTAATAATATGAACTAGTTATTGTAGAATTAAGAATTTAATGATTATATTATAATTGCAATCTGGGTCAGTTATATCAATTTGAACATTTTTTACAGAAGTTAGAAAGAAATTGTAAAAAAAAAAAGAAAGAAATTTACTAACTCATAGGTGGCTTTGTCAAAAAAAAAAATCTTGATGATTGCTTGTTTTTGTAGCTCCAGGTATTTGTACAGAACACTTTCATTTAGATTCCTGAATCTCGACTGACTGTTGTCTTTCTTACTGTGTCGAAGTCAGGGTCAGTAATTTTGCCTAAGCCTATAGAATTGCCTCCTTATATGATTTCTTTATTAATTTTGGATAAACAAAGTCAGAGTCATCACGATCTCTTTCGGCGTGCTTGCGTTCTATGACTCCCTTCTCTATAGAACTTTTGGAGACATCCACTGACTTTCTTGTAAAAGCTTCTCCTTTCTCCACAATAAGAGATCGTTCTTTACTTTGGAGCTCTGAAGCTTTGTCTTTCTAGATATCAAGTATTTGTTGAGTTAAGTTTAAAGTATAATTGAAAAATCAGAACCATTAATACTTATCTCATATTTTTTCTTGCGTGATATCCTCATTCCTTCTCTTTTCCTTATCTTTTTGTTCCTTCTATTTCCTCCTCTTCTCCATTTCCTCTTCCTCCTTTCCTTCCTCCTCTTGTCCTTTTCCTTCTGCTCGTTCCTCCTCTCCTTCTTCTTCTCCTACTTATTCCTCCTCTTCTGCTCCTCTTTCTTCCTCCTCTTCTCTTTCTCCTACTTCTCCTTCTCCTTCTTTCTCTTCTCCACCTCCTCTTTCTCCTTCTTTTCATTTTTCAGTTCCTTCTTCCTCTTCTCAACCTCCTCGTTCTCAACACTTGTTGTTTTTATCAACTCTTCTTCCTCCTTATTCACCTTCATTTTCTGTTTTTGTTTATGTAATATTATTTTTTCTCTCTCTCTTTCTTTCTTCTTTTTCAGCTTTCTTCTTTTTCATTTCTTCAATTTTGTTTCCTAATTGTAGTACTATGTTTTTCAGATATAAATTTCAGATCTCAAAATTTGTACTTCTTCACTTGTTTCGTCCCTTGTTTCTGGTAAATAACTTGCAATAGTTGGTTTCTGACATACTCTTCTCAACTATATTTAAAGATTCTTGTTCCTGTCAACTCACTATTTCTTCATGTATATGTTTTTTTCCTCTTCTGCAGTAAGGTCTATCATAGTTTTTTCTCCCTGAAAAATGTTGGCCATTCGATTTAAAATCTGAAAGTCAGATAAAACATATCTCAAATTATAATCAAAATTTGAGAATCGCGACTAAAATCGCAGCCTAAAGGAAAATATTAAAACTTGTGTTTCATCAGGACTGAGACTTTAGCCGCAGTCAGAAACAGAATATGTCATGAGTAATTGTGTACTGTGATTATAGTCGCAGTACTAAAAAATATTACGTACAATTTATTTTATCAGGACTGCGACCTCAGTCACAGTTCTATTAAAATTTTAGCCAATATTTGTTTGTCTTTTAAAAACTGCAACTTTTGTCGCAGTGATCATAAATCACCAAATTATTGAAAAAAATAATACTCTAACAATAGTCACATTTTTTAACAAAACAGTAGACAAACTATGTACAGTTTATGTTATTTTATACTAACATTTTCTTCTTCAATCTCTAATAGATTGATATCAAGTAGGGCTTTACTAATATTATGCAGGTCCCATCTTGCTGCCCTTAGAGTTTTCTCCTCCATTCTCTTTCTTCGCTCAACAAATTCAGCTCTTTCACATAATCAATACTGTAACAAAAATAATATATTAGTTATATAATCAATGACCATTTATATGCAATTAACATTAATTTTCAACAAATAGAATAATTATACTTACAAAAAATTGCCCTTAGCATCCTTACAGCTCAAATGTATTATGCTTGAAATTGTCTAGTGATTCAAGAAGGAACTGCCACACAGCTTTAGCCCAATATATACTCTTCATCAGTTGAATATTAGCAATTTGCTTCACTAACTATTAGGGCACTATACATTTACTGTCAGAGAAGAACAGTGTCGCTGACATATCTAGAAATATTAATAGTGAAGTCTTGAGTTGCAAGTCTTTATCTGTCTTTTATAACTTCATTCAATGTCACTTGCTGCTCTAACTGCTCATCTCTTGTAACATCTAATTTAGTTCTTCTTTTTTTATCAAAAGATAATCCAAAGCCTCTTCAATGGAGATTTTTGTAATCTTCTTAACATTTGTAAAATAGTGTTTAGTAACACTTATGTCCTTTAAAGTACAAGTTTTATTTATTATGAGACCAACTCCATTGATAAGTAGAACCAAACGTGAGGGCCACATCCTCTACTGCTAACTGGAGTCTTTTGCCACTGATTTCAAAGCACATCGAATCTCTATCGTACTGGTTTACAATTTTCAGAACACTTATGTTTGATTTCATACCTTTTTCTGCTCCAAAATCCTTACTGTAAAATGTCATGAATGTAGTATCAAACGGGCTCTCCTTCATAGCATTAACGAAATCAGAATTAATGTACTCTTGAATCTTTTTATAATTCACACATTAGTTTTAGGCTTGATCACATGGGACGAACTTTCACTTCTTGCCTCACTCCTAATACATAAACATTCAAAACATAAGGCCACATTAAAAAATAACATAAGTTATACTAGACTGCTACCAAAATTGCAGTATTCTAAACAGCTTAATTACTAAAATATTGCGACCTTGGTCGCAATTAAGAAAAAAAAGTTATACAAGAGTACAACCAAGGTCGCAGTGTTCTTAAACTAAAATTACCAAATGAGCCTATTGTTATATAAGACTGCGACCAAGGTCGCAGTATTCTTAACAACTTTTTTTTTCCAAAGACAGTCATTAGTTGCAGTATTATTAAAACAAACAAATTAAAAAACTCAAAGTCGCAGTCTACAGCTTGAAATATTAAAAATATTTTTTTTACATAAAAAATTTAAAGATTGCGACTTTGAGTCTCAGTATTATTTAAAGAAACAAAATTTAAAAAAAACTAAAAGTCGCAATATAATTTTGAAAATTGTTAAAACCACTTTTTAAATCCAAATTATTATTTTCAAATACTGCGACTTCGATCGTAGTTCTCTTTAAACAAACAAATTTAAAAAAAAAGAGCTTAAAGTCGTAATAAGCAGGTAAACTGTGATTAAAATCGCTTTTTAAACCAAATAAGTATTTTTAAAAATATTGCGACTTTGGTCGCATTCCTTATAAAAAAAACATAAAAAAATGTATTTGAGATTAGAAAATTTGAAATTTGAATAAAAAGCTTTTTTTGATCGAATTTTTTTAATTTTCATTTTTTTCAAAATTCGAAACGAAAATCGAAGCTGTAATACAACTTTTTTGAGCATCGAGGATGCGATCAAAACCAAAATGATGAGTAAAATGTGAAATTATTCTTTGAATACATATGATTGGGAAAAAAATAAAAATCATAAAAATATTTTAGGACAACTAATATTTTAGGGTATCACACATGATTTTTAACTTTTATGGCTGCTACTTTCTTACTCGTTATCTTGATCCGATCTTATTTTATAACTTTACAATTTGATGTGGATGAATTAGAAATTTAGAACTCAAGGTTATTTCAACTAAAATTTGTATGAAAAACACAATTTTTTAGATCGGTAAAAATTTGGGAGGAAGAGTTTTCGCTAGGTTAAAAATAAAATTTAGAGTGTTTTGGTCAATTGTAACTGTAAAGTGATTGATGGTCATTTTAGCGGGATGTTTTGAGTTTTTAGCGCCTATACTCTGTCACAGATCTGTGGTATAGATTGGGTCACGTCACGACCGGCTGAGAAACTCTCTTAGCTGACGGCTGAGATACAGAAACCCCATATATGTGTGTGTGTGTGTATGTTGTTGGCCCAAAGGCCTATCACCCTAGTTTTGATGATGATCAACTCATGAAGTTATGTTTACTAATGATCTTGTGTTTAATTAGTGACAGATTCATTATCAAGATCTTAGTAGGTGCATAGCTCAACAAAAGATAAAATGTCAAGATTTGGAGCTAGCACGGTGTGATCCAAGGAGTTTTTGGATCAAGCTTGGACCAAGTCAAGAAGATGAGAAGACTTCAAGGGAAGGCTTCAAGATCAAGACTTGTGTCTAGGTATAAGATTTTTATGTTTTAGATAAAATGTAAAGGATAGAATAGTTGGTGGATTGCTCAAGTATCTATCACACACACACTCTTGATTTACTTGTCTTTTCATAAAAGAATTTTCAGATTTAGAAAAGACTTTCTTTTTGAAAAAACATAGTTTTGTTTTTGGTATTCAAAGTTATATGTTTCAACCAAAACCTTATTTAGAGCTTAATGTCAAAAACTTAGATATTTCATCTTGATTGTGTAGTGGATCATATCCATACACACTATGCCTTAAAAGTATATCTTGTTTTTGTATTTGATGAAGATTTGGAAAAAAATGTTTTGGAAAAATATTGTTTGGAAAATACAGTTTTTATCATGAGCCAAATATTTCCAAGTTACAAAAATAGTCCAATCTTTTATAACATGCCTTGATTTTGTGCAAGCATGTTTGATTATCAAAGTATATTGGTTAAACTATTTTTGTAGATTTTTATGTATTTTATGGGATTTTATTTAAGCCAAAAAGACAAACTTTTTAATCCCAGAAAACTGTTTCAGGCTTCGTATAAGTCGACTAGTGACCTTTAATAGTCGACTAATACAGGAGTCGGCCGACCGGACCGGTCGACCGACGTGCACAAACGTGCACGCCTTTGTGTACTGGAGAACGGCCGACCGTGTCGGTCGACCGCTCCAGAGAGCAGAGCTCTCTGGAAAGTTCGGCCAACCGCACGGTCGACCGACAGAGAGTTAGCTCTCAGCTCCGGTGGGTCGGTCGACCCGGGCGGTCGACCGTGGCTCCAACGGTCAGAATCCGACCGTTGGCGGTCGACGGCGCCGGTCGACCGGCCATTCTGACAGATCCCAACGGCTAGTTTTCTGGCAGCTTATAAATTGGGCGTCTTGTCATTGTTTTGAGCCAAGATTTTCAGTGAGTTTCGCCAGTTTTTCCTGAACTATTTAGAGGTTTTCCTCCACTTGATTTAGAGCAAATACTTCCAATCAAAAGGGGAGATTTATCAAGAGTGTTTAAAAGAGATTCTTTGAGTTTTCCTCCACCACTCTCATCCTTATTTTTCTCACACCACACTTGAGCTATCCATTGATTACATCCTATAGGTGTGTTGTAGTGAGAGTGCTTTAGGTGATCAAAGTGTTGTGATCACCAAAGATCTTTCTTTGTTCTTTGAGGAGACGGGCAAGTGTGCTCGTGATTGTTTGGGTCCTAGTGAGGACTTGGTGTTTTCGGGTTCGGGTGTGAACTCGTGTTTGAGGTGCGGCCTCGGCGAGCCGGTGGGCTTGCGGTGTGTAAGGGACTAGAGAGTCCGAGGGCTTGTAGGTGTTGCGGCACCGAGGAGAGATCCATTGGGATCTTGCATAGTGGAAAACCTTCGTGTGTCGAAGGCGGGGATGTAGAGCAAGTGTGCTCGAACTCGAAACATACCCTTGTGTTTGCGATTGCCATCTCTCTCTCTCTATCTCCTTTATATCTTGCATAGCTTATATTGTCTTTACATTTACATGCTTGATATATCTTGTGTGCATAATTGATATATATACTTGCGTGGGATTGTTGCTAACACTTGTATTCAACTAAGAGAGCCAACGCGGCACCTCAACCCATTCAAGGGGAATCTAGAGGAGTTTGTCCAGAGCCTTCACGGGGAATTCGGCAACACTCTTTGGTTATACGTGGTGTTTAGTGTAAAAAATTTAATTAGGTCATAATTGCTTTTAGCTTCCGCATTATTTGGCATTAAGTGACCATTAGATTAGCCATCACCTATTCACCCCCCCTCTAGGTGAACCTTCAATTGGTATCAGAGCTTGGTACTCTGATTTGGGTCTAACAACCTAGAGTTAAAGATCCTCATTTTTAGGCTAATCACAAGATTTGTACACACACCATGGACTTCATGTCACCACCCACCTTTGACATTCTTAACATCCAAATTTGGAAGGTTAAGATGTCATTGTACCTCAAGGCCTTAGGCATTCATGTATATCTTGCTACCACTAATGATTCATATGTTAATAATAGCAAGTACTTTGAGGCCAATGCAAAAGCCCTTCATGCTCTTAAATGTACCCTAAATGATGAATATCTTTCTAGGGTTTCTAATGTTGAATCGGCTTTTGTAGCTTGGAACATTATCACCTCCCTTGGCGAAAAGGATCTACATTATGCCGGGAGTGATTCGGACGTGGAAGCGACACCTCCAACGTGTGCTATATGGTCCAAGGGGATAACCCCCTTGAGGTAAACACCGAATCCGATGATGAGGACATGTCATATAATGAGCTATCTACTTTTTGTCATCTATTGCTTGAAAAATATGACATGATTAAAAAGGAAAATAAAAATTTGAAAAAGAACATTGCTTGCATGCATATAGAACAAGATTCATTTAAATCTAACATTGCATGTTTAGAAAAAGAGAACAAAAATTTGAAAAAGAATTTTGATGCCATGCTTAATGAAAAAGATTCATTAGAAAATAAAATGGCATACTTAGAAAAAGAAAATGAGTTTTTGAAAAATGAAAATGTTTCCCTCATGTCAAAATTGAATGATTTATGTGAAGGAAATATGTCTTTGAAAAATAAAATTGATTTGGTGGAAAAACAAAAAGAAGTTGTTTTTCAAGAAAACATTACTTTGAAAAGAAAATTTGTTGAAAAGGAAAAAGAATTTGTTTCTAAAAAGAAAAAGAAAAATGATTCTATATCTCACCATGCTTTACATGCCACAACTAATGAGATTAAGAATTTGAAAAATAAAATGGATGATTTGAGTTCAACTTTGAACTCTTGTGCTTTTAATCATTCTAGGTTGGAGTCAATATTTTCAAAGAAATAAACTCCACACATTCATGCACATCATAACCATGCATTTGCTTATGTTGCACAACATGATCATACTCCTACACATAAGCATCCTAAGGTGTACAAATGTACACATTGTGGCCGCAAAGGCCATTTAGCAAAATATTGTTATGATAGATTAGATCATTTTAATTTTGCTAAGAATAAAAATTTTTGGGTTCCTCAACATAAGACTAACCCCCGTGGACCCAAGAAAATATGGGTACCAAAATCCCCACCTTTTGCTTTTGATGTAGGTGAGGGCTCTCACAAGACGTGAGAGGATTGGTGCCTTGGTAGTGGATGCACTTGGATATGATGGACATACTTTTGGGATGCATCACTATCAAGGAGATTTTGGTGGGAAAGACCACCAAGCTTGGAGCTTTGGAGTTGGTAACAATCTCTAAACTCCTACTTTTTATGTACATGCTTTTAATTACTTATATCATATAGTATGTTCATATTTTTGTGTGCTTCATGTGGTATTTACATGTTTAAATGTAGATTTTATCAAAACTTGCATGTATACATATACAAATAGTGAATTACAATTGATTCATATATGATTGAACTTCATGCTCATTTGTACCCACTATTTGCATATGCATAGTCTAGTTTTGATATTCTTTCATTTATACTTGTTATGCCTATTTTATGACTTTATTTCATGTATATATTTTAATTCAAATATAATAAATATACATGTATACCCGTGAGTCTCTTGCCTTTCATGCAAACATCATTAATAGACTCTTTTAGATTTGGGATATGTATGTACATTGTTAGAATTGGATTAATCATACATATACCATGAAGATTAGTGTTTTAATGAAAAATAATTTTTCATGTTTTTGTTTTGTTAAAAAATGTGACTTATGATCTTTTTGAGCTTCAATGTCTATTTTCATGAAAATGCTATTTACATAACCTTTGAACACTCATCTTTTACTTTTCAAGATAATTTTGACCTTTATGGACTATGAGTGATTGAACTTTGATGTATTTAGTATGATTCATGAAATACATATACTTTGATTTCATGTTTTTGAAGGATCTTTAACTAATTTTTCAAAAATTATTTTAACTAGTTAATTGTTCTTCATTTGGTAGAGTTTTTCAAACCAAGCTTATTTTCAAATCTATTTTTGAAAACCCCTACCATCTATGGGAGGATGGATGGGCGATTATGCCTTGTAAGCTTAATTGACAAATCTTTTACCTTGTGCATATGAAGGGTGGTAGGTTATGAGTTATACACTTGATATTATTGTTATGTCAATTGGTATCATTGAATCGTTTCAATTGGTATCAATATGAACTTATTTTGTATATACTCATATTTTGTTTCTTATATATATGTATGTATCAATTTCACTTGGTATACTCATTTCTCATACATATATATGATTTCCATGTGCTTAACTTACAATTGGCTCACATTTTTAAAAGCACAAAGTTTATGATGAAAAATAAAATTTTTGATTATATGTTTACTATTGGTATCAATATGTTTCAACTTCATATTTGTTAAATGTCAACTGGTATCAATATGTTTTATAATAATGATTATTTTCAATTAGGTATCTTAAAAATTTGATTGCTTTACAAGAGCTCTGATACCTTTAAAAAAAAATTTTAAAAGAAAAATTAAAAATGTTTTGGTATGTATTTCCTATATGCAAGGAGAGCTTAACATCTCTTCTACATATAGATTCATGTTGAGTATATTATAAATTGAGGAGCTTGACAACTCTTCTTTATATGATATACGTGTGTAGGGGGAGCTTCACATCTCCTCTTATGCATTACATAATATGTGTTATGTGAGTTAGGGCTTGTCATCCCTTCTTCATGTAATGCATATGTGTAGGGAAGCTAACTTAGCGTCTTCCTCTTCATGAATGTATATCGCATATAAACCTTTATTGTTTGATTTGATTTTACCCCTTTGTTGATGATTGACAAAAAGGGGGAGAAAGATTTTGAGTTTATATGCATACTTGTGTTTAGTTTTTGTGTTTAGTTTTCTCATGCATAGACATAAGTAAAATAGATATACATAATAAGATTTTTTTTATGCATATATGTTTTGTATTGCAAATAGGAGAAAAAGATTTATTTTGTTTCATCTCCATCATTTGCATACTTATTCATGTGCTTCATTGTCATATCTTATTATATTTTTGTTATGCATGAGTTAAGGGGGAGCTTCTTTGAAGCTTTACTTTAATCCATGCATATATAACTCCATGAGTTTTGTCATCATCAAAAAGGGGGAGATTGTTGCCCAAAGGCCTATCACCCTAGTTTTGATGATGATCAACTCATGAAGTTATGTTTACTAATGATCTTGTGTTATTAGTGACATATTCATTATCAAGATCTTAGTAGGTGCATAGCTCAACAAAGGATAAAATGTCAAGATTTGGAGCTAGCACGGTGTGATCCAAGGAGTTTTTGGATCAAGCTTGGACCAAGTCAAGAAGATGAGAAGACTTCAAGGGAAGGCTTCAAGATCAAGACTTGTGTCTAGGTATAAGATTTTTTGTTTTAATAATAAAATGTAAAGGATAGAATTGGTGGATTGCTCAAGTATATATCACACACACACTCTTGATTTACTTGTCTTTTCATAAAAGAATTTTCAGATTTAGAAAAGACTTTCTTTTTGGAAAAACATAGTTTTGGTTTTTGGTATTCAAAGTTATACGTTTCAACCAAAACCTTATTTAGAGCTTAATGTCAAAAACTTAGATATTTCATCTTGATTGTGTAGTGGATCATATCCATACACACTATGCCTTAAAAGTATATCTTGTTTTTGTATTTGATGAAGATTTGGAAAAACATGTTTTGAAAAAATATTGTTTTGGAAAATACAGTTTTTATCATGAGCCAAATATTTCCAAGTTACAAAAATAGTCCAATCTTTTATAACATGCCTTGATTTTGTGCAAGCATGTTTGATTATCAAAGTATATTGGTTAAACTACTTTTGTAGATTTTTATGTATTTTATGGGATTTTATTTAAGCCAAAAAGACAAACTTTTTAATCCCAGAAAACTGTTTCAGGCTTCGTATAAGTCGACTAGTGACCTTTAATAGTCGACTAATACAGGAGTCGGCCGACCGGACCGGTCGACCGACGTGCACAAATGTGCACGCCTTTGTGTACTGGAGAACGGCCGACCGTGCCGGTCGACCGCTCCAGAGAGCAGAGCTCTCTGGAAAGTTCGGCCGACCGCACCGGTCGACCGACAGAGAGTTAGCTCTCAGCTCCAGTGGGTCGGTCGACCCGGGCGGTCGACCGTGGCTCCAACGGTCAGAAATCCGACCGTTGGCGGTCGACTGCGCCGGTGACCGGCCGTTCTGACAGATCCCAACGGCTAGTTTTCTGGCAGCCTATAAATTGGGGGTCTTGTCATTGTTTGAGCCAAGATTTTCAAGTGGGTTTTCACCAGTTTTTCCTGAACTATTTAGAGGTTTTCCTCCACTTGATTTAGAGCAAATACTTCCAATCAAAAGGGGAGATTTATCAAGAGTGTTTAAAAGAGATTCTTTGAGTTTTCCTCCACCACTCTCATCCTTGTTTTTCTCCACCACACTTGAGCTATCCATTGATTACATCCTATAGGTGTGTTGTAGTGAGAGTGCTTTAGGTGATCAAAGTGTTGTGATCACCAAAGATCTTTCTTTGTTCTTTGAGGAGACGGGCAAGTGTGCTCGTGATTGTTTGGGTCCTAGTGAGGACTTGGTGTTTTCGGGTTCGGGTGTGAACTCGTGTTTGAGGTGCGGCCTCGGCGAGCCGGTGGGCTTGCGGTGTGTAAGGGACTAGAGAGTCCGAGGGCTTGTAGGTGTTGCGGCACCGAGGAGAGATCCATTGGGATCTTGCATAGTGGAAAACCTTCGTGTGTCGAAGGCGGGGATGTAGAGCAAGTGTGCTCGAACCTCGAAACATACCCTTGTGTTTGCGATTGCCATCTCTCTCTCTCTATCTCCTTTATATCTTGCATAACTTATATTGTCTTTACATTTACATGCTTGATATATCTTGTGTGCATAATTGATATATATACTTGCGTGGGATTGTTGCTAACACTTGTATTCAACTAAGAGAGCCAACGCGGCACCTCAACCCATTCAAGGGGAATCTAGAGGAGTTTGTCCAGAGCCCTTCACGGGGAATTCGGCAACACTCTTTGGTTATACGTGGTGTTTAGTGTAAAAAATTTAATTAGGTCATAATTGCTTTTAGCTTCCGCATTATTTGGCATTAAGTGACCATTAGATTAGCCATCACCTATTCACCCCCCTCTAGGTGAACCTTCAATTGGTATCAGAGCTTGGTACTCTGATTTGGGTCTAACAACCTAGAGTTAAGATCCTCATTTTTAGGCTAATCACAAGATTTGTACACACACCATGGACTTCATGTCACCACCCACCTTTGACATTCTTAACATCCAAATTTGGAAGGTTAAGATGTCATTGTACCTCAAGGCCTTAGGCATTCATGTATATCTTGCTACCACTAATGATTCATATGTTAATAATAGCAAGTACTTTGAGGCTAATGCAAAAGCCCTTCATGCTCTTAAATGTACCCTAAATGATGAATATCTTTCTAGGGTTTCTAATGTTGAATCGGCTTTTGTAGCTTGGAACATTATCACCTCCCTTGGCGAAAAGGATCTACATTATGCCGGGAGTGATTCGGACGTTGGAAGCGACACCTCCAACGTGTGCTATATGGTCCAAGGGGATAACCCCCTTGAGGTAAACACCGAATCCGATGATGAGGACATGTCATATGATGAGCTATCTACTTTTTGTCATCTATTGCTTGAAAAATATGACATGATTAAAAAGGAAAATAAAAATTTGAAAAAGAACATTGCTTGCATGCATATAGAACAAGATTCATTTAAATCTAACATTGCATGTTTAGAAAAAGAGAACAAAAATTTGAAAAAGAATTTTGATGCCATGCTTAATGAAAAAGATTCATTAGAAAATAAAATGGCATACTTAGAAAAAGAAAATGAGTTTTTGAAAAATGAAAATGTTTCCCTCATGTCAAAATTGAATGATTTATGTGAAGAAATATGTCTTTGAAAAATAAAATTGATTGGTGGGAAAAACAAAAAGAAGTTGTTTTTCAAGAAAACATTACTTTGAAAAGAAAATTTGTTGAAAAGGAAAAAGAATTTGTTTCTAAAAAGAAAAAGAAAAATGATTCTATATCTCACCATGCTTTACATGCCACAACTAATGAGATTAAGAATTTGAAAAATAAAATGGATGATTTGAGTTCAACTTTGAACTCTTGTGCTTTTAATCATTCTAGGTTGGAGTCAATATTTTCAAAGAAACAAACTCCACACATTCATGCACATCATAACCATGCATTTGCTTATGTTGCACAACATGATCATACTCCTACACATAAGCATCCTAAGGTGTACAAATGTACACATTGTGGCCGCAAAGGCCATTTAGCAAAATATTGTTATGATAGATTAGATCATTTTAATTTTGCTAAGAATAAAAATTTTTGGTTCCTCAACATAAGACTAACCCCCGTGGACCCAAGAAAATATGGGTACCAAAATCCCCACCTTTTGCTTTGATGTAGGTGAGGGCTCTCACAAGACGTGAGAGGATTGGTGCCTTGGTAGTGGATGCACTTGGATATGATGGACATACTTTTGGGATGCATCACTATCAAGGAGATTTTGGTGGGAAAGACCACCAAGCTTGGAGCTTTGGAGTTGGTAACAATCTCTAAACTCCTACTTTTTATGTACATGTTTTAATTACTTATATCATATAGTATGTTCATATTTTGTGTGCTTCATGTGGTATTTACATGTTTAAATGTAGATTTTATCAAAACTTGCATGTATACATATACAAATAGTGAATTACAATTGATTCATATATGATTGAACTTCATGCTCATTTGTACCCACTATTTGCATATGCATAGTCTAGTTTTGATGATTCTTTCATTTATACTTGTTATGCCTATTTTATGACTTTACTTCATGTATATATTTTTAATTCAAATCTAATAAATATACATGTATACCCGTGAGTCTCTTGCCTTTCATGCAAACATCATTAATAGACTCTTTTAGATTTGGGATATGTATGTGTATTGTTAGAATTGGATTAATCATACATATACCATGAAGATTAGTGTTTTAATGAAAAATAATTTTTCATGTTTTTGTTTTGTTAAAAAATGTGACTTATGATCTTTTTGAGCTTCAATGTCTATTTTCATGAAAATGCTATTTACATAACCTTTGTACACTCATCTTTTACTTTTCAAGATAATTTTGACCTTTATGGACTATGAGTGATTGAACTTTGATGTATTTAGTATGATTCATGAAATACATATACTTTGATTTCATGTTTTTGAAGGATCTTTAACTAATTTTTCAAAAATTATTTTAACTAGTTAATTGTTCTTCATTTGGTAGAGTTTTTCAAACCAAGCTTATTTTCAAATCTATTTTTGAAAACCCCTACCATCTATGGGAGGATGGATGGGCGATTATGCCTTGTAAGCTTAATTGACAAATCTTTTACCTTGTGCATATGAAGGGTGGTAGGTTATGAGTTATACACTTGATATTATTGTTATGTCAATTGGTATCATTGAATCGTTTCAATTGGTATCAATATGAACTTATTTTGTATATACTCATATTTTGTTTCTTATATATATGTATGTATCAATTTCACTTGGTATACTCATTTCTCATACATATATATGATTTCCATGTGCTTAACTTACAATTGGCTCACATTTTTAAAAGCACAAAGTTTATGATGAAAAAAAAAATTTTGATTATATGTTTACTATTGGTATCAATATGTTTCAACTTCATATTTGTTAAATGTCAACTGGTATCAATATGTTTTATAATAATGATTATTTTCAATTAGGTATCTTAAAAATTTGATTGCTTTACAAGAGCTCTGATACCTTTAAAAAAATTTTAAAAGAAAAATTAAAAATGTTTTGGTATGTATTTCCTATATGCAAGGAGAGCTTAACATCTCTTCTACATATAGATTCATGTTGAGTATATTATAAATTGAGGAGCTTGACAACTCTTCTTTATATGATATACGTGTGTAGGGGGAGCTTCACATCTCCTCTTATGCATTACATAATATGTGTTATGTGAGTTAGGGCTTGTCATCCCTTCTTCATGAAATGCATATGTGTAGGGAAGCTAACTTAGCGTCTTCCTCTTCATGAATGTATATCGCATATAAACCTTTATTGTTTGATTTGATTTTACCCCTTTGTTGATGATTGACAAAAAGGGGGAGAAAGATTTTGAGTTTATATGCATACTTGTGTTTAGTTTTTGTGTTTAGTTTTCTCATGCATAGACATAAGTAAAATAGATATACATAATAAGATTTTTTTTATGCATATATGTTTGTATTGCAAATAGGAGAAAAAGATTTATTTTGTTTCATCTCCATCATTTGCATACTTATTCATGTGCTTCATTGTCATATCTTATTATATTTTTGTTATGCATGAGTTAAGGGGGAGCTTCTTTGAAGCTTTACTTTAATCCATGCATATATAACTCCATGAGTTTTGTCATCATCAAAAGGGGGAGATTGTTGGCCCAAAGGCCTATCACCCTAGTTTTGATGATGATCAACTCATGAAGTTATGTTTACTAATGATCTTGTGTTATTAGTGACATATTCATTATCAAGATCTTAGTAGGTGCATAGCTCAACAAAGGATAAAATGTCAAGATTTGGAGCTAGCACGGTGTGATCCAAGGAGTTTTTGGATCAAGCTTGGACCAAGTCAAGAAGATGAGAAGACTTCAAGGGAAGGCTTCAAGATCAAGACTTGTGTCTAGGTATAAGATTTTTATGTTTTAGATAAAATGTAAATGATAGAATAGTTGGTGGATTGCTCAAG
Organism: Agave tequilana; assembly: GCA_038442645.1. Classification (NCBI taxonomy): domain Eukaryota; kingdom Viridiplantae; phylum Streptophyta; class Magnoliopsida; order Asparagales; family Asparagaceae; genus Agave; species Agave tequilana. The sequence continues at coordinate 107,387 of JAVJIF010005284.1, forward strand.
TATATATCACACACACACTCTTGATTTACTTGTCTTTTCATAAAAGAATTTTCAGATTTAGAAAAGACTTTCTTTTTGGAAAAACATAGTTTTGGTTTTTTGTATTCAAAGTTA
>JAVJIF010005284.1:112500-290032 GCA_038442645.1 Agave tequilana
TGACCCTATTTTGCGACCGGGAAAGTCTTAAATGATGATGACGACATGAATACAAATGTGCAGAATTTGTGTTAATATACAGCAAGTGTCTAGTGTTAGTATGTTCAATCTGTACACTTACCCAGTGTCCAGCATCTTCAAGCACATGCATTTCAACCCCAGCTGCCTCATCTGAAGCCACCTCCTCCGCAGCGTGAATTCTCTGAAGATCTTCTAAAGCCCATCTATGTAAACTTCTCTCTGCTTTCAAGAAGTTCACATGAACTCCCCGAGGCACATTCTCCACAATTTTCCTGCAATTTTGGGAAGAAATGTCACTAGGAAGATAACCTACTAAGGATTTCTATTTAAAAAAATTTAAAAAGCGGTGACTGCTTAAAATAGACCTACCATAGATTTGTTGCTTCATAGGACTTGAACATCTCTGCAATACCCTTCAGGTCAAAGACCCATGAGAACCCTGATGATTGGCTAATTGGTCGGAGATTTGTAGCCACCCACTGAGAATAGAACACAGATAAACAGATACTAAGAGATGATGGCATTCATCCAGAACAGCTTTACTATTTTCTTATTGTCAGAAGTCCACCTAAGTCTAAGCCTGATGCTAAACCCCAGCCAGCGAGAAATGGTGAAGCACAACAATTCATCTATTCATCATTACATTGGAATATGTAAATTCCGAAACTAAGATGACTTGTTCCAAGAATTCATAAGCAGAATGGACAGTAACAAAAATGCCAAGGGAAAAATAGATAAGAAATGGTGAAGCGCAAAAATTCATTTATTCATTATTACATTAGAAAATGTTAATTCCGAAAGTAAGATGACTTGTTACAAGAATTTATAAGCAGAATGGATAGTAACAAAACTGCCAAGGAAAAAATAGATAGGCAAATTGTTAAATCCAATCAAAGTAAGCAAAGATAATTTTAGTTACATTATTCACGTGTCAATAGAATCAAATCATATCTACGTCCTTAACATGTACTGTACAAGTGTATCAAGTCAATAACACTGATCTTGGTCTCTCTCAACCAAATATTTTATCCTTCTTTTTCTTTTCCTTGTTTTCTAAAGTCAATCAGGACCTGATTTAGGATAAACTCATCAGATCCATGATGCTAATTCTCTTGAAAAAGATTAAATTAATAAGATGCAGCCAATCAGCATGTTATCAGTTACATATTAACAAATATGTAACCATAATAACTAATACAGAAGTTATATGCATATATCTTTGAGGATTATAAAATGAAAGATACTTTTCTTTGAACAATGATAATTACATTATAAGATAAGATAACCAAATTATATTTTGTTTGAGCAATGAATAACATGAAGTATTCTGGAGTAAAAGCTCCCATATAGCTTCCACGGATGTCAGTGAAGAGAAAAATGATTATGTGAATAGATAGAAGCTCCATACACGAATCTCATGTTTAAAGTAAACAAGGGATAAAGATATCTCTTCGAAGTATGTGCAAATCATAAACACCATCAAGCTTTGTCCCATTAAAATGGGGCCAAATATAGGCAGGAATCAAGGAGCTCCCAAAAGAATCAACAAAGATTTTACAACTTGCTCTTAGCAGTCAGCCAGACTTCCGCCGTCATGAATTGTTGCCAAATTTCTGTCCAAGGGAACTATAGAAAGATCGGACCTCGTCATAGGTGGACTTATCATTTCCAATCATGCAGTTTGAGCTCATGCAAGCAAGGAGCAATCCTCCAAAGTTCTCTATACTATGAAAGAATCTAGATGAAGCAGTAAATGACAAGATTGCTTAGGGACTTGCATCTCTCCACTGAGGCAAACAAGACAAGTGGATTCACATTTCCCAAAATGATCTGCAAGGGTAGACCATCGTTGTGCGGAGGGCTTATCCAATCCCAGGTCTATCTCGAACCAGCCAGCTATACCCAAGGAAGACTACTTAGGTCTCTGTGTCAGAATTCATACTTGTTAGCGTGGAGATCCATCAGAAGTCAATGGCTGGTTTGTGAGCTCAGAACCCACAAAAGAAGATGGGATAACATGCTACTCTCTTGCCCTCCAACTTTTGGTCAGCTACCTACGAAGTGATTCTGAATATCCACTAGAACAAAGCAGCTTCTAACAAAGCTACACATTGTCAGTCCTTTAATATCTCTTCCAGAGGAGTCTGCGTCGATTCTTTTTCTTGCATTTGGGTCTATTATTATCTGGGATCAGGATAGAATTGCTTCTCAAGCAAGAAGGAAAGACTAACAAAGAGAATTGGCAAAACTGACCATTCAGAACTGCCTTCGGTAAGGTTCATTCTGATTCATGGACAACCATTTTCTTTTCCAGTGTGAATGTATGCAGACTCCCATCAGCAGATTTCATGCAACCATCGCTTAGCGTCTCACTGTCGGTATAATATGTTATACGTAGAATAATACACTTCATCAAATTTGGGTGCCCTCCATTCGAGGCAACGACATGCATCCGACACTTGTTTGTACACTAATCTACATATTTTTTTACCTTAGTTTACTAAAGGATATGCATAAAATAAGCGGATAGGTTTTGTTCAAATTTATAATAAATTAATTGTTTCATCAATGTATTACTTGAATGCACATTTCTTATAAAAGACAAACTTAACGTAGATAAAATAAATATATCGAATGTACATGTATTCACCAAATAAACACCTATATGGTCATGCCCTCGTCTGGTTTTTGAAGCGCGCAACACATTGTCCCCATGACTTAAAATTTAACAATTACATGTCCATAAGTTGTACATATTCTAATGCAGTTCCATTGTAAGTTATAAGATCTCAAATAGCTTGATGTGTTTGTAGACTAAAGAGTCCATGCAGGTGTACCTAATAACCATAGTTTCATTCAACAAGCATCAGTGGCTCTTCATGATCCCCACTTATTTCACATCAATAACTTACACGCTATAGAACTTCAGAATAGGGATCACATGAACATTTATGCAGACAACACATCTTATACTTGTTCTATCAAGAAATAACTTCAAGATCAATTCAAACGATAATGAAATTAAGGTAAACACATACCCGTGCTATATCCATAGAGAATCCTTCTTGAACAAGAGAATTCACAACTTCCTGCTTTGAAGAAATCTGCCACAGAAACCATGGTTATATAGAACTGCATAGACATATTATCATCAAGGTAAATGGCCACTATTTTATGAATTTATGCAATAATGTAATATTTATGAATCAAGTGATCTTTGTTGATAGAGAAATAACGAACTAGAGAACTATTTATATCGGACAGTTGATACCACTGGAAAAAGATGGAAATTCTACAGGAAAGTCTCTCGACCCACTTTATTGTGGCTCAGAACATTGCACACTCATGAGCATGCCTACAGTAAAAAGTAAGAACACAGGATGGACCAGGAAAAGGAGTTGTAGTTCTCAAAATTGAGCACAGCACGTGAAGGGTAAGAATGGACCCAACAGAATGCGAACTAGACGTAATTGTTTGGAAACCTGCACGTACATTTGCTTTCCATATATTTACGAGCTTTCTTATGTTCATACCTTAAAAGTTACTAAATTCCTACCATGGCTTTATCCAAGCCATTTTCAGGTAACTTATGCTATGCCTTACCTTCACATGAACTGAGAAGAATAATTCTTGCTTAAGCACATTACTTTAACAGTTTGTAAATTTATCAACTACAACTTATCCTGACATTTCTACACAGACATGAATACTGCAAGCATTTTGTTCTTCCTACAATCAAAACAACCCCGTCCAAGTTCCAACTCCACAATATGGTGAACGTTGCATCCAGATCCAGATAAGCTAATATAAGTGGGTGTTTGAGACGTGTTAATTGCATCATGGTACTCTCCCTCGCCTGATGACCACAGCTTGATTGTATGTTTCCAATTTCTTTCCTGATAGCAACAACGATGGTGATGATAATAACAAAGATGATAACAATAATGATAAATAACTGAAGCTTACTTACAGGAAGCCATTATAGAAATCTAAAAGTCCCAAAGGACAGGGCTGAAAGGCCGAAACCTTTAATTTAGGATAAAACTCTAAAAGCAGCACAAAACCAGTGAGCAAGCCTGAAAAATGCATGTATCCTAATGAAGCATGCTTCCGGTCTGGGCACGCCTCCTAACAATCACCAAATCCCTACCAACCTCTGAATCCCTACCCTAACCCTCACGATGCAATACCATGAGTTGCAACCACTTTGCTTGCATATGTTTTTTCCTCTATTTTTTTCCTTTTCTTTTATTATTTTTAAAAAAAGGCCGTAGCCCGGTCTAGAATCAGAGACCCATTAACCCAAACCCCTGTTTCACCACCGAGACAGGCCTCAATGGCAGTGTTGACTTGCATATTATTTCACAGTATCAGATCTGAAGATTGGTCAGCCTTAGAGATAAACAAGTCAGGCTGTCACAATCTAAAGCATGTTTGGATAAACCCGACAAAACGAACACACACGATGTAAATATAAGCATAGAATCTGAAGAGTTGGATGTCGATCCCCAGTGGCTGGTTCTCGAGAATAACGTTTACTCACTAAATTAACATGATTGGTAATAAAATTCAAGTCAATGTGGTTTTTAATTTGGTGCAACAATCACCATTAAAACAGTCTAAGCCTTCCCCCATCAAAATGAGTCCATTTATTATGAAGCACGAACAGAATCCATAACTTTTAGGATCGGCTATCAACTCGACATCAACCATTCATGATGGTGCCAAAATCATATCCAAGGGAACTGTTGGCAAGAGAGGGTCAAGCGATAAAGCTGACCAATGAGTAAAAAGGGGAGTCTAGACAAAGAAGCAAGGCGAGATGACTCACGATAGGTGGTCACGTTCATCTCCGATGCACAAAATAGCCGAAGAGCAAGATAAAATAAAATTCCAACATCGTCAAGTATCCAAGAACCTAAATTGAATCGCCTTATCCTTCCTAGGTTTACCACAACCATCTTAACATTCTCATTCTCACATTCTCATTCTCTCATGCCCAGTTTGTTCCTTTAAACCTTTCTAAAATTAGTAAAGCTAGAAGAAGGCTTGATGGCAAGTATATTTAAGAACATGGGACATTTATCCTGAAGAGGATATGAAAAAACTTGACTCAAATAGTAACTAGACCGAATACACATTCCCTTTGTCCATGTCAAAGGAGGCGTTAATTCAGCAAAAAATAGCTACCTGTTTGGGCAATCTGCTTAGAAACTCAATCAGTTCGCCAGGATGATCTTCACCATCTCCTCCAGGACGAACTTTTCCAGGAGTAGAATCAAGGACCCAGACCTTCGCAGAAGAAAGCAAGAGTTAAGAGATGAAAATTTTGTAACATCTAAATCTTCAGGTGGGGATGCCAACAACACTGCTGTCAGCGTTAAATAAATTTATTTTTATGCGCTCTGTAGATGCAATATTACCCGAACAGGTCGCGCAAGAGGTTTTGCAGCTTGATCCACCATACTCAAGGCAACTAAACAGATACAACAGAAAAACATTATGGTTAGCAAGTTATGAACAAGTTGCTTTGCAACAATGTCAAATGAATAGATGGGTTCAGGAATCAATATACTGAAGCTGCAGTTGGAAGTTACCTTTGCCACCAAAGCTGTGACCAACTAAGACCCTTGGAGTTAATCTGAGTTGTCCCACCTAATTTCATGTAACATGTCACTTAAATTCAACATAATTGTGTATGAGTGAGGTGGGTTTTTTTTTTTTTTTTTTTTTTTTTTTTTTTTTTTTTTGGGGGGGGGGGGGGGGGGGGGGGGGGGTTGGTTTGTGGCGAGAAGAAGACACTGAACTGCAAACTCAGTGCAAACTTTAATTGGCAAAAAATATCAAGTATGCCTAAATTGATTAAAATTGACACTGATACAATATAAATCAAAAGATAATGTATGCAGCAATCGGGTTGGTGATTCAGTGGATACATGGAGAACCTTCAAGGCCTGTCCTCCAACAGTGATATACCCAGCAATCATGACAGAATTAGATTTTCCTTGATAAAATTGTGGGCCATAATTTCAAACACAACCACCAAATACAGATATTATACGTCTTAGATAACACTTGACTACCATTAACTAAACACAAAGCTGGGCCCCATGCTATATCGGTCAGAATGCTAGGAAATTAAAACATGAATCTGATCAGATTATAACACGACTTTGCCACAACTCATGCTTTATTGATCAGACTGTACAGGTAATTAAGAAACAAAATGTCTAGAAATTAGTATAGAATGTGAGTATGGATGAACAGTAACAAGATAAAAAAAAGAATAAGAACTAAATGCATTTGTAAAAGCTTAAAGTGGCTTCAATTGACAATAAGGTGAAAGAATGTCAGTTGTGAATATTTGGTCATGTACTAATGACTAGTGTGTGGGTTGAGAGTGATATTATCATTGATGAAAATCTGAAATGAGGCATAAAGAAAAGAAGATTTAGCTGCAAACTTTGATCAATGAGATAATCAATAGAGTTGGGTGGAAAAAACGTATCATGCACTGGAATCAAAAAGTCAGAAAGTATATTCAACACTTTTCAGCTAACACTTATCACAAGAAAATTGCACATGAACAAAAAAAAAAAGGATGGTGTGTCCTAAGAAAATAAAAAACATTTATATGATAATAGATCATTTAGACAAGTTCTTCTAATGGAAAAATAACCTATACTGTTCTCTTTCATCTATGTTATCTCATTGGCTCCTTATCTGAGATGAAATGCTTTTGTTAAACTCTTTGATTAGTTATTACTTAATTAGGAGTCATATTATTTATGATATTAGGAGTCATTTTGTATTATGAGTCGTATTTGTATTTGCTTATAAATAAAAGTGTAGAGAGATGACTCATCAACTCTCTAGATCTTTTTCCTCATCAAATCTGACATGGTATCAGAGCCCAAACCCTACACTAACCTCCACCCTCGCCACCAAAAACACCTCTGCCACAAGCCATCCACCTTCGCCAACAACTCCTACCTCCCTTCTTGATCTCGTCACCACCTGAAACCAAAACCTAAACCTTGTCGCACCCTCTGCATACTTGTCGAGTCTCTTGCATGCTTTCTAGCCCTCACTACAACTTTTACACGCTACCCTGACCCTTACCGACAACTTCCACAGCAAGCTTACCCCTCATCGAGCCTTACCAACCAAATCCTAGCCTCGTTGAGGTCTCCTACACCTACCTTACCCCTCGTCGAGCCTTTCAGATCACACTGTAGCCTCATCAAGCCCTCTTGATCGTAACCTAGTCTTGTCGAGGTCTTTAAGACTAAACCTAAGCCTCGGCAACAAAGGTTTGATGCCTTCTCAACCCAACCGAAGCTTGTTACTCCTCTGTGTACTCGTCGTGCTTGTTGATGGCCTTTTGATGATTCAAAAGACTTCTTGAGGCCATCTACCTCCTCTACTAGTATCTGCTACTCTGCTGAACGTCCTTGTTGATGTTTTATGACCTGACTACCTATATGCTCGTGTTTATCTGAATACTTGCTACTATGTCTTTCGAAGACATCAAGCACACCTTTGATTCCATATCTTCAAAACAGTTCTTTGCTACTACCATAAAACTCAATGGTGCAAACTATCTTCTTTGGGCTCAATCTTTCTATCTCTTTATCTGTTTGCAGAATAAGCTAAAATATTTTCAAAGGATCCCTAACAAAGGATACTGCTACTTATGATGATTGGCATCATAGGGTGGCTAGTGACTGTAGCGTGATGACACGGCTACTCAGCAGTATAAATGAGAACGTCAGTGCAAGTGTCATACTGAAAATTGCCAAAGAGATATGAGATACCTTGAAGGAGATGAATTCCAACGAGAAAAATACTTCTCGTGTTACTCATCTATATGAGAAGTTATTCTCACTGCGATAGGATGGTTGTTCTCCGTCTAATTACTACTTTTAGTTGAAGAAGACTCTCAGTGAGTTAGATTTTTGTCAACCCTGATATTGGATTTGAAGGTGCTTCAACGATATCATGATGAGCTAGTAATGGCTAATTTTCTCCCTAGATTAGATACTTAGGTAACCAAGTCCTAAGATAGATTTTTTGTGGTGATACAGTTCCTTCTCTATATACCACTTAGTCTTGAGTTCGTCATGGTTTCTATAGGAGGTAATTCTTCTTCTGGTATATCTTCTAGTGTTGAGAGATCTGCTATGGTAGCTGGAGCGGTAGAGGTAGAAGCTGTGGATGTGGTTGTGACCACGATTCAAGGGGAGGATGTGGATGTGGAGATAAGAGTCCATGTCATTGTATTCATTGTGGTAGTAACAATATGTGCTAGGACAAGTTCGATAAACCTGAGTTGGCTCTGATTCTACATCTTCTACAGCTCTACGTCCTCTACTATGGCTTCTACTTCTACTGTGCAGATTTTTCATGTAGACTATGAATGCTTCCTTCAGCTACAAACTGCTCAGGCATCTTAGACGACTAATACTATCATGTATGGGTCTGCTTCAGGTACGAGTGCATTTATTGCTTTCTTTAATAAGCCTTAGGTATTAAATTCAGGAGTCTCCACACATATGACAAGTATCAAAAAAAAATTACTCTTTCCGTGATAATATTCCTCGGTTAATATTATTGATAGTACCTCTTTCACTGTTCGTGAAAAAAAAGTTCTTCATGCTACATCTTCTTTACCACTAAATGATGACTTATTTGTTCCTGATTTTTCAGTTAGTCTACTTTTTATCAGCAAACTTACTATATAAAATCATTGATGTGAAATATTTTACCCTTCATATTGTATATTTCAGGGTCTGCATGCTAGGATGAAGATTGGTTAGGAATGCTAATATGACAACCTTTATTACTTTGACGATGGTACACTCCAGTGTGATTTAGCTTCTATTTCTATTTCTAATACTCCACTATAACGACACCAAAGGTTGGGACATCCTTCCTTACAAAAGTTGTGTCAAGTACTGCCTCTCGAGCCCTCTATTACCACTTTAGAGTGTGAGTCTAGTCAACTAGGAAAGCATTATTATGCTTCTACCCTAATCATGCCAATAACAAGAGTACTCTTTTTATCAGGTCTACTATGATGTTTGGGGACCGTGTCGTGTTACTTGTATATATCGTTTTCAATATTTTTTTTAGTTTTTTTGGATGATTATTTAAGAATGTCTTGGATGTATTTGCTAAAAGACAAGACTCAGATTCCTGATTTATCAAAAAAATTCCTCTTGTGTTTGTTTCTACTTGTTTTGTTCAGGATCTTCAATCTGATTCAGATAAGTTAAAATTTAGAGCTATAAATGTTTTTATTGGCTATTCACGAACTCAGAAAGACTACAGATGTTTTGATCATGTACACTGTAAATTTTATACTTCTGGTAATATGATTTTTATGTCAGTTCTTTGCTCCTGCTGCTTCTCTTATACCTCAACCTATGTGTAGTTCTTGAGATTTAAAGAAAGAGATTGTACATAAACCATTGCAGTTGTATGTATACCAGGTTATGTATAGCAGATGTTTTGATCCTATACACTGTAATTTTATACCTCTACAAATTTGATCTTTTTAAGTCAGTTCCGCATTTTGATCCTATTGCTTCTTCTCCTATACCTCAGCCTATGTGTAGTTCTAGGGATAGAGAAATAGATTGTACCTAAATCATTGCATGTGTATGTGTACCAGATGTTCCAAGAATGTGGTCTCTACTTCACTCCCTGTTGATGCAGTATATGCTCTTACTGCTGATCCTGATTCTATTTATTCTACTTTTTGCCTACTGATCCTCCACTTTCAACCGTTAAGATGGATACTACTGGTCCTTCAACTTGGATCTTCCTATTATACATTGGAAAGGTAAACAATCTTATACTCAGCATCCTATTTTCAATTAGTTTCCTATAATCATCTTACCCTCATTATCTTGTCAATTTATCTTATTTTTGTCCTCTCTTTCTATACTTATGTCGTACCAGGAGGAATTGATGTATCCAAAATGAAAGCATGCGATGGATGCTCTTATCTCACATCAGACTTGGGATCTTGTATCTACTTCACCTAGAGTGCCTGTAATCAGTACCCACTAGGTGTTTACTATCAAATATCGTGCAGATGACATAGTAAATAGATATAAGGCTTGCCTAGTTGCTCAAAGTATTACTCAGGTTTATGGAATGGATTGTCTGGAGACCTCTCCTATGACTCATCTCCACTCCATGCATGTCATGTTTTCTCTGTCTATCAACCACAAATGGTCGATGTTTCAGCCGGACGTGAAAAATACCTTCGTATATAATGAAATTGAGGAGGTCTATATGGGAGCAACCTCCTAGGTATGTTGCTCCGGGGGAGGATATGGTCTGCAAGCTTAAAAAGACGATATATGATCTTAAGCAAAGTTCACGAGCCTAATTTGATAGGTTCAGCCTATCATCTCTAAAGTGGATTTTAAGAAGTGCTAATATGATCATTATGTCTTCATTCATAAGAGTTCTCATGACACTGTGATATTTGTTTTTAATGTTGATATTCTACTGACTGGGAGTGATGTTGATAGAATTGAGAAAGCTAAAGAGTATCTTAAGACTAGTTTGTAACTAAAGACGTATGCAGGCCAAGATACTTTCTTCGAATTGAAATTGCTCACAGTAAATATAGAGTAGTCTTTTCTCAAAAGACGTATCCTATGAATTTACTAAAAAAATTGGATTATTTTGTGCAAGCCAGTGCGTACTTTTATGAATGCTGATGCTAATTTGTGGGATGAGATTGGATCCCCATTTGAGGATGTTTCTCAATATAGGAGACTTATAGGTAAACTTATACATCTCAGGATTACAAGACCAAATATTACCTATGTTGTTGGATTAGTGAGCCAGTTCATGCACAAGCCTAGAGAGATTTATTGGAAGACCGCCTTGAGAATCTTGACATATATCAAAAGATCTCCAGATAAAATATATTGTATAAGAAGCATGGACAAATATGGGTTGAAGGTTTTTTAGATTCTAATTATGCAAGGGATAAAAGAGATAGCAAGTCTACTTCTCGCTATTGCACTTATGTTAAAGGCAATCTTGTTATTTGGAGGAGTAAGAAGCAAAGGGTTATGTCTCGTTCCACTGCTGAAGCATTGATGGGGATATCATCCACCTTTGGCTTTAATTTTGAGATGTGTTTGATATTATTTATTTCGATTTTATTGGACAATTTTTAGTCTGTGCCATAGTTGTATTTGGTTTCGTTTGAGTCTATTTGGGGTTGAAATTGAGTCTAGTTAGTCATGATATTTTCAGCATTATATTTGTTTGTTATTTTTTTAGTCCCACATCAGAAGTGGGTTGAATAGTCAAGTGAAGCATATTTAAAGGGTCCAACTCAATGAATAAAATAATGAAGATTTAGTAAAAAATTATGTTTTGATATTAATTTGATCTAATTAATTGGATTAACATGTAGTGAAGCTTGGAACCAAGTTGTGATCCGTGTTCATATCCTCAATTCAAATTCTTAGACTTTGATCTCACATCAATTTTGGTATCATAGCTAAATTCATGTTTTTTATTATTAAAAAATTTAAAAAAACTAGCTCTCTCCCCTTTCCAAAACCTACTCGTTCTCAATCCATTCACTTTTCTTAGATTCATTCCAAAAAAAAATAAAAATTTTATTGTTATCTCCCTCCTCTCTTACGAACACGACCCCCACCAAAACACTAACCCTAACTCCAGTCGCCACCTTTCCCTCCACTGTCAGATCTCGCCGATGACGTAGTTAGATCTCGCCGTCGTTGTCTTATCCTTATCTTCAGCCACGCCTTCGTCCTCGTCACTAGCCGACTGCCTCGGCCTCCCTCATCGACCAGATCCGTGTCAAATTCGCCACAGTCGCATTTATCTCGTCGTCGTCTCCTTTATCGTCTCCCTCTGAAGCTGCAGAGAAGAGAGGATCAGAACAGTTCAGGTTTAAGCTAAGCGGTTGGTTCCAACTCAATAGCGATTCGACCCGACTTAATCCACCTCGAGCTACCTGAGCTGACAGCGCCGACCGGAGCCACCGTGAGCTGACTGCGCCAAGCCGAACCGACCGAGCCGAGAGCTCAATTTGAGCTGAACTTGAGTCGCCGGCTCCGACGGATGAAACCAAGTTGACTCAGTGTTGACTCAGGTCTGACTCAGCTGAATTAGTTCAGAAGCCATTTCATGCCCGATTTGAGCCCGATTCACGCCATATTCGAGGCAATACTTTTTCATACCATATTATTGTTATCCAGAACATTCATGGGTGACTTTCAGCTATTGATAGTGGGTGTTTCTTCGAGGTAATTCTAATTTTATCGATTCTACTTCTTTCCAACGGTATTAGAAATCGTCTCGATTATTTCTAAATTGGTTCATCCTTAATGCTATCAGTATTGTTATTGTTCCTCTAAAATTATCAATGTGCGAATACGTTAGCCTTTCTTTGCTCTAATCTTATTATTAAAATAGAACTATTTCCTAAATCTAGGCACTTGATTAAGTCGCTTGAGGCAATTTTAAAATGATCAACATTACTTGTATGATTTCTATTATTTGATCATCTTAATTAAATCCTTGATGCCTAAACATTCGATAAGTTGTGGGATAATCTAGTGGGCACCCATAATTGAACTACTTGTTGATTTCTAATTTATCATGTGCATCTCACGTCAGAGCATTATTAGGTGTTAGGTTAGTTTTCATTCTTATTAGGTTGCATTTAGGCTTCATTATGTTGTTGATTTGCATCGCTTGTTCACTGAAAATCATCATTTAGGGCATAATTTTTACAGGACAATACCATATTATCTAGGTTTTGCACTTAGGAATATCATGTTGCATGCCCACTCGTAGTGGAATGCGACACCACCTTCGAGATCTAATTTCTGAGATGGATCCCAACATTGCTAGCATCAAAAAAATTCTTAGAAGACTTATCCACCCGATTTAGCAATGTCGAGTAAGATTTGAGAAGCAATAGACCAACTAGAGCGTGAAACTACTGAGAATGTCAGTGAGAATGGACCTTGATCTGAAAATTGCAAACCTGTATAATGGTCAACCTAATCACAGTGGAATGAATTTAAGAAACATTAAACTAGAAGCACCCACCCTTGATGGTCAGTTGGATCCCTAAATTTTCTCGATTGGACATCGGACATGGATCATTATTTTGACTAGTATAATATGTCTGATGAGAGGGGGATCTGATTTGCCAAAATGAAATTGGTTGGTCAGGCTAGATAATATTGGACTATTGTAAATAAGTTGATGACTCTTAGGAGACATGAGCCCGTTCAAACTTGGGCTAAGATGAAATTGAAATTCTAAGAGAAATATTTGTATGTGTCGTATAAACAGCGCCTAGTTGATCAATGGCAGTCTCTGACGCAAGGCAATCAATCAATAGCAGAGTACATCACCAAGTTGATGAATTTCTGGTTAGGTGTGGCGAGAATGAGTCTGACAGTGTCTCTTGTCTAGATTTCGCTCAGGACTCAGGGAAGATCCTATGCGTAAGCTCTGTGTGATATATCTCCTCTAGAACATACATATCAGCTTGTCCAGGATCTAGATCGCTTCCAAGATTTTTCTTTCACTAAAAAAGCACAGATTATAGAAATAACACCAACAAGGGCACCAATGTCAAGTTCCACCCTAATCAGTCCCAGTCACAATCCCGTTTTAGATCAAATAACTCTACTCAAAAGCATGATGATAAAGCAAAAGAGTTTACAGTGAGTCATCTAGATCGGTCTGATAAAATTGATGTTTTAAGTGTCAAGGATTTAGTCATATTGCTAAATAATGTCTGAGCAAGACAAGAACTTTGATTATTGAGACTCAGTCAGACAGTGACCATAATGACTTAGAGGAGATTGTCCATGACCCGAAAAAGAGATGTTTGGGATGATGAGCTTGTTGTTGATCAGGCTATCACCTTAGGATATCATTAAAGCATGCATCCACCTTCGATTGATAATGTTGACGGGATTATCTGCCGGTTTAGTGTAGTGAAGTGTGTTTTAGCTCAACCCAAAGAGAGTGGTAACTGGCGTCGGTCCACAATATTTCAAACTCTCAAATAAGTAACAAAAATTGTTGGGTCATAATTGATAATAAGAACTGTGTCAACGCTATCACCGCGAACCTGGTGACTAAAATTGAAACGTTGTTCCCCATCATCAACTATATAAAGTGTCTTGGGTGAACTCTGCATCCATTGACGTTAATGAAAAATATCTTGTCCCGATCCAATTTGCCACTTACTAAAACAAGATTTGGTGTGATGTAGATACCTTGAATGTTGGCCACATCATCTTGAGTAGAGCATGGCTATATGACCTAGATGTCACTATTTATTGGCGTTCAAACATCTATTTGTTTGTTCATGATTGAAAGGAGGTCAAACTAGCCCCATATGATGTGTCCCTTCACCTGACATTAACCGTTAATGCATCAAGCAATAAAAAGCATTAAATTGGATTAGTCTGAAATCTCTCGAGAAAGAGATTCTAGAAAACCTTTTAGATGCTTAGTTGGTGCGAATTTGAAGAATTGGAATCTAATTTTACCCACTGAGAGTTTGCATATAATAGTTCAGTGAAAAGGACAATAGGTATGAGTCCATTTGAAGTTATGCATGGTTACAAACTTACGCCTATAGATCTTATCCCTATAACGCATCATCCTGGTGTATCTGAGTCTTGGATCTATATTCGCATCGCATGTTCATGATTTGCATAAAGAGATCAGCAAGAAAATTCAAGAAAGTAATGCACACTATTAATCTCGTGTGATTTGCATTGCAGGCATCTTGAATTTAATGAGACTGATTCTGTAATGATCCAGATTCGACCTGAGCAGTTTTTGTCAAGAATTATTATGAAATTGCATGCTCGTAGCATGGGTCCTTATAAAATTCTCAAGAAAATTAATCCAAATGCCTATGTAACTGATTTACTTTCAGATTTTGAGATTAGTTTGACATTTAATATTTTAGACTTAGTAGCTTATAAAAGTCCTTTTAACCCTGATAATCACTTGTGAATCTTGATGAACCTACCCCCAAGCCTTTCTTTGAGGTACCCCATTTGCCCCCACTACCTACTATATCTGTCTCATTTGCAGCAGAACAGATTGATCATCTCCACCGAGATGGTGATTGCAAACAATATTTAGCGTGTTGGAACAATCATTCTGAATCTAATAATGCATAAATTACTCGAGAGGACATGCAGCAATTGGTCCCGGATCAATTGGAGTACTACGAGAACCATCAAGAACCTTACTCGACAGGGTCGAATTCTTCCTACCCGAAAGAGTTGATGGGAACATCATCCACCTTTGATTTTAGTTTTGAGATATGTTTGACATTGTTTATTTTGATTTTATTGGACAACTGTTTAGTTCACATATCGTAGTTATGTTTGATTTTTGTTTGAGTCCATTTGGCCTTCGTTTGAGTCAGTTTTAGGCTTGAGGTTGAGTATAGTATGTTATATTTGTTTTTAGCATTATATTTGTTTGTTGTCTTTTGTTTAGTCCCACATCAGAAGTGGGTTGAAACTTGTATTCAAGTGAATTTTATTTAAAGGGCCCAACTCAATGAATAAAGCAATGCATATTTAGTAAAAAAATTCTTTTTGGATATTAGTTTGATTTAATTGATTGAATCAACAGGTGATGAAGCCTAGAACCGGATTGCGATCCATGTTCATATCCTCAATCCTAAATTTTAGTTTTTGATCCCACATCAAGTATAGTATAGAGTGATGGCTCATACAGCATGAGAGATGATGTAGCTGAAATCAATGTTTGGGAAATCAGATTTACTGAGGATGGTCGATGCCTGTGTATTGTGATAATCATGTTATTTATGTAACCAGAAATCTTATCTTTCATGAGAAGACCAAGCACATAGAGGTGGATTGTCATTTTGTTTGTAATGTGGTCTCTTAAGAGTTGATTTCTATCTCATTCACTCTTTCTGAGGAGCTCACATATGTGTTTACTATACTTGTTCCTCCTAGGCTTTCTTGTACTTATGTAATAAGCCGGGCATCATAGATATCTATGCTCTCGGTTGAGAGAAAGTGTTACTCTTTGATTAATTAGGTATTTAGTTAAGAGTCATATTGTTTTATGATATTAAGAGCCCTATTTGTATGAGTTGTAATTGTATTTGTTTATAAATAAGAGTGTAAAGATATGACTCATCAACTCTCTCAGATCTTTTTCTCATCAAATTTGATAGCTTTCTTGGTGGAAACAAGCTCCAATCGTCGTTTTTCTCCATAAATTCAAGGTGACATTGTCTTGACAATCTACATCGCAATTACATTCAGTACGCTCAATCGTGCGTACTATTGAAACTCATATCAACAGACTAGAAATATAATCAAAGGCTAAATAAGATTTTCCACCAAATACACAACAAATATCACCTTATACTTATTCAATATGTCAATTTTAATGTTAGTATTGGTATTTTTTCAGCCTATTATTCTAGAACAACCCTTTACATCTAGTATGTACAGCATAAATAGTTTTGAAAAAGCAAGAACTTCTCTATTATGATTCCATGTTAGCACATGTAATCCCAAATGATATATGTTGGACTTGGACGCAATTATTTGATTTAACTTTAAGAGAAATTAACATTAAGTGCATTAACATTAAGTGCATGAATATCTCAACCAAGTTTTAGTACTGCTGTAAGCAGCTTTTCAAGGACGCATGCATCGATAACATGTATTAGCTGGGATCCCAACTACAGGAAGCGAGTAGAAGAAGAACATGCTCGATGCTACCTTTAAGCATAAGAATAATGAGTAATCTACAGCACACAGAACAAATTAAACACAGAAATATTAATAAACATACAAGCTTTAGGACATCAAGAGCAGCTGAGGCAACAGTATGTGGTCCAGGCTTCTTAATTGATGCTGAATCCCCATGACAACGCAAATCAACTAAAAGAAACTGCAATACAGAAGGTGACAAAGACTTGAGAGAAAAAATGAGATAGAAGCTCTGCCCTGAACATTGATTATAGCATTTCAAAGTACCTGCCACAAGGGAAATTCTAGTGCCAGCCTCTTTGCGAAAGATCCTGACAAGTTTCAGACTGATTGGATAAGTTTCATAGGTGCAAAAGAATGCAAGTCACCCACAGTAAGAACAAATTTATATGTAAAATAACAGACAGCACCAGATTGACATGATAGGATTGTTATCTACGTTTATTTACTGCAAACATGATTCATCATTTGTTAAAAAACATGTTCCAATTTGAGAACCAAATGAGTCATTGGACATGGTAACAATTTTATAAGTGGGAGCAGAAACTTAAGAAAGGTTATAAATAAAATACATGAAAGAAACTCATAAATAATAAGTCATAATGAACACGGGAGAGAATCCAATGCTTTCTTGAACCGATCATATAATAGACAGTTGAGTATTTCTCGAATAAGAAATAAATCAAAGCGTAGCAGAGGACTGAATGCAGAGCAAGATAGCAGAGACTGATCATGGATAGCATTGAAACAAGTCAGTTATAACTTAAACCAGCATCAAAATACAGTCGCACCTTTGTTTTTAGATAGTTGAAGGACAGTACATGATGTTCACCAGTGTGGAATTTCAATTTGGAATGTGCATCATCCAATTTAAAGTGGAAGCATTTACATCCCAAGTACCTCATAAAGTAGCCAAGCTCCACACATGCACAGACACTTGGAGGTAGATGTTGAATGTTGAGCTATTAACTTGAGTCTTATTTTGTTTTATGAGCCATATAACAATTTTCATTCAAGGATGATTCAGTTAACAAAACATGGTAATAGGTCCCAAAGGTTGGTATTCACATTGAAAACCATCTTATAGCATTTAATACTTGCAAATCTTGTCAGGAAAATCCATTTTACCCATGGATTTGCTTGGACAACAGACAGGAAAGATGGTATCAATTTTACCAAAAGAGTCACCTTTGTTAACATGTGGAAAACACAGTAAAGTTTCTTGTGAATAGATTTAGCCAAAATAAAGATTTCCCCACTTTTTTAAGCATGTGGATCAATTATCGCATGCAGACAATATCCAGCTATCCGTGAAATCCCAAATCTTTTTATCTCCCCAAGTAACTGTGCATCCCTCTCAACCACATGTTTATGAAATTGACCCTCATTGAATCCAAGTTAGGAGCCTTCAAAGGAGCATATTTTATATTTCAATTGTAAAAGCCTTTAATAGGGCCACAATATTTATTTTAATTCATTCTGATTGTAATTAGAAGTCATTATGTATTTAGGAGTATTATGTAATTAGGAGTCCTTACTGAGCGCATATTGCTACATGATATTAAGGGGTTGTTTGAATTCAAGGAAGTGGGCGGAAGTGGCGAAGTGGGAAGTGTCATTCTCACTTCCGCTATCCATCCAAACACCGGAAAAGAAATAGAAAAACCTCTTTTTCTTTTCTCTTTTACACAACCATTTCCTCACTTCTATAATGCTACAGTTAATTTTGTGGTCATGTAAATCTCATTTGTAATAAATTGTAACTCAAAACAGTTAATTTTGTGGTCATGCATATCTTACTTGCATTCTAATTACAGTTCAAATTTTTTCTTAATTAACTTTTATTTTAACATTATTTTATGGTCAACTTTTTGGTCAACCTTTCCACTTCCGCTTTCAGATTACCAATCAAATACTGGAAAAGACATTACACTTTTTCAATTACACTTCCCAACTACCATCCAAACATCGGAAAATAAACACAAATCTCATTTTCCAAAAAGAAAAGAATCTTACTTCTCACTTCCTCACTTTCACCCACTTCCGGGCATCTAAACAACCCATAAGAGTCATATTTTAATTAGGAGTTGTAATTATTTTTGCCTATAGATTTGAATATAAAGAGATGACTCATCAAACTCTCTAATTTTCATATTCTAAATCATTTCATGGTATCAGAGTCATGAGGTTCTTGATCCTTCACAACCTTCATCGTCATCATCTCCGCTTGCCATAACAAAATCATCATTGAATCTCCTTTTCTTTTTGAAAGCTATCTGAATTCATATCTTTAAGGCAAAAAAAGTAATGTTCGCGTGTACAATACCGCGGTGGTACTGTTAACTAACAATAACAATAAAAAAAGAGGTTTGGTGTTTTTTAGATTATTCTCTTTTCGGATTATGTATTCAAAAAGAATACTTGAGAGTTTGGTGATTTTATATGAGTTGTTTAGGTCCCGAGAGGGTTGTTGGTTTGAATATTTTGACGTGTTTAGATCCCGAGGGAGAATCATTTGTTTGGGTGTTTTGACCGAGAAGAGGATCAGTTTCAGAAGAAAATTCAGGAGTACGACAGAAGAGTATACATGCCAACAGCTTCTGACATTTTAGCAATTTCAATAATTTCATATGTTTCAACAGTTTCAAACTGCCTACATACCATTTTCTGAACAACTTGCTCAATGATTTCAATAGTTTCATATGTTTCAGCAGCGTTAGGCTGCACAGATGTCATCTTTCTCCTCCACAACAACTTTGACCCAGACAGGTAACTTCACAGCTTATCTTACATCTTCTCCATGCACATGGGTCATAGACTCAGGAGCTTCAGATCATATGACTAGAATCAAGGTATATTGTCATCTCTTGATTCTAATTCTTTTCATTCATTGGTGACATTTGTAGACAATTTTATATCCTCTATATAAGATAAGTGGAGTCAATGCTACTCATTATCTCTGTCATATGTGCTTTATATTCTGAAGTTTCTCTTTAATTTGTTATCAATCAGTAGAATTACTAGATTCACATTCTTTCCCACTCATTATGTATTCCAAGAACTTGGAACAAGAAACACGATTGACACATAGCGTGAGTGTGACGGATTATATTATTTAAACTTGGGATTCCAAGCCAGTAGTATGTTTCAATTTTGTATCAGCTTTGATCAGCATTATCGGTTAGGACATCCATCTTTACAAGTTTTAAAACATTTAGTTCATGAGTTAAATCATATTAAATTTTTACATTGCGAGTCATGTCAACTAGGTAAGCATCATTGTATGTCTTATCTTGATAGAGTCAATAAAAGGGCTAACAGCCTTTACTTTAGTTTGTTCAGATGTACAGAGTCCTTATCTAATAATATTAAAACTTGATTTTAAGTATTTTATAATTTATGTGGATGAACATTCTCAAGTCGCTTGGATGTATTTAATGAAAAATTATTTTGAAGTGTTTTCTATCTTTTAAACTTTTGTTGTGGAGTAAAGAATCAATTTAATACTTCTATAAAAATATTGAGAATTGATCATGCTAAAGGATTTTTTTAGTTTATGTTTTTCAAACTTCAAGTCTCAACATAATATTGTATATCAATCCTCTTATTTATTCACCCACAGCAAAATAGTGTTGTTGAACATAAAAATCAACATTTGCTTGAGGTTGCACGCACATTGTTACACATGCGGGTTTCTAAACAGTTTTGAAGGATGTTGTTCTTAACGCATATTATTTGATTAATCGCATACCCTCATATGTTCTAGGCAATCAGATTCTATACTCAGTTCTATATCCACAGACTGATTTATCCCCTTTACTCTCCAAGTGTTTGGATATGTATGTTTTGCCCATAACACTAATCCTCATAGAATCAAGTTAGATCTTCGTGCCCTTAAAAGTGTGTTTCTTGGATATTCACGTACTCAGAGGGATATAAGTATTTTTGTTTAGAACTGAGCCGTTTTATAATTTGTGTTGATGTCACATTCTTTGAATCTAAATCATATTTTGACAGTGAGTCTCATTCTTCTGAGTCTGAAGAAGACTTCTTGTATTTTTTAGTTCAAGAATGTTCAGTTGATAATACATTATTAGACATTATAGATCAAGACACATTGCCTCTTAAACATGGAGAATCAACCAAAGTCTATATAAGAGCACCTCTACTGTGCAATCATCATCTGTTGTTCACCAGTTTCTACTTCACAGCCTAGTGAAAATACTTTATCCCCCAATGTTGTTACTCTCTTCCTGTTCTTTGTGATTCTAGTTCTCATATTGACCTAATTGCCCTTTGAAAAAGATAAACGCACTTGTACTTCTCATCTTTGTCTAAATTTGTTTCTTATTCTAATGTAATTTTTTATTTTTCTGTGAACTCATACTCAGTTCTCAAGTCTGTATAAAAAGTCCTTTCCATCCCAGGATGGAGAGATGTCGTACAGGAGAAAATGATGGCTTTAGAAACCAAATGACACATGGGACCTTGATTCTCTTCCTCCAGAGAAGAGAACAGTTGGTTGATGATGCGTGCGTATAATGTAAAATTGAATCCAAATGGGTCCTTAGCTCCGTTGAAGGCACAATAACCAAAAGATACTCTCAGATTTATGGTGTTAACTATCAGGACATATTTTCCCTGCAAGATAGCTTTAGTCCATATGCTTATCTCATTAGCTACAACTTATCAATGGCCTTTACACCAGCTAGATATCAAGAATGCTCTCCTTCATGAAATTCTTGATGAAGAGGTATATATGGAACAGCATCCTGATTTTGTTGCTCAAGGGAGGTCTGGGGAAGTGTGCAAATTGAAGAAGTCCTCGTATGGGCAAGAGCCTAATTTGAACGGTTTGCATCAGTTATTCAGAAGTTTGGTCTTTCTCGTTCCTCGTTACCAAAAGAATCACTCAGTTTTCTTTCGTCAGCTTCAAGGAAAGAGAATACTTATGATGATATTGTGGATGACAATGTGATCACGGGCGACGATGCACAAGAAATTACAGATCTAAAATAATACTTACTACAAATTCCAGACAAAGGACCTAGAATCTTTGCGATATTTCTTGGCATTGAAGTGGCAAGATCGAAGAAATGAATCTTTCTACCTCAAAGGAAACATGTGTTTGACATATTGTTTGAGGATGGCTTGTTAAGACGCAGAACAATGGATACATCGATAGAGACTAAGGCCAAGTTGTTACCAAATCAGATGGCAGATTTGGATAATCCTGGTGGATATCGAAGTTTGGTTGAGAAGTTGAATTATTTAACGATAACTAGATATAGCATTTGCAGTTAGTGTGGCAAATCAGTTTCTTTAAGAACCGAAACCAGGTCATTGGAATGTAGCAATATTCACTCAGCTATTTGAAAAAATATTCAGAAAAAATTATTGTATTCAGATTGTGGTTATACTCGAGTGGCAGGTTTTTAAGATGTAGACTGGGCCAGCTATCGAGGGGCGGACCACATACAGTCCAGTGTGGGCTGAAGCCCACATTGAATTTTAGAAAATAATGCATACAGTTTGTAACTTTTTTATACAATCTCTTTTTTTAAATTATTTTTACTAGCATAAAAATACTTTTGAGCTCTAACTTAAGTAGCAACTTATAAATCTACGTTATTAGATGTCACAAGTCAAGTCTTGGTAGGTGAAATATTATTTTTTATTTTTTCTCTTAACTTATTACATTTACGTCCACACTCAAATTTTTATTACATTTACGCCCATACTGAAAAATATCATGTGTCTTGTCACTGCAGCTACTATTGATAAGCGATCAAACACATGCTACTGTATAGAGAAATCTTGTGCCTTGGAAAAGTAAGAAACAAAGCGTGGCATCACGGTCTAGTGCTGAGTCAGAATATCGTGTGATGACAGATTTGACGTTTGTTTAGTTTGAGAAAAAGATCTATCAAAAATTGGTTTCACTTTAAAATCTCATAGGAGATATATTATGACAATCAAGCTACTATTTACATTGTTGAAAATCATGTATTTCACAAGCACACAAAATATATTGAGGTAAACTGCTATTTGGTGTGCCAAAAGATGGTACAGGACAAAATCATCTGGCTCGACATGTGTCATCAACTCATCAGTTGGCAGATATACTCACGAAGCCTCTTGGGAAGACCTGAGTTGATTTTATTTGTGACAAGTTGGGCATGTACGATGTATATCCCAGCTTGAGGGAAAGTGTAATTAGGAGTCATTATGTATTTAAAAGTTATTACATAACTAAGAGTCGTTACTTAATTAGAAGTCATATTGCTACATGATATTAGGAGTTGCAATTACATTTGTCTATAAATAAGAGTATAAAGAGATGACTCATCAACTCTCTAATTTTCATTTTCTAAATCTTCTCATAGAGAATAATAAATTACTTGAGTTTTTTCTCATGAGGAACAGTGAATTACTTGAATTATTTTTCTTACTTCCCTCTTTATGCACATTTTTATTTACTTTTTTCCCTTCCTCCCTAACTACATTTTCTATTTGATATGAATTAAATAAAGGTTAAAATGTAGAACCAAAAAATCATGAAGTTTATCCTGCCTTGAACTTGTAACTCCTAAACTTTATTATTAGCATCTACACCACTAGAGATGTAGAACCATTAAAATTTTAATCTTGACTTCAAGAAATACCCTTTAGATAGTTCAAGGGTGTTATCTTATTTGCAACTTCCTCATCTCTTTCTCTCTCCCCTCTTTTTTCTCACCTCTCTCGCCTTTCTCTCTTTCTTGCCTCCTCTCCTCTCTTTCCACTCTCTGGCCATTTTCTCTTTACACTCTCTATCTCTTTTCACTGACTCTCCTCCCCCTCTTTCTTGCCTCTCTCTCTCTTCCATCCCTCCTCTTGTTCCACTCTCTTCTTTCTCTCCCATCTCCCATGTCACCTCTATATCACCTCTTTTTCACCTCTTTATCCCCCTCATCTCACTTACCTGTATATTTTCTCTCTCCTTAATGGAGAAATAAGAGAGAACTAAAAAAGAAATGAGGAGCGACAAGGGGATAAAGAGAGAGAAGAGAAAGAGGAAAGAAATAAGAGAAAAATCGAGTGGAGCGAGGGAAAAGATAACATAGAAGAAAGAGAGATGTGGGAGAGACATAAAGAGAGAGAGGATAAACTTTTTTAGAGTGAGACAAGACAGGAGAAAGAGGCGATAGTTCAGAGGGAAAGACAGAGTTGAGTACACAAGAGAGAGAAGAGAGAGGCAGAAATGAGGAAGGAGACTGACGAGAGATGGGCGAGAGAGGGGAAAGAGAGGAGATAGGAACACTGGGGAACGCGAGAGAGCAAACGTGGAAAAAAAAAAGAAGAGAGTGGAAAAAGAGAGAAGAGAATGGAAAAAGAAGAGAGGAAGGGGGAGAGAGATGAGAGCACAAAGAGAGGAAAGAAAAAGGACAAAGGAAGGTGAGAAAGAGTGAAGAGAGATGAGAGGTGAGAAAGAGGAGATAGAAAAAGGAAAAAGATATGACAAGGTTGTAAATAACTCTCATGAGCTATGAAAAAGGTAACGAAATGGCATTTTCAAAGTTAATAAATTTTTAATGGTGTTACCTTTATAAGGTTTTAAACGCTAATAATATAATTTAGTATAAGTTCAACTTGGAGTGAATCACAAGATTTGTTTGTGCAATTTACCCTTAAATAAATAAAGTATTCCCCGTGTGCACACGGATTCTCTAATCGGCCTTTCTAAAGACATCATGCAAAAGAATGTTGCATCTAGCATATTGTGGCTCTAATTTCAATCCTTCAGGACCCTGAATTCTTTAGCACTACAACTTTAAAACCTCCCACATTACCCAAAAATAAGTCTAGAGGTTATAAATTTTGGATGATGAAAGCTACATTTGTAGTAAATTCTAGTGAGTTGGAACTCCATAAAACAAACAAAAAAATCCTAAATTTCTGCCCGTGAAAGAAAATAATTCATCCTGTTAACACCCTAGAAATTCAACAGTTGCAATTCAATCTTAGTCGGAGCAAAGGGCCTAAGAGACTAAGTTTGTCAGACAGAAGCACTTCTTTGGCTACGATTGACCTTCCATGCATTGTAGAGAAACATACATCTGATTTGTCTTGAATTAGTTCAAATCCTCATTAAGCCCCTAATTTCGAAGGTGAAAGAGGGGTATGGGTGACCTTCCCTGCATTGTAGAGAAACATACATCTGCTTTGTCTTGAATTAATTCAAATCCTCATTAAGCCCCTAATTTCTAAGGTGAAAGAGGGGTATGGGTGAGTGGGTGAGTGGGGAGTGTCAGATAGACTGAGCACTATTTCTATGTAAAGACAGTAGCTTACAAATTTTGATAGCTTACCCCAGTTCTTCTTGCTACCAAGAATTCCATGTAGGAGAACAGCAGTTGGCAAATCAGTCGATGAATTTTGACGTTAGAATTCTGTCTGACCTGCACCAAATGAAGATGCACTAGTTAATCTAACTACTGTTTAGATAGGCTGAAGAGTTTATCATTTACCCATATCATACCGAAACTAACATAATGCATAGTATCTAGCAGATATGAAGTTCAGCATAAATAACAAAACTTGTTCTAGAAATCAATAGTTATCAATTCTAAGAGAAAGGAGGATTCTAAGGTCCAAGTTGGGATGTACTGCTCAAAAAGTTGACAGGACAGTTGGCCACTGGAATATTTGCTTCCTTCTTTTGGAAGAATTTGATCTTTATGATGAAGCGCAGCAAGCGCTACACAACCCAAAACTTTGCATCTATCATCCTTCCTTGCTGAGAAAATAATATGTTTAATAGAGAGAGCCATTATGGTACCAAAAGGCCAATTGGATTCTGTGGCAGCCCCCTCTTTGTCCTAGTTTCCTCGGCAATTAATTCGAACATTATTTTGATCTCCGCTCTTGGAAGTTCGTAGATCTTCTGTAGACACTTTTTGTAAACATTTGCATTCTGCAGCTGACCCCATTTTGATGGAAAAGGCTTCGAAAGTGATTAAGATAAACTTTCTCCATAGTTTTCAGTAAAGTTTAGCAAGGTTCAAAAGATGTATCGGAAAGCCACTTATGGCTAAACATTTAAGAATCCACTAAAGCTTGTCAGTAAAATTACACGGAAAAAAAAAACAAAAACAAGGTGATGACCTCACGGGGCATGATAGTGTTGAGAAATAAATGTGGAACAGAGACCCTTTTGGTCATTTAATTCAACCTCACGATTCCTATTCATTGAAAACAGTAAAGCCTGGAAGACCTTGATATATCAAGGTGCAGATCAGGGATACTCCATAGATGGGGATGCCAAATCCTAGGATAGGCCATCATTGTCAACCTACTAGAATGATACATAAAACATGCATTTGTATGAACAGTAACTAGGAAGGGATGACATTTGAATTTGGGCAATCACACCTAGCAATGAGCATCCTCCAACTCTCCAAATCATATCTTGACTAAGTTATTTTAAAAAAGGACTTTAAAAAATGCAGATTTGCCATGGGTTTCATATGTGAGAAAAGAAGGCTGGTTATTAAGGGAAACTAGACCGCCACCTTATTACGCTCCAAAATAACATTTTGCCAAAGATAAGCATCTCAGTTCATTCCCTTGCTTTTCTGAAAGGAAACTGTGACCCACATACCAGTTGAGCATTAATGTTTATTAATGTCAAAATATAGTAAATGTGAGGACACAACACGAGGTTAATTTGAAAGTCTCATAGCACAGGCCATAGGTGCCCGTGCATCATAGAAAATTAGTTTCTTACATGTGCCTTATTGTCAAATATTATATACTACTTCATGTTTGTCAACAATCTTCAAACATGAAGAACTGAAAAAAGTTCCTCTCAATCATCCTCCATGGGAAGATTGCACCTTTTACTACTCAAATAACTAAACAACCGCATTTTTATTAGCTTCAATGCAGAAGCATAATACAAAACTCTGAAAAACAATTTCCCAAATGAAACCATTGCATGCAGCGATCACAATGGCTTAAAACACCAACTACCAGCGCTAAAAATTAATAAACTAAGATGTCATAATTTGAGATTCCATATGAGAAACAGATGCAATATCAACAGTTATAGATGGCCTCATGACAGGAACTAAACTGGTCGAAGCTTTGCTTAGACAATAGAACAAAACTATGTCCAGGTACAGTGGCAGGGACATTAAGGCCTACTTAGCAGATAATGCTTGAATCATGCTATAGGTCATGCATCTGCACAGTCCTGCAGTATATAATCTTAGTTAGAGTAGATATTGTCATAGAAATAACGAATAGAAGTAGGATGATGTATATGGAATCATTACTCAGATCTGTACCCTACTCTTCTATTTGTCAACACAGACATGGGGATTCCCCAAAAACTTGACACAAGGTAAAGCTGTATACCTGTGTGTTTCAGAACCTTGTATATTTAACATATGTGATAATCTGTATCTTTGGGTTGTTATTCATATAAGAAAAGAACCTAATAATAAAATGAACTAAAAACAAGGGCTAATCTATGCTCCTTTTAAAAGGAGATTCCCTCTCCTCCCCGCTTTCTAGCCATCAAATCTCTGATATGATGGCTAGGAAGCAAATAGGACAAGCAACAAAAAGTTGGAGATGATCCCACTTTTCGTACCATTGAATGTGAGCATCCAATGGAACCAAAAGTAAGAGATTCTATCTCCTCTCAAAGAAGAAAAGTCCAACTCTATGCACAACTACTATAAAAGGCACATTTGAAAAGATAATTCTAAATTTATCTAAAATAAATAATTTAAATAGAACATACAAAATAGCGACTTGTCAAATAAAAAAAATGAAACAGAGATAATCAAGTTAGAAGTACAATCCGCTATGAGAAATTTCATCAAATTAGAATCTGAATTTTATTAGGATTCTAAACAAGAAACCAACCAATTAAAAATCTTATGCTAATAAGGATTCCAAATAAATAAATAAATTAGATGGCTGCCTACAACAAACTATATTTTCCACCTTTAGTGTGCAACTATTAAAAAAAAATTATTTCATTGGAACCTCTAAAATTTAACAAAATTCACTTTTACTTTAGTTTGAAAGCTTAGTTGCACGGTTCTTTCTATGGAAGCATATTACAGATTCACGTGAGGACGAGAATGGTAGGGAGGGAGAGAGGGAGAGAGAAAACTTGACTTTTAATATTTTTTGAATTCATATTAAAACATATCTGCTCTGCATAATATTAAAATTCTTTCTAAATATAATTATGTGCAATTGTTTTCAAAAAATCTATCAACTATATTCATAGATAATCATCTATTTGTATACAACCATCAAGTAATTTTAAATATTTAGTTTCTCTATATTTTTTCCTCAAAAAAGCTCTCTACTATCGTAGTTAGATAAGGCACATTTTTGGATTAATAGCTGTAAATCATGTTCAAATAGATAGACATAAATTATCTCAGATAAATTATTTAATTGAAAAATAAAAATATGGATCCATATTAAATTAGAACTCATGTATAATTTAAAAGAAAATTCATCAATTAGAATCTCAATATAACTAGGATTCCGATAAGAAAGCCCGTAAGCTTTCAAAAAAAATAAGATGACTTGGGTTACTAAGTTCACTCTGTGAATAGATGATATATTGGCATACACACCTTCTCCGCATATTAGTTAACATTCTTGTGGGCCTTTAAAGTTCTTTTTTTTTTTTTTTTAATTATGTGATATTGTAAAAAAATGTATGTCTTTCCTAGAAAAAGTATAAGCAAATAACGGTTCGACACACAGGCAACCGGTGAATATGACAAGGAAAAATTAAGAAAACAGACTCAATGTATGTGGAGTGAAAATTACATATTAAAAGAAAAAAGATCTTCCGCATTTACTGTATCCTATCCTATTCTTATGCTATACCACACCTTTATGGTTTATAATGCAAGTGAATTACTCCAATCATAATACACATCCTATCCTAAACTATTGTCCTATATCTACCTCCTATCACTGGTGCACAGAGCGCAGGTCAACTTCTAGTGATTAGAGCAATCGTATTTTTAGGTATCATATACATGCAAAGTCTTTATGGGATCAAGAAAAATGCAACAGACTAATGGGAGATTTGTTTAGTTTAACTTACAAGATTTCCCTGAACTAGATCATAAGCCTGCAAGAGATAAAAAGGGAAATTGTTAACCAAAATCGGAAACAAGAAGATGCCAAGTTTGGAACCTCTAGAATGCTAGAGCAGCATTTGCATTCATTACATCCTCAATACATACTACTACATAAAAACACATTTAATCAGAAAACAAATGTTACCAGCACTCCCTTAGATGTGGCAGGTCTTGGCTGATGAATCACTCTATCATCTACTAGAGCCATACGAGTACAAAACCTTCGATGAGATCTGGAAGATTTCATCGTGGAAATATTTAGAAATAGTCGGCAATTTTGATGTTCATCATCCTGGAAAAACCCAAAGATATGTGAAAACAGCAAGAGCTTCCTCATGACATCATCAAACAAAAACAAAATATTTGATATTAATTTCTTCCCAGAAGATGAAAGGAGAGAACTATAGTAATGTTAAGTTGGAATACAAAAGGCACAACAAAGGCACATTACTAGCAAGTAGACCGCCTTGAGGAAGTAAATTTTACCAAGTAATATGGTAAAAGTGTCAAATTGTGTTCACATAGAAAGTGGTTGCTTCAAAATTAACTGTCCAGAAACAGTTTACTCAGAATTATGGTCACTCTTTTGCGCCATGGAGGAGAAAACAGGAAATTGTTTTGTGATGATAGGGACTATTGGGCTCAGTTTACTGTAGTTTTATAAAAAGTGCAATAAGAACCTGAAGCTGTAATCACATGCTCTACTACCATGTTACCAACCAACCATTCCACCCAAAACATAAAGCTTTTTGGCAGTGCCGAAAATTTTTATCTGATGCAGATTATAGGTTTATAACAGAAATAGATGGCAGAGGCAACACCTCAATTTTTCTTCTCTTTTTTGCATTGTTGAAGAATAAGATTGTCAGTAACCACAGCAAATAAGAACCGATAATAGTAATGGTAATTTGCATATCAAGAGTTGCCATAGCATCACAGCTTCCATGCGCTTATCATTAATATCAAACACAGTGCTTCAGCATTGAACCAAACAAATATATCTTGATTCTTGTTTTTTTAAGAAATTGAAGAATCCTGAAAGAATACCTAGAAGCCAGTGGTAAGCATTAGTCAGTAGAGTCACTAATGTAATATGCAATGTAAGATCAAAGTGCCAATACAAGGGAAAAAAGGGGAAGGTATAGAGTCATAGATAGACTAAGGGTCAAAAGGAGGTACTCAAAAAGCAAAAGAAGGCTAAGAAAGTTGATTTAAAAAAAAATGACAAACTAATCATCAAATGCACAACATGATTTCTAGTTTTCAGACGTATAAAATACCATAAGTTGGCACCGTACTGAGTGATGGAAGAAGCTTTAATTCCTTTCTGAAAAGGATTAAACTGAAGTGAATTAGACCTGTCCCAGTGGAGGTCAAAGAGATCTTATTTATGTGATTTGCCCTTGGGAAAGGGCTGGAAGCTCCACATGAAACTTTACTACAGAATCTAAGCTGCCTCAATGGCAATGAGGAAAATTTGAATTTGGAAAGAAATAACAGCAAGGAAACTTAACAGTAAAAAAAGAGTTTCATGGTGTCGGTGGGTGAAGCAAGTAAGACCATAGGCAGGGGAAAAGGGATAAATGGGTGAGAAGTATAGACGAGGGAAATTAACCCCCCCCCCCCCCCCCCCCCCACACACACACACACACAAAAAAAAAAGATAGCTTCAAAAAAGTTAATAAGAGAACCCTCTAAAGCCTAGTTTGAAATCAGGTTTGGTTTGAAACCATGGGTTTGTGGGGTTTGGAAGCCAAACCACAAAAACTGAAATCATGACTCGTTTGGCCACCAAATAGAGTTCCCGAGTTTGTGGTCTGAGAGCACCCAAAGTTAACGAAACCATGATTTTGGAAACTCTACTCTAACTAGAGTTACTATAACCATGAAAATGAAATTTAAGATAACCTAAACAATCATTGGGATTTGTGAAACCTCAAGTTTTCAGTTTAACTTAAATGAAACCTTTCAAAGATACCTTTCAAAATGGGAAGCATTAAAAATTATATAGAAAGGGCTCAAATTGGAAGTAATATAACTATTAATTTATGATATAGGTCCATAATTCAAAGATCCTAAGGTAAATATCAACTCCTTTAAAAAAAGGAGCAAACTCAGCAAAGCCCAAAAGACTGCCACAAGGCAGGGATCATAGAAATGTCGAGAAAAGCTTTGTAGTGTAAAAAAAGTGCACTTCATAGAATAGATGCTTATATGGTTTGTAGCACTCCAAAGTAGCACAAAAACGACATAGTAGTGACTCGCTATTTTAAAATAGTGTACGCTACACCAGGCTTTTCTTTAGCGTAGATATTTCAATTTTTGTTTCTTATTGCTTACATAGGACGGGGGGTGTATGTGTGGGTGGGTGCATGTGGTTTTTTTTTTTTTTTTTTTTTTTTTTTTTTTGGTTGGGGGGTGGGGGGGGGGGGGGGGGGGGGGGGGATTGTGGTTGGTCTTTCTTAACATTCCCAAATCATGGAGATAGAGCTTTCTTCTCTGTCGATCGATGAAGCCTCATCATTTGTGCCAAAGATTGATGACGAAGGCTAGTGACCAATAGGAGACCCCAATATTTGACGATGAACCCTCTTTGATCTCAAATAATACCGGCAATCCTCAATCAATGTTGGTAAGACTCAACTGATACTAGTGAGCCCCGTTTTACCTCGACAAACTCGATGATCACTTTCTGACTCTCAAGAACCTTGATTTGCCACAGTGAACATTGTCAAACCATCAAAGTTTTATATTTTTATTTTTTGTTTCATTATTTCTTTGATGTTGGATTCATTGCTGGCTTTTGGTCACGGTTGGGTCAATGTTGCTTTGTAGACTATTTTTTCCAATTTTTATATATGTTGTGGTGGTTTTAATGTTGTATTTATATATTTAAAAATATGTGTTGGTTTTAGTGTCTTTATATATTAAAAAGTACATCATTTTTTAAGAATGTTTTGATGTTTTAATATGTTAAGAATATTTTTCCTATTTATTAATATTTAGGAGTTTTATGTTTTTTAAATAAGAAATAAAAATCATGTAACTTGTTCATGTTGTGCTATTTTATGCTTTTAGGGGAGTGAAGCATATTGCTATTTACGCATATAAAACTGAATTGAAATCAGGCATCAGCCGACACGAGTGTTTAAATTACCAAACTCTCCCAGTCTCCCCTAAATTATGAGAACTATAAAGTTTGAATATGCGGTAGTGCTGATGATAATACGTTCATCCAAGAAAACCTCACACATTTCATATTTACACAAAAGCAATTTTAAATGGAACCTAGGGGCGTTTTCAACAATCAAGACAATCAATTGAGCATTTTAAGATAAATAAGTAAATGTTTTTAGCATATAACTTTAGGATTTTCCACAATATTAAAAACCCTTGCGTTATGATCCTTATCTTTTAGCAATTTTCTGTAGAATATTTCAGAACCGGAGTATTCATTGGGAAAGAAACATAACGCTAGGAGATTTTGTATTATCATAAATCATAATGATTATGAGCTCTCAACAAATTATAAATAAAATCCATGGGATTAAAAATTTTCCTAATTCTATCAATAAGCCTCAGTAACCCACAGAAAGACATGGCAAGCGAACCAAAACAAAAGACATTTCCAAGATCCAATCTCACCTCATGACGCCTCAGAACCCTAACAGTCCCCCCTCGATTCAGAGCTCTGACGGGCGCGAGAGAGAGCCCGAGGGGTCGCGGATCGCACCGGCAACCCGAAATTAGATCCGAAACCACCGCCATTTCGACGAGATCCTCAGAAATCTCAGGGAAAAAAATGCCAAAGAGCAAAAAGTTCAGAGTTGGGGTTAGAAGCGGGGGGAGAATGCTATTTTGACACAAAGTGGTGGGAATTCTGAGGACCAGAGAGGGGCCGAGGGCGGAGACGCCGATGCCACGTGGCTGTATTTTGTTGACTCCTCTCTTTCTTTTGAGAAGAGACTTTCTCTCTTTCTTGTGGCCGGAGACTTTGGCGGAGGAACTTAGAATTGACGAAAAGATCTGATGTGTGTAGGGAAATTGCGGCCTCCCATTTCCGGTTGGTAGTTGGTTGTTGTTGGGAGCTCCGCCATGTCGGCGGATCGAATGTCAATTTTCATTTGAGAATTATTGGGTTTGGCACGTGCATAAAAATTTTGGAAATGTTACAAAGTCTTTGCTTCCAACTTGACAAGAATATATTAGTATATCGCGCCGGCAATAAAAAAATTGACCGAATTTCACCGGTGAACGGCGAAAGAGAGGAGGAGGAGGAGGAGGCTGGAGTGAGGTGGAGGGTGGTGTCACTACTGTTCTGGCGGCGTCGCTGCTGCCCCACTGCTCCTCCATTTCTCTCTCGTGCGAATGAAGGCAGACAGACAAGACGGACAAAATATGTATATTAGTCACGAGATAAAACATCTCTTTGGTTGATTTGACTGAATTTCATCGATGAACTGCGAAAAAGAGAAAAAAGAAAGAGGAGGGGGCAGGAGGAAAAAGAAGGAGTATGAAGGGAGAGAGGAGGGCGGCGGCGTTGCTGCTCAGTTGCTTCTCTCTCTCTCGCAGATGAGACGGACAAACGAGACAAACAAACAAACTTTATATATTAGTCACGGGAGAAAACCTCCCTTCGGTCGGTTTTGATAAAAATGAATTTATCCTAATAATACAGGGAAAATAAATAATTAGTGAATAATAATTTATGAAAATTGAATGGAAAACATGTAACAATTTCTCGAAATAAATGAAGTCCATGTTAGTTTTCTAAAGAAATTTATGAAAGTTTATAGTGCTTTCTTAAAATTCAACAAATATACCAACATAATTAGTAATCTTATATATTATGTATATGATTAGAAAGAAAATAGTACTCAGCTCGAACTAAAAGCAAAAGTCTAAAATTATTTATGTGATTATCGGTGATCGTACACGCATTTTGCGTTATTTTTATTACATCCCCACATTTATCTTGTAATAAATTCTGTTAATTTCTTGTCTTAATATCTTATTTTACGGGTTTGTCTTAATGAATGGAGGGAAGATAATATCAAATAAAAGCCAGTTAAATTCAAATGTAACTGCATCTATTTGGTTAACTGAAGATAAAGCCAAATAAATATAGTTAAAATCGAATTTAGAAGAATCAATTTGGTTAGCTTGAAGAATTAAAGAAATATTGTTAAAATTCAGAAATCCAAAAGAGATATCAGAAGATTTTTTCTATTGGGCAAGCGATTTTGTCCATATCTCCAATCTTATTAGAAAATCTTTTCTATTGGGCCAGCGATTTGTCTCATCTTCAAGCTCTCTCTTATCTATTTTCAACCTATAAATACCATCACTTCGGGGCAACACATTGCAGAAAGAGATCCTAGACTAGTTTTTACTCTAGTTTAGTTTAGGTTTTCTTTTTCTTTTTCTTTTTAAATGTAATTTTAATTTCTTTATGGCTTAGATTAGAGAGAGTTTCATAAACTAAAAGAGAGAAAGAATTGTATTTAGAGTGACACTAAATGTAATCTTCTTTAAAGAGAGTTGTATTGAGGGTGACAGCCAATGTGGCTTTCTCACTTTTCTTCATTATTACTCAACTTAGTCGATCGTTGTTTCCTTCTATTGTTTCGCTTTAATTTACTCCGAGGTAAGTCTTCGCAACCGATTCAAGGTAAGCATTTATTCAGAGGAGATAAGTTGTCTTTCTGTCTTTCATTTCATTTCTTAGTTTTAAAAACGACTATAGAAACCAACGCTTTCCTTCTTCTCTATTCTTTTCATTCTTTCTCTTTTAACATAGTTCTTCCTTTAACTTAAAAAGATCTCAAAATCATTTTCTATCTTCCACTTTCTTTCTGCATAACCTAGTTTCTGTTCTTTTTACTTTAAAATAAAGAAGAAAGACCTTTTAACCAGTTAATAGTAACTTAGAAAGAACTTAGTAAAGGCTTTCATCGTAATCCCTCCTTGTGGATCACGACCCGCATAGGCACTTGGTATAGCGGTAAAATTAAGCAACCTAGCACATTTTTTAAATTCTATTTTTTGTGCAGGTTCATACTCGATCAAATTTTGGCGCCGTTGCAAGAAGGGACGGTAAGTTTCTTTTTAAGTTTACTAATGGTTTAACTTTCTTCTCTGTTTTTGTATGCAGGGGCGGAATTCAGAAATTTAAAAGCTGCAGTGGACATTTGTCAACTCTGTGCCTCTACCCAAGAAGGCAGAGAAACAGAGCCCTCCTTTTTGCCGCGAAACGCAGCCAAAGCCGTTTTTGCGTGACCAAGGTGGTGGACTAGTGACTAAATTTTTTGCAGGTGCTTCCACACTGCAAAATACAGGTTCTGCATCTATTAGATTTTTTTATTTTATTTTACACACTATATTTAATCTAACAGTAATTTTTGCTTGTAAATGCTAAAAAACATTTAGACAATGCATTTTAGGCATTTGTTTAATTCGTTACATTTTTTACTGTTGAAGAGTGTTGGACCAAAGGTACGTGTGCACAGCATGTAACATTAAGAAACACATTTTGGGTGACATATTGCTTAAGTATTGTTTTTGTTGTATACTTATACACTTGCACGAAAACGATTAAGGGCATATTCTTAAACAAGATAATGTGGGAAAGTCATTACCCTTTCTTAACCCGAAAATCATCTCCTCACTTACTAACCCAATCCTAACTAAAACTAAGTAGCTCGAACTCATTTAAGAGATTGACCTAAGGGGAAAGTTGTTAGAGTTTGACTCTTGCCAAATCGTGTGTCCAATGTTGGGGATTGAGAGGCGAAACCTCGAAGAACAGTGGTTTGACATAATTAGGCTCGTTGCTTAGACACGGATACCTCCCACTGGTTTGCCCCTACCTGGCCTATTAACTTGTAGTCACATAGCTGCAATATACCTCCCGTGGACAGTCTAACCAGTTAGGAGTCATCTTGGTCTACGGTCTAGCCTAACTTAGGCTAGATTTTTCTTTCTTTTGTTTATGTGTTTGTTGTTTTGTTTTTGACAATTCTTGTATGATATGGATTATGATTATAATTTTTCCAAAGAATATAGTGATTCATATTACACCCCGACCTCTTTTTCGGATAACACCTACCTGATATTTCATAACATTAACCAACCAAGTATGCCGGATTGGTCTTATCCGAATCAGTATATGCCCCAGTCCCAGTATTATAAATAAGACTGGAACAATCATCACTCCCCTCTTCACCGAGTCAGTGGGGATACAACTCCCCCGAGTCATATGGTCAACCACCTTACCAACAACCATCTTTATATACTCCTTATCAAAATCAACCCATAGAAGAAAAATCTGAATTAGAAAAGAGTCTAGAAGCCTTCCTTGAGTCTGGGCAACAAATTCAAAACATGAAAGACTCACAAACTCATCAAAATTTTCAAATTCAAGAGCCTTACTCTACTTTTTAAGTCCCACAATGACAAGAAGAACATACTGTTTGGTCACATGTATTGCATTTGTTATTACATTCCTACACCCATTTTGTAATAAATCCTGTAATTATACTGTCTTAATACCTAATTTGTGCAGGATATGATGAGAGAAGATAAATCATAAATCTAAGCCAACTAAATCAGATTCTTGGGAGGATTTAAATCACAACTGAAGATTGAGCATATCATAGAGGATAAACCCAGATCTATTTCAGTTAAATCCAGTTAAATTGCTTGGAGCATCAACGAGGATAAATGAGGATAAGGGCAAATCCAGAAGTCCGAAGGCAACCCTATCAATATACAAAGGGATATCTAAAGGATTGAGACATATATTTAAAAGATTTAGAGAGATAAGACAAAATTCAACTGAAGATCAAGGGATAAACAAATATTTATCTCCAACCTTATCAAAAAATCTTTTCTGTTGGCAAGCTATTTTGTCCATATCTCCAACCTTAATCAGAAGATCTTTTTTGTTGAGATAGAGATTTGGTCTCATCCTCAAGCGCGCTCTCCCCTCCCCATTTCCCCTATAAATACCTGTAAATTCAGAGACAAAACGAACAATAAAGCAGAAAATATAATAGATTTTTGCATAGGTTTAACTTAGATTTTCTTTCCCTTTTAAATGTAATTTTTATTTTTTTATGTAACTGAGATCGAAGAATAGTTTCATGGGAGAACAAGAGTAATGTTTGTACTGAGAGTGACACCATTATAAGTATTCTTCTTTTCTTTCATTGTTATTCAATTCAATCGAAGTTTCTTTTCTATTCTTGTTTTTGTTGCTTCTCTCTTATGTGTTTATGAATCCAAACGACTCCAATAGCTTCTAAGTTACCTCGCCCTTGTAAGTGTTGTTGATGGTCTATGCTGATGAACAACTATTTTTAAGTTAGTATATCTTGCACCTTCATTTCGTACTGAAGATTGGGAAATGGGAAAGATCTCATCTGTCATGATTCGCTTTCCTTCAAACATTTGATAAGAATTCCAGGTAAGCCATCAACCGGAAGAGGTAGATAAGTTCTTTAATTTTTTTCATTTCTTTTAATCCTTAGTTTAGATCATCATCAACTCTTAACTCTATTCACTTTTTCACTTGCTCTGTATAATTTCATTTTCTATTTT
Organism: Agave tequilana; assembly: GCA_038442645.1. Lineage (NCBI taxonomy): Eukaryota > Viridiplantae > Streptophyta > Magnoliopsida > Asparagales > Asparagaceae > Agave > Agave tequilana. The sequence goes on from JAVJIF010005284.1 coordinate 150,104, forward strand.
CTCCATCTACTCCAATCTACTACTTTCATAATTTAACATTCTTTATTTTTTTTCTTTAATGAACAAGAGAAAAACTTTAACCATTTTAATTAATTTAAAAGAGAACTTACAAAATGCTTCCATTGCTAGTCCCTCCTTGTGGATCACGACCCGCATAGTCATTCGCTATAGCGATAGTATTGAGCATCTTGCACACTTTTATTCTTAAGTTCTAAAATTCTGTATTTTCTGCGTGCAGGTGAAGCCTCAATCACCTACTTGTTTAGAAGAGAGTATAAAATTCATGACTCAGTCTCAAAATGATTGTATTCAATTTCAAAAAGAGTGTCTCCAATCAATTGATAGGTTAGAAACAAAAATGAGTCATTTGGTCAAAACAATTAATGATAGGTATGAGAAAACTCTACCTAACACATTATTAACCAGTCTCGATTCCCCTAACCATATTGATTGGAACTAAGAATCATGTTGTCTTGGAGACTTTAACCAAGATTCAATTCCACCACAACATCTTGAACTTGACCAATCTCAAACCTTGGACAAATTGGCAAGTTTTCAGTTCAAGAAAATTGAACTTGATTATGAATGTGACCCTAATCCCTAACTTTTTAATTCAATTTTAATTTTTGAATCTATGTTTACTCGGTATCCTTACCCGATTTTGAACCCAATTCCCAGGACAACATTGATTCTTGTACCCATAGAACTTGAAATTGAATCACCTATTTTGGATAGTCACATTGCATAAATAGAAAAATAATGTGAAATTCAATTCTTTAATTTGGACTCAACTCTTGAACTGAAACTAACTCTTAAAACTAAACTTAATTTGATTCATATACCTGTGTCAGTGTTGGTTCCCGTTCCTTTCATCCCAGAGCCCAAATTATCCATTCCACAAAATCACATTCTATTGTTGGATTAAGGTATAGACCATAATGACTCCGAGTTGATATTTCAAAATTGGTCATATAAAGGGGATAATTTTCATGATAGGATCTTGCATGATCCTATTCATATTGGGAATTGTAAAATGTAAGAAAAGAGGTCATAAAAGGTGAGTTCCGTGAACTACCATATTATCTTGATTGGGTAATAACGCTTGGCCCAATCCGACCACCACCGGAATCACCACCTTAAGGTAACATTTTCCCTTCCCTTTCTTCTTTTTCATGCATATATACATTCATTCGTACATTGAGGACAATGCGTGAAATAGGTGTGGGAGAGTGTTCTAACATAATATAAGTTTTCTTTTAATTTATAAAAAAATATAACATTTTCTTTACCTTTAGAATTTTTTTGAAAAAGAAACAATATTTTGACTTATTTTTTGTAAGAAAATAAGTTAATTTTAAGCATTAAGAGAATCATAATTAGAATTTCTTATACTTGATCAAAATAAAATTATTTGTTTGATTTCTAGAGTTAGGAAGAATAATTGAAAAAGTAATTTAGTCTTGACTTTTACCTTGATGAAATATGCATACTTTATATACTTACACACTTAGGGTTAAAAAACAAAGATTCTTATGCCTTATAGAAAAGAATATATATATATATATATATATATATATATATATATATATATATATATATATATATATATATATATCAAAAATTCTCTGATTAAACTGGGTATTTATGCCTAGTAAAGCATAAGTATTCACACCTAAAAGTGGTCCATATACTTAATAAATTCCTTAGTTTTGTGGTCTTATTTTCTCGAGTCATTAAGTCTTTGGGGTGTTTTCTTACCCAGTGCCCTAAGATCGTTTGGTTTGAGAGTCACCGACCTAAGACTCATTACATGATCAGATTAGAAAGCCTAATAGAACTTAAAGATAGTACACCAAAGATTTGTAAGTCAAAGTTGAAAGAATCCCGAGTCAAAATTTCACGATCACGGAGGTGCATATGACTTAGAGTAAAATAACAGATTAGATGAGAACTACAGTTTGACTCCTTTCCTTAACTAATAATAAGTTTTTGAATAGAGACTAAGTTTAGGAATGAAAAGTTTGGTTTTCCTACAACTTATAGATTACTTGAATTTTTGCAAAAATAATTTAAATATTTTCTTTTCTTTTCAAAATGTGTTTTCAAAATACTAACATTTCGTTCTCTTTTTTTGGATTTTATGTATGTAATCCACTAAAATTTCTCATGAGGCAAAACTCATCCTTTAGGGGTAACCTAAAAGTTTAACGGCTTATTGCACATGCTAGGTGCAACCGTGATTCCTGCGAAAGTGTGTTAGATTAGATTAGCTCTATTTTTCTTTGTTTTGCTCGGGACAAGCAAAAAATAAGTATGGGGGTGTGGTCGTACACACATTTTGCATTATTTTTATTACATTCCCACATTTATCCTGTAATAAATCTTGTATTTCTTGTCTTAATGTCTTATTTTGCAGGTTTGTCTTAATGAATGGAGAGAAGATAAAATCAAATAAAAGTCATTTAAATTCTAATTTAATTGGATCAATTTGGTTAACTGAAGATAAAGTCAAATAAATAATGTTAAAATCGAATTTAGAAGAATCAATTTAGTTAGCTTGAAGAATCAAAGGGATATTATGAAAATCCAGAAATGCAAAAGAGATATTAACAGAAGAATATTTTTGTTGGGCAAGCGATTTTGTCCATATTTTCAACCTTATCTTCAGTCTTATCAGAAGATCTTTTCTGTTGGGCCAGCGATTTGATCTAATCTTCAAGCACGCTCTCCCTTATCCATTTCAACTTATAAATACTACCACTTCAACGGTAAAGGGGCAACACATTGCAAGAGAGATCCTAGGCTAGTTTTTGATCTAGTTTAGTTTTCTTCTTTTTAAATGTAATTTTAATTTCTTTATGACTTAGATTAGAGAGAGTTTCATGAACGAAAAGAGAAGAAGAATTGTATTTAGAGTGACACTAAATGTAATCTTCTTTAAAAAGAGTTGTATTGAGAGTGACAGGCAATGTCACTTTTCTCACTTTTTTCATTGTTACTCAACTTAGTCGATCGTTGTTCCCTTCTATTTTTCGCTTTAATTTACTCTGAGGTAAATCTTCGCAACCGATTCAAAGTAAGCATTCATTCAGAAGACGTAAGTTTTCTTTCTATATTCATTTCATTTCTTAGTTTTAAAAATGACTTTAAAAATCAACGCTTTTCTTCTTCTCTATTATTTTCATTATCTCTCTTTTAACATAGTTCTTCTTTTAACTTAAAATGATCTTAAAACTATTTTCTATCTTCCACTTTCTTCCTACTTAACCTAGTTGCTTTTCTTTTTATTTTAAAACAAAGAAGAAAGACTTTTTAACCTGTTAATTGTAACTTAGAAAGAACTTACTAAAATCTTTCATTGTAGTCCCTCCTTGTGAATCACGACCCGCATAACCACTTGTTATAGCAGTAGAATTAAGCAATCTAGCATGTTTTCTAAATTTTATTTTTTGTGCAGATTCAGACTCGATCAATCGGTCTGGGTCTGTGAGTATCCATATGTAGATTTAATGACATAATCAAATCTATTTCTATAATTTCTATGATTTTGAGGATCCAAATCTAAAATTCAAGTCAGACTTGGGTCAAATATTGAGTTATCGATCTCTATTACACTAGCTATCCGGTGCTGGCAGAGATATTTGTCACTATCTCTAATGTGGTTTCCTTTTGTGGGTTTAAGGGTGAATTTAACAATGGTAAAAAAATATACCTTTGACATAGGTTGGAATATCGTAGGATTTATCACATCCTGCTTCTCAAAATACAATGTAGTGGGGACGTGACGAGAGTCGATAACACATATACGTGAGGAGTATACCCACACATACATGTTAAGTCTTATTACAAGAAATTAACATAATATGCATAAAAGTCCAGCTTCATTCACAAGCAAGATATTTTACATCAAAAGGTTGAAAGAAAAGAGAACAAAAAGGAATCCTCACAAGTTTCAGATGACACACCGACAGGTCCGCTACTGAAATTTTGCTAGCTACTCGAAGTATTCTTGGTCTTACAAAGTCTCGTAACTCAGATCTGAGCATGCAAATTCACGGTCGTTAATAAGTGATCCAGTGAGTAGTAAAATGAATAAACAATAGCCTACTATAATTATAATAACAATCAGTATATTATAGATGTATCATAATTATGAGGTCATACAATACATAATTAAGTAGTAGTTAAGCTAATCGGTGAGAACTTGGTATATCAGGAGTTCATCAATTCAAGTCTTATTAAAGGAACAGAAATACGACACCAGTTTAAATTATATATCGAGAGTTTAAATTATATATCGAGATTTCATCATTACACGTCTGGTATTAAAGAAACAATCATATGGCATACGTAAGTTAGCAAGCAGTATTATAAGATTATACAATAATAATATTCAGTATTGTCTAATATTTTAATCATTTCCTTTCAGTGTCCCATATCACTGGCAATTCATTCTCATAATTAAGTCTTCTATAAATCCCATTATGTTTTGTGGAATTTCTGTAAAGGAGAATGCTAAAGATTTGCTTGTGGCCGTCAAGCATCAGTTTGAGAGATCTGTCAAGAATAGGCAGTATAGTGGAGCTCATAGGAAATTTCTGACCAGTTTTAAATGCCGGTCATGTTTTAAATTTGGAAGAAACCTTTTACGTGTCATCTTTGAGGCGTACTTTGATCTAAATTTCAGACTAATTTCTTTTGGATATGATATTATTTTTAAGAATTCTGTTTGTGGTGTTAATTTAAATGAATCTAGTTTTATTAACCATCTCCATGGTGATTCTGTTGGTTCTAGATTGCTGGTTAATGGTTTACTCAAATTGAAGTTGGATGCATCATATGAACATTTTTTATCATGTGTCAATTCTTCTCATAACGTTTTGCTTACTTTTACAAAATGCCTTAGAATCTTTTTGCAGTCCTCTATGTTGTAGCATCAACGTCTTGGGCATGTTTTCAAAGCGAAATTACACCCTCTTGTAAATAGAGGTGTTCTTAGCCCTCCAGATTTTTCTAATTTCTTCACTGTCTTGGTTGTATTCGAGAAAAACTGATCAAATTGAGAAAATTTGATTTAGACAAGAGTATAAATCAACTTTAGCTTATCCATACTGATATTTGTGAATCCTTTCTCTTTCCTTCGAGATCAGAGATATTTCATTATATTTATTAAAGATTTCTTCCGTTATATCTATATCTTTCTCATCTACTATAAATTTAATTTTTTTAGAAGTTTTCATGACCTACCAATTGGAAGTTGAGCGACAGTTGAATCAGAAGATAAAAGTTATAATGTCTGATCGAGAGGGAGAATATTATGGCAAGATCAATCATGACGATTAACACTCTGAGCCTTTTTATAGTTTTCTGAAGGATCAAGAAATTGTTATTCAAGAACATTATACCCAGATTTCAATTATTTTCTATTATAGTATAGAGTGATATTATTCTTGGATCTATCAGTGCATTTTAATCTTATAAGAGCCCTTTAGCTTAGTAGAGGAGGTTCCTTATATAGTTTTGAACTGTGTATTGATTGATTGAGTCACTTTTGACTTGTATAGTTGACTCAGTTGTTGATATTATATGGTGATATTTTGGTCTTGTAATCGGATAACTGAGTGAGATTATGCATTGCTCGTTGAGTGATTTTATTTTTTGCACCCTATATTTAGGTTGGCATTACAAAAGAGTTAAATTGGATTATAAAAGGTTTTACTTTTAGATGTATGACTATTTAGCATTAGCTTACTTTGTTAATCTGATGCGTTAATTTTGACATGGTGCATAAGTTCACATTAGAGAATATTGCAGATTCACTCACCAAAAGACTCTTAGTGACCACCTTTCATGGACATTGTGCAGGTATGGGGGTACTAGAATTATCTTGATTATTGTTTTTCTGAGTGAGAGCATATCTGTGAATGTCCTTTTGAGTGAGAATTTTTATGTCAATTTGTCAGTAATGACATTTGTATTCTTAGTACATTCTATTCAATTTCATGAGATTTTTCTCACACAGTTATTATGATGGTATACAGTTATTATATGATATTTTATTTCAACTGATATTATTAAATATGTATTTATAATGTTAAAATTAAAGTTGTGCAATTGTACAAGTTAAAGTATAAAGTGCCTTTAGAGAAGACTATTAAGAATTATCAAGATCGCTTGGGCTGGATATGGGTAGGCTCCACGACCTTAATCCTTCATCTCAATATGAGCGATGATATTCACATGACGGTCGTCTAAATATTGAGATGATGTGTGTCTAGCAAGCACATGTTGAAGGATACTTATGAAAATGTATTATACACACTACATGTATATTTGTCATAAACGTATTAAACTCTACCAATAAAATATTCTCTTGAAAGCTGTTAGCATCATTAGACCAAAAGTCCACGATACAAATTAGGCAAAAGAATAAACTTGACTGAAATTTGTCCGTGAACCGTGCTAGTCATCCTCTTAATCATAGAGTGCTAGTAGTTTGAGTGTACCATGACTAACGATAAATTTCATGCGTGAATTTTTTAAAAAAAAATCAAAGGATGGTCGTCTGTTTTTAAAATAAATATATGATATGAAATATTAAAGATTTTAAAATAAATATTTTTTTTCAAAATTTTAGTTTGGTATGTCTCGAGTGGGAGATTGAAAGATGTTTTTTGATTCGATTCATACCCTATTTCATATCTCATATCATGAAACACGTGCAACTTATGTTAGTTAACATATTAGGTGCATCTAATATGTGTACTAAGTTATAAAGGTCGGTGAGACCTAGTACTACTTTCTTATTAGAGTTAGAGGCATTGTGGGAAGATCACTAATCAAAAAATTAATATAGAGAGGAAGTCCCTCTCTGCAGCCACACGCTGATCTCTACCGATAGGAGGCTAGGTTAAGCAGAGAGAAGGCTCTCCATCTCCTTCTCTACAACGTCGATTCAGATATGGGTACAGTTTATCAATTCCTCGAGAGGTATGTCTTCTAAAGATTTTCTATAATTCATAATATCTATCATGCATGCTATTTAGATCAGTACATAGATGTAGTTGATCTTTTCCTATGATTGTGTAATGCTCCGATCCCGTGGGCACGGAGACTTTACTGCAACATATATACACAAGTCAGAAAAACTCTCATATATATATACGCTAAGCATCAGTACAGGTAAGAATCAGAGTAAGAAAGTACGTGGTGCATTATATATTCCAACATATGAGTATAATTACAAAGTTATCAGAGTATGCGACACAATATTATAAGAATATTACATCATAGATAAGCGCAAATGTGAGAATACAAAGAGATGTACAAGTATGAACAATACAAAAGACGCTCACGAGTTATAAAAAGAAAACTTGAGAGAAGAGCAGGGAGCCTGAAAGGATAGGGCTCTAGATAATCTACCGATAATTCATAGTTAAGCTGCGCATCTCTGATCAGCAACTAGAAGAATCCATAAGCTTCAAGTTTCGAAATCTGAACATGTAGGTCCATGGGAGTCAGGATTCCCCAACGAGTGGTGAGGCGAGAGTCAAGTGGCGTACATAGTCAAGCACACGTGTATCAATAAATCCGTCGAAAAGCATGTAGAGAAAACTGTGTCGTGAGCACAGTCACACAGGAGCAAGCAGAGAGACAGTAAGTGATATCAAGTAAGGAACATGGATGGTATAACATGATAAGAGCAGGAGATCAGTGGGCTAGTACACAAGTGGTAAGCCAAGATGTATACATATATAATATAATAATAATAAAAATAAAAATAAAACCAAAATTTTGAAATAAAACCTGACGAAAGCAAATACGACAAAACTAGCAGTACAGCCTAATTTACGGCTTCATGAGATAAGTATGTCGAGAGAATAATCCAAACAAGAAAACCTTTATCTATATACCATGTATCTCACGTTACCGTAATCTAAGTCCATACGACCCAAATTGCAAAATATACAACAAATTATTAATTGGCATCTTTTATTATTATTACTCATCCTACTCAGATGCCTAGGTATGTGGACTAGCATCTTAGCATACATATATCCACATCTGAGTAAAACAAGGTTATTGAAAATCAACGGGGGTATCAACGAACAATGTTTATAGCAGGTCCCGTGCATGCCTGGGTTCCGTTGTTGGTGTACGGAACTGGCCCCAAAACGTACAAGAGGGTCTTATAGGATGCCCTTTCAGGATGTACCAGGAAGGTAGAGGCCAGCGCTCCCCTCGGTCACCTGGAGGCCCTTAGTTAGAACCAAAAGTTTTAGTTGCACAACATACCTAATACCACTATAAACATGAACATATATTAATATCTATCAGTTTCTCTCGACCCGATGTAAGTTGTCCTTTTTATAATTTATTATTATGTAATTATCATATTACGGGAATAGCAGGAGCAGGGAAGGTTCAGGAGTTCAGGGGTAACAGGAGTACATATGTATTAGAAATACATGTCACTATATATAATACAGAATAATAGGACAGGATTCTCGAAATATGATTATCACAAGTCAAGTGGTAAAATATCAGGTAGTAGGTGATAAGTGATATCAAACAGGTATCAGGTGATAGCATCCAGGAGTCAGGTGTCAAGTAATGGCATGACAGATGATAGAACAACATATGTCCACTATTGTATAACACAATAAAGGAAAATGGTACTGATACAGGGGATCGATAGGAATATAGAAAAATAATACAGTTTTGAAAAATAATATAAGTAAAGGTTTCGAACTCTTCACAACCATTAAGAAGAATAATAGTTAAATCATCAAGCAAGCAAGCGAGCAAGTAAGCAAGCGAACATCCAAGCGGAGCTAAGCAGTGCTAGAGCGAAACTAGCATACATCGCTGGACACTATCACGCTCAACCTTATTACCGATTGCGGCATAGCTAAATGCACACGGTGAGGCGAGTGTATGAACACTATATTACCACACGCGACGAAGCCGCTCTCACTGTGTAACAACGCTCGAACGGAGTTAGCGGTAAAGCACTGAGCGCTTAGTCCGCCTACCAGGCGTTGCTAAATGGTCTAAATGCACTCTCTTTCGAGGAAGTGGGTGAAAGCCCAAAAGGCTGAAGGGCCAGAAGGCCAAGTAAGTACGTGCAGAGATGTTAGTACCAATCACACATATACACATGGTACAAAACGTAGCGGACAGTAATGGCTAAGTGATCAATCAAGCGAAGCTAGACAAGCTGGAACGAAACTAGCGTACAACACTAAAGGCCATCATGCTCGACGTGGTTACTGCTTGTGGCGAAGCTAGCACGAGGGTCTGGTGGCAGTAATCCGCTTTGCATCACTCATGACGAAGCTGTGCACACGGTATAACTACGCTTGGGCAGAGTTAGCAGGAAAGCGCTGTGCGCTAGACTCGCCTACCAGGCAGGGCATGAGAGACCTGACGGTCTGAGCGAACTCCTAGCTACCACGAAACCCAAAGGGCGCAAAGGCCAATTCCTATTGGGTAGCTCAAGAAGTGGGCTGGCCCGGAGGCCGAGTAGGTACCTACACGAGATGTTAGTACCACGTGAGCACACATATAAACGTGATAATGACTAAACTACCATGGAGTGGTGAAGCCCGGAGGCTAAGTGGAGAGCCCGAAGGCTAAAGGACCAGGAAGAGTCTGCCACGCATGATGATAAAGTTGAAAAAACACATGACAGGCATAGTATATGTACAGGAAATAAACTACTCTAGTACAAGCATTCATCACAGGCATAATGCATGTACAGTCCTACGTACTCGGCCATATACAGATACAGGTACACAGTCTACAAAAATATAATTTACAACACGGGAAAATAAAATATATAAATTTCCCAAAATACAACTCAACCCGTCGATGCGGGGTAAACCCAATAATGAGGTGAGAACACTCGTCTATAAATCTTTGAAAAACGTCGTAAATCCCCAAATCCCAAAGCGCGAGTACACACCACTAATATATAAAATATATAGAGAAAGAATAAGAGAGAGGAGAGAGGAGAGAGAAACAAAGAGGGAGAGAGAAAGAATTACGAGAGAGAGTCAGAGAGAGAGAAAGGAGAAGGGCAACAACCCCTGCTTTGCTCACGGCCAGGGCCCCTGGCCCTGGCCCGGCCATGCCCTGACCACTACAGCTCAGCCAGGGGGCACCAGGGGCGGCAGCGCCGGCCTCTGCCGGCCGCCAGAGGCCATGGTTGCCCGTGGCCACCCTTAAGGAGGAGAGAGGAGGAAGTTGAAGGGGGTGATGATGTGGTGGTGTTAATGATTTGGGTGGAGGTGGAGAAATTGAGGGGAGCAGAGATGGTGGAGATGGAATTGAAGGAGGTGGGAGGTGGTGGTGGATGTGGTGGTTATGAAGGAAATGGGTGGTGGTTTTTATGGATGAAGGAGGAGGCGATGAAGTTTGGTGGGGGAGACGAAGGAGGAGGGGGAAATTAGAGGAGATGGTGGGGGCGTCGGGGTTGCTTAGATGGAACCGCCGGCCAAGAGGTCGCCAGAGTTAGGAGGAAGGTGGTGATGGTGGGGGATGTGGAAGCGGAGTTGGGTGGTGATGGTGGGGGTGAACGGAGTGATGATTGTGAAGAGGAGTTGAAGTAGAGAGCGGAGGAGTGTTGGGGGAGTGGTGGCCGTCGACTTGGGGGATCTACCAGCCGGGGAGGCGCCGGTGTGGGTCGGGTTCTGATGGTAGGGGCGTTGGCCTCTTGGAAGAGAAGAAAGAGGGAGAGAGATTAGAAGGGGGAGAGAGTGAGAAATTAGGAGAGAGAAGAGAGAATGAGAGAGAGATTTTGAGATAAGAGAGGGAGATTTAAGGGAAGAAACAGGGGGAGTTGTCGTCAGCTGGATTGGGGGAGAAGAAAGAAAAAGAAAGAAGGAAAAGAAAAAAAGAAGAGAGAAGATAAGTAGGAGAAGATATTTTGAAGTTTTTTTTTTGTGTGGAGGAGGGGGGGAAAAACAAAGGAAAGAAAAGAAAAGGAAACTAGGGAAAAAGATGTGGAGGAGAATAAAATAGAAAGAAAAGAAGACAAAGCAAATATTCGAATAGATATCCCGAATCTGGGGAAAACACCGAAAACATCGAAAAAGCCGGAAAAATAAAGTAACTCGGAAAACTTTCCAAAAATTCTCAAAAATAGTAAATATTATTTTAAGGTACGTGGTGAAATCAGTTTCAAGAAATTTAGTCTGATTTTTAAAATAAAAACCCTGGAATACTGGCAATATCGGTCAACACTAAAACTGGTCGAACTTTGATAATTCATAAAAATTCCCAAAAATACATTTAGATAGAAAATGAGATTCTAAGAGATAATGTGAAACCAATTTCTATAAAATTCAATTCCGTTTGTAAGTTAAAAAAAAAATCTGAGAATCGATCAACGACACCGGTGGACATCAGTTTTGAAGATTTTGCAAATTAATTTGGAAAATTTTCAGAAAATTATGAAAAATCTAAAATATTAGAAAACAATGTTCGAAGCTGAAATCAGTCAAATTTGAATACCAAAAAGGTCAAATCGAGCAACACACTAGGATCGGGTTCCCAGTTCAGATTAGGACTGACTTCGAGTCCACGAACCGGGATCCAAAGTAAAACAATCGCACAAATAATCATAAAACAAAAACAAATACAAAAAAAATCAAAAAATATGATAGAAAAATCAGAACACGTATCTAAATACGTATTCCAGGAACAAGGTATTACAAATAGATAAATTCTAAAATGTATTTTCTAGAAAACGGCGATTAGTGTTGGTAGTGGGACGAGTCAATTTCAATTTTTATAGTATCCATAATTGGACCTATACGTACATTAGGTTCAAACTTAAACCCCGTCCTGAGACATTGGGTCGGTGTCAGTTTTGATCCAGTTAGGCTCTTAATATCTATAGGGTTTTGAATATAAAGTTCTTCTGGTTTGGGTCAGATTTGGTTCTAGCTCGGTTTTTGATCGGATACTGCAGCAATAAATATAACATTTTTAAAGATATTTATACCCTTCAATCTTTGATATTTAGAAATTTATTTCTTAAATGTTTAATATTAGAAATTTATCCCCCACAAAAAACAAACAGTAAAAGTTAAAGAGCTGAAGCATATTGCATGTTTGACAATTCCTAGTTATTGAATAAAATTTTACTCATTATAAAATGTGGAAATTATTCTTCTGCTTAGTTATAAATATCATAAAACCATACTACTTTGGATAAATACCCTACTTATTCGAGGTTATGTCATGTCAGGGTCAATTCTTTAGATCCACACTCTACCTATTATGGGCTTGGATTGAGTATGAGTTAGGGTCGAAACCAATTTTGTTCAATTTATAATGGACACGAAAATCGAATTGAGTAAGAATTTCAATTCATACCCTACTCATGAATATTCCGGATCAAAGCTCTAGGTCGCTTTGATCTAGTTTAAGACTAGATCTGGACAGGTAATCAGGTAAAATTCTCAGTGTTACCGCCCGTCCTTCTAACGATCTATTGACAAATGGTGGGGTCAGTCAGATCTAGAAGAATTCTAGCTAGTCTGATGGTTTAGTTTCTAACCTTGAGCAAATCCTGTTGAATTTGCCTGCTTACTGCAGGCTGTGCGAAAAACTAATAGTCGAATCGCTTATGGTTCCCTGATTTAAAGAAATAACAAGTTAACAACTCAAGTGACAAGAAAATCTATCTTTCTATGTTTTTATCTTTTTATTTATTTACATAAAAGCCACTACCGAATATGGAATATTTGGGACCACCAATCTCATCACCAGTTAACACGGGTTTCCTCCAATGACCGGAAAGTCCCCTCTGGGCTTTTTATGTTGGGCGTCGGGTCTTTATCCTGCCCATGTTCACACATGAAGCCGGAATTTTTCTGGGTTTGATTCATGTGTGTGAATCACATACATACAATAAGAGGATCAATCACGCATCGATACGTGTATTTATCCTCTTATAATATATTAAGTGTGTGAGCCTCACATACATATTATAATATGTTATAAGAGTTTTAATTCACATGTCAACGTCAGATTGGTCCTCTTATTGTATGTGTATGTGACTCACACACATGAACCGATCCCAATTTTTCTGCCCCTGTTCACACAAGAAACTCCTTCAGCCTTCCGGGGTCCACACCCTATGACCACCAATAGGATGTGGGGTTTGTTTGGTGGGACCCGCTGGTCAGATGCTGAAAAGCATTAAAAAAAGGTAGGTTAATCTCTCTGTCTATCTCTCTCTGTGTGTTTCGCCGTACTGTTCGACCTTTCCATTCCCGGCGGTCGCTTGCCGGATTTCGTCATTTCTGGCCAAGCAATTTCGGATCTTTGTTTCCACCAGCAATATCTGGCACACTAGAGTTATTACCATGCATCATTCTCATTCTCATCTTACAATCATCATTTTCTTTGGCGTGGAGAAACAATTAGATGAAGCTCTGAATGTCTCCATCAATGGCCAAGAGTAGATCCTGTTCATTATACGGCCTCATCAGTGGAGTTCACTGCCGGTGTGCAAGAACGTGCAGACGTTGGCTTGGAGCTGGGCTGGAGAAGACCCAGACCCTACTTGGATATCTCAAAAATGGCTTTTTCTTTTTGGCCCGTGACTTGCTCGATGAAATGCCAAAAGCCAACAAGGTCTTAACACTTGCATCACAACACTCTCTGAACTTTTAGCAGGTAAATCTTTTTTCAACCTCCGGTTGTGCTCAATGTAAAAATTATAAAAAGAAAGAGGAGAAAAGCCAAAGAAAAACTGTATTTGATTCAAATATCTAATCTTCATTTGGGTTATGCATTTACTAACATCGCATTAGAGTATCATGTTTAGTTGCTTTCATGTTCCTCAGTTGGTCAGAGATGAAAGTATGGGCGAAAATGACATAGTGGTGATCATGTGTATAATCATAATATAAACATACTTGGAACAATAATCAAGAGTTAAGTTCTTTGTTTATAGTAACTCAATGGACTATCTCCATTTTCTAAATGATTATTCTTTATTTTTTTGCCTCATAAAACTTTTTTATTTTTTTATCTCCTTTATTATATAAATTATTAGACTCTTTGGGTTATTTCAAGTATTCCTTTGAATGACTAAAATGTTCTCATTGCTACTCATTTACATTCCCTTAATTATTTATGTGTCATGTTTATATACATTTAGATTTACATTTTTTTAAACCATTGTTGCGTGCTTCAGAGTACGGGAAAGAAATCCTCATGGCAACCCCTATTAGATTCCTTAGTGGATGCGGGGAAAATCTCTAAATGTGTTATTGACTTTGATTGCATTTGTTTAATAGATCTCTTGGACTTTCACAAGTTCTATATTTCCTATAATTGCTTTTTTTGTTGATTAGTAAGGGGGAAAAAGAATATTGTTCCAGAAGCACACTTCAATGAAACAGTGTGTTAAGACAAATTTAACATGTTTCTGGGCCCAAGCAAAACTTGTTCTGGATTCAAGAGTCAATACATAGAGTTGGTTATCATTTTGTAACGAGCCTAAACAAAATTTGTTGTAGACTATACATAGACATCACATAGGACAAAGATGAAAAAAATTAATTAAGAAACAATAATTAGAACTAATACTTAGAAATTTTGTTCTATCTAGCTAGCAAAAACGGGAAAAAAGAAACTTTAACATTGTAAGTTATCTACTTCTGAACAAAAGTTCCTGACTTAAACCCTTTTTTCCTTTTTTTTCAAAGGCAAAATTTGTTAAACATAGGGATCTATTTTTTGAAGACACTGAACTAAACACTAAAACATGAACACCTTTTTCCCGTGAGCTTTAAAAAATCAAACATAAGGAAGGTAGTGAGAATGTGAGAGAACCGTGGCCGCACATTGATTGGAACTCTTACTTGTAAGCTTATAAAGAGTTAAATATTTAGTGTTTATTTGTCTGTGCAATCCAGATATTAGCAATAAGGATCGTGAAAAGTTTTTCCCCCTTTTGCATGAAGGAAATCAAGTAAAATATGAAATAACATGATAATAAGATGTATATAGTAACTGATTGCATCTCAAAATTGCATTACTATTTTCACATTTACACATTCATCCTTGATTATTCTTTATTTAACCTTACTATTTAACCCTCTTTTTGATTATGGTGTATAGTTACTTAAATGGGAAGATAAGGATAGAGGAAGTTTCTATCTTATCCTTAATCCTATTTAAATTTGGATTTCAATTTAAATCAATTTGAAATCAAGAGGAGGAAAGGATATATCATCTTCACAATTCAAATTCAAAATCTGAAGATATATTTCTAGAAGATGGATGGGATAAAGTTAATTCTAATTGGAGATAATGAGGATAATTCAAATTAAGTTTGGATTTGGAGATAACTTGCTTCTCAAGTTATCTAGAAATAGATATTATCTTCAAATGCAGAATTCAAATAATGATTCTGAGGAAATATATTCAGATGGACGGACGAGAAGAAGCCACGTATCAAAACGCAACCTAATCCACAGTACGATTGTCTGAACGCAACAAAAGCCGTATTTTCGTGGCTTTCTGTTGGCCTCCTCAGTGGCGGTTGGGTGCATGAGTTTGACTGAGATTCTACTTCTTATTTCCCCTATAAATATCACACCAGAGGTAGCAGCAAAAAAATATCTCAAATTTATTTTAGAGATCATAACTTAGAATTCTTTTTTAGTTTCTTTTCTAAATTTCTTTTGTAATTTCTTAGGGTTTAGTTCAAGTCTTGATTTGTAAAGAAGGAGGAAGCTCTTTGTAATTGAAGGTGACAACGTTGTTGGCCCTGAGGCCTTCCACTCTAGTTTTGATGATGATTAACTCATGTAGTTATAGTTTACTGATAATCTTGTGATGTTTAGTTTCAGATACTTAACCAAGATATTAGTAGGTGATTAGCTTCAACAAAGGTGTTTTGGAGTTTTCACATGGTGATTCAAGAGCCCGAGCGTCAAAGTTCATATCTAGCACTCGTTGGAGTCAAGCTCGGTGGATCACGTTTGGATCGAGTCAACTTGGAGACGGCGCTCTACAAGAAAACTTCGGTACATTGTTTAGTTTATAGTTTAGATTCATTGTTAAAGATTAGATAGTGTGATATGCTCAAGTTCACAATACACACACGTTTCATGTTTTAGTTTTCGGTTTTTGGTTTAACCGATCTTGGTTTTCATGAATAGATAGAATCAAAACAAGTTTATACGGTTTAATGTATATTAGATTTCAGTTTATATGCATGTATGCTTCAACTATTTAAACAAACTTAGTTTGATAGTCTATTTCATGAGTTTAGAGTTTTGGTATTTTAAACAAAACTTATTTTCGGATTTAATGTCAAAAACATTGATATAAATATCTTTCATGTATATTGGATTATATCCATATACAACATGCTTCAAAGTTGTTTCAATATCATGTTTTTGTATTTGGATGAGTTTTGGACAAAACGATTTTTCAATTCAAAAATTCAAGTTTTGGAAAATACGGATTTTGGTTTTCGGCAAAATTTCTAAGTTACAAAAATAGTTCAAAATGTTTGTAACATGGTTTGATTTTACTCAAACATGTTTGTATTTCAAAGATAATATAAGAACTGATTTTTGTGGATTTTTAGAGGTTTTATGGGATTTATTTGGTAATAAAAAGATAAAATTTTGAATCCTATAATCTTCCTGCCAGGCCCTGGCGGTCGACCGACGTGCATAAGGACGTGCACATGGCCAGCCACTTAGGCCGGTCGACCGAGCTGTCGACCGACTGCAAGTGTCCCACTCTCGGATGGGGGCGGTCGATCGTGAGGCTTGGCCCGATCGACCGAGCGGTCGACCGGCCAGAGAGCAATTGCTCTCTGGATCTGGCACGGTCGACCGGGCGGTCGACCGGAGGGCTCAACGGTCAAATTTTTGACCGTTGGCCGGTCGACCGGAAGGTCATTTTTGACCTTTCTGCCAGCCAATGGGAAGAATTTTTATGGGGCTATAAATACCCCATTTGAAGTAGTGTTTGAACAAGAATTTTTAGAGCAAAAATTTCCTACTTCTCTAGTGTTTAAACAGCAAGTTTTCAAAAGAGTTTTGGGTTCAAAAGATCTATCTTCATTTGTTTTAAAGTGTTGGAAAATTCAAAGAAAAAGAGAGTATTTGGGAATTGGTTTTTGATCTCTATTTCAATATCTATCTTGTGATTTTTCTAAGTGTTTTTCTTTGTTTCTTTCATTTCCAAACACTTTATTTTCTCACTTGAGCTTATCTTGCTATCCTATCTATTAGGATCTTTGTTTTTGTGAGAAAAGAAGTTGGTTGTGGTCTTTTGATCACCAAGTTATAAACCCTCCTAATTTGTGATATCCCTCTTATGTAGAGCTTGATTATTGGAGTGGTGGCTTTGTGCCCTATCCCTTTAGTGAGAGGTTGATTGGCTTTGTGTCCATCCCTCAAGTGTGAGGTGATTGTGTTTGAGTGGCTTTGTGCCTAACATCTAAGTGTAGAGGTTGTGTTGTATTTGAGAGAGGAGTTGTGTACTCCCGGATGTAATTGCCCCAAATCCTCATTGGAGGTTTCCCTGTGTGGGAAGTCCTGTGTGAACAAGTTAGTGAAAATTCTTCTGTGTGAAGGCGGGGACGTAGAACTGTGTGCTCGAACCTCGAAACATATCCGTGTGTTTGCGATTGATCCACTTTCTCTCACTCTCTCTTTTATATTGTGCCTTGCATCATTCATATTGCTCATTCATACTTATATGCTTGGTTGTGTTTATTTGTGTGCCTCACTGTGTTTAACCACGAGAGCTTCATATAGCACCTCAACTCTTATTCAGAGGAATCAAGAGGAGTTAGTCCAGAGCCCTTCACCGGGAATTCGGCTACACTCGTTGGTTACTAAGTGTGTTGCAATTAAGTTTTTAATTTTCGCATTTTGTTCATTAGATTAGCCGTACACTTATTCAACCCCCTCTAGGTGTACTTACAATTGGTATCAGAGCCTACGCTCCTGATATTAGGTTTAACCACCTAGGAGTGTGATCTTGGTTTTGCTAATCTAGATTTGCTTTTGCA
Organism: Agave tequilana; assembly: GCA_038442645.1. Lineage (NCBI taxonomy): Eukaryota > Viridiplantae > Streptophyta > Magnoliopsida > Asparagales > Asparagaceae > Agave > Agave tequilana. The sequence goes on from JAVJIF010005284.1 coordinate 168,168, forward strand.
CATATATTGTTTGCACACACTCATGGACTTCATGATCCCACCTATGTTTGATACTTCCAACATTGTTGTTTGGAAGGCTAGGATGTCCATGTACTTAAAAACCCTAGACTTGCATGTTTTCCTTGCCGCTACCAAGAAATCCTATCTTGGTAATAGCAAGCATATAGAGGCCAATGCACAAGCCCTTGAGGCACTTAGAAGCACGCTTAATAAAGAATATCTTTCTATGGTTTCTAACTGTGATTTCGTCTTTGCAGTGTGGAACACGTTGACCTCCTCCGAGCTTCAAACGCTCAACTTTGTGGAGGATGAATCTAGTGGAGAATCCGAGCAATAATGCTACATGGTCCAAGGGAATGACTCCCTTGAGGTAAACTCAGAAACTCAATTAAATGGTGATGATGCTAATTCTTCTTGTTATGATTATGTTGATCCAAATGCTTTAAATGAAGAACTATCTATTATATCTGAAAAATTGTTAGAAAAATATAATCTTTTGAAAAAGAAGAGTTTTGGACTTAACAAAGAAAATAAGGATTTGTGTTCAAAACTAGATTTGATTTTGCAAGAGAAAGTGGAGATTTCTAATGAAAGAGATTCATTGAAATCCAAACTTGATCTTGTTCTAAAAGAAAATGAAATTTTGAAAAATAAAAATGATTGTGAAAATGTTTTGAAGAAAAATGAATCGTTAACTTCAAAACTTGACTTTGTTTTAAAAGAAAATGATTCTTTGAAAAATAAAATTATTTCTATTTCAAAATAATTAGATTTGGTTTCTAAGAAGAATATTATTTTAAAATATGATATAGATTCACATGTTTGCCATGCTAGTGTAGCTTCACCTAGCTTACCTATTGCATGCTCCACTTTATCTTCAAGTATTAAAAATGATATAAATGTTTTGAAGAAAAGTGTTGATTGTTTGGGCTCCACTTTGAGCCATTGTGCCATGAACCATACACGGTTGGAATCCATGTTTCGCAATAAACAAGTTCCTCCTATGCATGCACACAAACCACGGCATACACATGCTTTCCACGTTCACACTCATCACACAATGTATGCTCATGTGTACACTTGTACACATTGTGGACGTAAGGGCCACCTTACTAAATTTTGTTATGACAGGATACATGATGTAAATTTAGCAACTAAGTTTGTTTGGGTTAGGAAATGAGCTAACCCCCATGGACCCAAAAGAGTATGGGTACGAAAATCCACCCCTATGCTATTTGATGTAGGTGTGGGCTCTCACATGACGTGAGAGCGATAATGCCTTGAGGTGAATGCATTCCAAGCTTAAAGAGGACAATTTGGATGCATCACTTTCAAGGGAAGTTTGGTGGGAGGACCATCTTGGTTTGGAGATATGGAGAGTTGCCCTCATGGTTTTGATAACTATCTCTTACTTCTTATTTATATTTGCATGCTTTTAGATCATTCATTTATAGCATGTCTTGTTTTAATACTCATTATGCCATATGTCATGCTTATTAGACTATTGTCATACATGATTAGTATTTGAGACACCCATGTTTAATATGGACTTATACCTTTGTGTTCTCACATTTGTTTTAACTAATGTGTATGTCCTAGATCTAATGCATGTTCATATACATAATGATCTTATAAGTTGTATTTTGATTTCTATGCTTCATGTTTTGATTACTTGTTTGGATGTTAGTTTTCATTAAAACTCGGATATATACTTGTACAACTAGTGAGCCACAAATAGATTATTATATGTTTGTGCTTGAAAGCTCATTTGTACCCATTAGATGTATTAGTATAGCCTAGTTTTGATGATTCATACATTTGACTTATATTTCCATTTTGTACATGTTTTTCATATTTGTGTTTAAACTTCATGTATATGTCTATTTTGTCCAAACTAATAGTTATACATATACATCCTTGAGCCACTTGCCTTCATGCATATACTTTTGTGGACTCGTTTATATTTGGATATGTATGTATGCTTTAGTTTGTACATGACATACATATACCTTGAAGGATTCTAGTTTTGATGATTTTTCATGTTTTTAAGAAATTTCGTATTCGAGCTTAATTGCTTATTTCCATGACTTTGTATTTCACATTATACTTGTACACTCACATCATTTTTGTTTACTCATGATTTATTTTCATGAGACTATATATGCTTTATAGACCCTTGAGTGCTTAATGATCAGGTGATTTTCATATTTTTTTGTTTTATTCCTTGCTTGAAGGATTTCGTACTAGTTTACAATTTTATCATATAACTAGTTGCGGTATTCTTCATATGGTAGAGTTTTCAACCATACTATATTTCAAACTTATTTTTGAAAACCCCTACCCATCTTAAGGCGGTTGGTTGGGCGACCATTCCTTGTATGCTTATTATTGAAAATTCTTTTAAACATGTGCATGAAATGGGTGGTAGGAAGTATGAGTTATACACTTGATTTTATTATGTTTTCAATTGGTATCATTGGATTTTTTTCAATTGGTATCACTATTGACATTCCTTTTTATATACTCATATATGTTTTTATATATGTATGCTTATACTTCAAATAGTATCAATTTCGATTGGTATTCAACTTTCCATACATATATATATGCTTTATTTGTGCTTACTATATCTCTAATCTTTGAGCACAAATTTTAGTTATACTAAGCTTGATTTCTTAAATGACTATTATATTTCAATTGATTATGTTTCAATTGGTATCTTATACAAGCTTATGCATCATTTTGTGTTTGGTATTTCATAAAGGGGGAGAAAATTCATATTTCACCTTTTAATTAGTTTTGTTTACCTTTGATATTTTACTCCCACACTTTATGTTAAAAAATGATTGAAAAATGAGATTGATTTTTTTTGGTATCATATGCTCCTAATGAAAAATTACTTTCAATTGGTACTAATCTTTACAATTGATATCAAGATTACCTATATGTTTACATCATTCAATTGATATTAAAATTTTTGGTTAAATTCTTCAACATGTTTTATTTACTTTCAATTGGTATAATATAGACATGTTTATTTAAATTTAAATTAAAAATATTTGTTTTATGTACTTTCAATTAATATGTTTTATTTATTTTCAATTGATATCATGATGCACTAAATTGATATATTTTTTTTCAATTGGTATCATAATGTTTTGATTTGATCTCACCCCTAATTGATATTTTTTTGTTTAAGACAAATAGGGGGAGAACATTGTTTTATTGTTTTCTTTGACCCCTTTGTTGATGATTGACAAAAAGGGGGAGAAGTATTTGAATTTATATGCATGTTTATTGTTTATTATATCAAAGTTTGTTTCATATTGATATCAAAGAGAGTTTGTTTGATGTTTTGATGTTTTGTTGATATTGGTATCAAGAGAAACATATTTTGTTGTTTTGTTTTATTGGTATCAAGAACTTTTGTTAAAATTTTTATTATTGGTATCAAGAGTTTTTTTATTGATTATCTTTTAGTTGGTATCAAGAATTTTTATTGATTGGTATCAAGAGCTTTTATTGCTTTTATTGATAAAGTTTTCAATTGAAATTTTTATTGGTATCAAGAACAATTATTTAAAGAACATGTTTATTTTAAAAAGGAAAAGGAATTTATTTTAAAAGTTTGGTATCAAGAACATGTTTATTTCATTATGCATGTTTATACATATTCATGTTTAATATTCATTACATATCTTATTATTTATTGTTATGCATGAGTTAAGGGGGAGCTTCTTTGAAGCTTAACTTTAATCCATGCATATATAACTCCATGAGTTTTGTCATTATCAAAAATGGGGAGATTGTTGGCCCAGAGGCCTTCCACTCTAGTTTTGATGATGATTAACTCATGTAGTTATAGTTTACTAATAATCTTGTGATGTTTAGTTTCAGATACTTAAGCAAGATATTAGTAGGTGATTAGCTTCAACAAAGGTATTTTGGAGCTTTCACATGGTGATTCAAGAGCCCGAGCGTCAAAGTTCATATCTAGCTCTCGTTGGAGTTAAGCTCGGTGGATCACGTTTGGATCGAGTCGACTTGGAGACGACGCTCTACAAGAAAACTTCGGTACATTGTTTAGTTTATAGTTTAGATCCATTGTTAAAGATTAGATAGTGTGATATGCTCAAGTTCACAACACACACACATTTCATGTTTTGGTTTTCGGTTTTTGGTTTAACCGATCTTAGTTTTCATGAATAGATAGAATCAAAACAAGTTTACATGGTTTAATGTATATTATATTTGAGTTTATATACATGTGTGCTTCAACTATTTAAACAAACTTAGTTTGATAGTCTATTTCATGAGTTTGAAGTTTTGGTATTTTAAACAAAACTTATTTTCGGATTTAATGTCAAAAACATTGATATAAATATCTTTCATATATATTGGATTATATCCATATACAACATGCTTCAAAGTTGTTTCAATATCATATTTTTGTATTTGGATGAGTTTTGGACAAAACGATTTTTCAATTCAAAAATCTAAGTTTTGGAAAATACGAATTTTGGTTTTCGGCAAAATTTTCAAGTTACAAAAATAGTTCAAAATGTTTGTAACATGGTTTGATTTTACTCAAACATGTTTGTATTTCAAAGATAATGTAAGAACTAATTTTTGTGAATTTTTAGAGATTTTATGGGATTTATTTGGTAATAAAAAGATAAATTTTTGAATCCTATAATTTGCCTGCCAGGCCCTGGCGGTCGACCGGGACGGTCGACCGACGTGCACAAGGACGTGCACATGGCCAGCCACTTGGGCCGGTCGACCGAGCGGTCGACCGACTGCAAGTGCCCCACTCTCGGGTGGGGGCGGTCGACCGAGCGGTCGATCGTGAGGCTTGGCCCGGTCGACTGAGCGGTCGATCGGCCAGAGAGCAATTGCTCTCTGGATCTGGCACGGTCGACTGGGCGGTCGACCGGAGGGCTCAACGGTCAAATTTTTGACCGTTGGCCGGTCGACCGGCCGGTCGACCAGAAGGTCATTTTTGACCTTTCTGCCAGCCAACAGGCAGAATTTTTATGGGGCTATAAATAGCCCATTTGAAGTAGTGTTTGAACAAGAATTTTTAGAGCAAAAATTTCCTACTTCTCTAGTGTTTAAATAGCAAGTTTTCAAAAGAGTTTTGGGTTCAAAAGATCTATCTTCATTTGTTTTAAAGTGTTGGAAAATTCAAAGAAAAAGAGAGTATTTGGGAATTGGTTTTTGATCTCTATTTCAATATCTATCTTGTGATTTTCCCAAGTATTTTTCTTTGTTGCTTTCATTTTCAAACACTTTATTTTCTCACTTGGGCTTATCTTGCTATCCTATCTATTAGGATCTCTGTTTTTGTGGGGAAAGAAGTTGTTTGTGGTCTTTTGATCACCAAGTTGGAAACTCTCCTAATTTGTGATATCCCTCTTGTGTAGAGGTTGATTATTAGAGTGGTGGCTTTGTGCCATATCCCTCTAGTGAGAGGTTGATTGATTGTTTGGTTTTGTGCCCATCCCTCAAGTGTGAGGTGATTGTGTTTGAGTGGCTTTGTGCCTAACCTCTAAGTGTAGAGGTTGTGTTGTATTTGAGAGAGGAGTTGTGGACTCCCGGTTGTAATTGCCCCAAATTCTCATTGGAGGTTTCCCTGTGTGGGAAGTCCTGTGTGGACAAGTTACTGGAAATCCTTCTGTGTGAAGGCGGGGACGTAGAACTGTGTGCTCGAACCTCGAAACATATCTGTGTGTTTGCGATTGATCCACTTTCTCTTACTCTCTCTTTTATATTGTGCCTTGCATCATTCATATTGCTCATTCATACTTATATGCTTGGTTGTGTCTGCTTGTGTGCCTCACTTGTGTTTAACTACGATAGCTTCATATAGCACCTCAACTCTTATTCAGAGGAATAAAGAGGAGTTAATTCAGAGCACTTCACCAGGAATTCGGCTACACTCGTTGGTTACACTAAGTGTGTTGCAATTAAGTTTTTAATTTTCGCATTTTGTTCATTAGATTAGCCGTACACCTATTCACCCCCTCTAGGTGTACTTACAAGCGTCAATAATAAGGTTTTTCTATTTTTCTTTCCAATATCTTTTATTGTTATTTACTTGCTTTCTCTTTGCCATGCTTTCTTTAATGTTCATCATGCATAGCTAATTTATTCTAAAGCTTATTTATTTCTCCACCACTACTTCTAATTCTATGTTAGAATAAACTGATTGAATCATATCATGCTTAACCGTAGGATTAGTAAAAGTTCTTGAAGGCACATGACGATAGCTAATTAAATATGTGTGTGTGTGTGTGTTAATACTTCCTAATGTTTTTTTTATCTTATGCTTAGATAGTTTTGATAGTTTAATATTGAATTCTTATTATTCTTCTTATTCTATGTTTAGAAGACTTTGATAGTTTAATGTTAGGTCTTCTTTAGTGATTATTTCAAATATGGTTTAGTTATTATCTTGTGTATCTTGCTTGAATTGAATGCAATCCAAGGTATAACTTTTATGATCCAAAGTGAAGAATATTCTAGCATATGTTAGTAAGTTAATAGTAGTAGATGATTAGTAAGTCTTGTTTTCTTTAATTCTTTTAAAAACCCTAATCTCTAAATCAAATTCATCTTCATATTTCTATCTCTAACGCTTAACATAGAATTCTTTTTCTTTTTCAAAGAAGAACTATTTAACCAAATTAGTCTTTAAAAAGATACCAAAATGCTTCCATTGCATCTCTCCCTGAGGATCGACCCGCATAGCCATTGCTACCGCGGTTAAATTGTAAGAATTTAGAGGGCAACACAAATCAGATAAAACTTCCTTGAATTCTGTCTTTTTTTCAATCAGTAACCAATTTACTAAATTGTAGAGACAAATCTTGCACGTGATCTAATATTGTTAGAGAAAATTAAATATAATTAAATTTATATTTATATAATAAGAATTCAGAAATCGGATATCATGTGAGAGAATTAGGGCATAAAAACCCAAATTTTAAGTGTGGGCAATTTGGCCTCTAGTTGTATGGATGGAAACACCTTGTGATAGTGGACGGATCTGAGACTGTATGTTTCTGCTTATTCTTCTAGATTTTTTTTTTACTTTCTTGCAGTAATAAGCCCTCTCTTGCAATAGTAAGCTGACTATTAACTTTTTGATTTTATTTATTTATTTATTTATATTTTTTTGTTTTTGTTTCAATTTGTGTCTTTGGGTGTTTAGCGTGTGTTCCTCTTTCTTTCCTCCAATATTTGTTGCTTTTTCATTAGCTGCTTAACTACGTATCTGCCTAATTAGAATAATATTCTTTCTAATTAAGATCAGAATAACATAATTTGCTTTCTAATTGAGGCCACAAGCAACAGAAGAATATGATAGTGCTTTTATCCGCCATGATTTTATCTAATTGGTGTGGTCGAGCATTCTGGGCAGCGTTAGGTTGCGTGGTTTGTTATACTGTTGTTTGTGTCCGAGTGTTTGATGAATTATAATTGTTTTTCTGAAATTTTCTAGATTTCAGTCCTTTTCTTATGTCCTTATGTTTACAACTCATCTATTATCTATACCTTTGGAGGTCTGTTATGGTTTCTGAATGATATGGTCCTTATTATGAGCTTAAAATTTCAGTTTAGCTCACATAAAGTTTTTCCTTGTTTTATTGCTTGATTCTGTCTTTGTGTGTATATGGCTTATTGATAAAAAAATTTGAACATGGTTGCTGTGAATTATCCATTTCATGTTTCATGTGTTTTGTATGCAGTATTTGTCTTTTACTTTTCGAGCATTCTTGGAGGACGTCTTTGCTAATGAGAAAATGTGGTACTATTGCTGTAAAGTTTGCAATAAAGACATCAAAAAGGCGAATTCTCGAACACTTCAAAGGTGCCCCATTTCAGCCCATGAACCATGGGCCTTTTGTCTTTAAAACCCTAATAAGCTTCCCTTTTGCCTCCAATGGTGAGCAACGTCAAGTCCGGAGAGAAAATCTTCATGTCAAAGTGCGCTCATTATTACTCTCTGGATAAAGGAGCCGACCACAAACAAGGTATCTTCCATCTCTCTTTCGACAAAAACAAATTGCATCTCTTTTTGTCACTCAAATTCTTTTTATTGGTTTTAAATCTGCCAATTTTCTGTCTTCGAGTTAGTTTGTATGTCTAAGTTTTTGAGAATTAATCCTCTATAAATCAATGAAATAAAACCCACAATTGAAGGAAAAAAAAGAAGTATGAAAATTAATCAGGAACTTTGTTCTAGTTCTATATTTGTCTCAAGATAAAAGTAGAAAATATGTTGATATGTTTGGGTATGTGATTTTCTTGTGCGTTACTCAGTAAAAGAAGAAATCGGTCATACAACATGTGATTGGATATATGCCAATGATGCCTACTCTTTACTTTCACTCTTTTCTTTTTTCTTTCTTTTTAATGTTAGTAAGATAAAGATGTCAATTTTTTTGGTTTGGTTATGTGCTTCATTTTGGAATGTTTTTGTTCGTTCATAGCCAGATAATGTCTACACTTTGCCAATCATGAATTTGTCATTCTTCTAATATGATTAAAACTACTGTAGGCCAACCTGAATGGACTTTTTGGGAGGAGATCTGGCACTAGCCTTGGTTATTCTTACTCTGCGGCAAACAGGAACATGACCGTCGTATGGGAGGAGTCAAGTTTATGGGATTACTTGCCCGATCCTAAGAAGGTTTGGTCTCCAAAAATTATGCAATCCTCTGAATAATGCAAACAATAATAGTGTAATACAAACAATAATAGATGCAGTTGAATCACCCACGTGTGTATGCATAATGACTAGAGAACATAGAAAACTGTACAATTTTTGCTGTCCAACATGATTGGCTTGGATAGATTAGTGTCTATTTGGTCTGACTGCATCTTTCCCACGTCTTTTTGCAAATCTTCATTGCTGTCAAGACATGGCACTGAGTCATATTGATACAAACACATGTGTACGTCAACTACACATGTATGTCTAAAAACACACACACACACATCCTAAATTTCTAATATTCATGTGCTAATATTTTTTCCCCTTTCACATTTATATAGTGAAAGGTCCCTAATATTCATGTGCTATATTTTTTTTCCTTTCGCATTTATATAGTGAAAGGTACAAGTAATGCACAGTAGAATAGATTAAGTCAAAATCCCTAATATTCATGAGCTAATATATTTTTTTCCTTTCACATTTATAGAGTGAAAGGAACAAGTAATGCACAGTAGAATAGAACAAGTCAAAATCCCTAATATTCATGTGCTAATATTTTTTTTTTCCTTTCGCAATTATCTAGTGAAATCTACAAGTAATGCACAGTAGAGTAAGTGAATACAATTAAAACATTGGAGTATATAGAGTTCTACATTTAGGGTCATTTGGTTACAAGTGAAACATATTGTATTGAAAAAGGAAAATTTTTATCTAAGAGATCCCAAGTTGGAACCTGTAGAGTATGCCATAGCACTGCACCTTGCCACATACAAATGAAGAAAAAGAAAAGGGGAAAATTACAAGACCTATGTTATTTATTCTCTACCCTGAAGTTGGTTTGTTAATTCAAATTAATTATTTATTTCAATTAGTTCCTATATTTGACTTCTGTTTTGTGTGCAGTACATTCCAGGTACAGAGATGAATTTCCTGCTCTAAAAGAACCACAGGAACGCATTTATCTAACTGATTATCTCAAGGAGCAAAAGAAAACGTGCCTTATGGTGTCCTCTCCTGTTGTCATTTCGAAGAAAAGCCCTTTCCTAATGCAAAGATACATCCCAGGGTCATGGAGGGAGACCCTACCCTCAACCCATTCAAAATTTACAAGAGAAAAAATGGAAAAAGAACCTCCTATTTACCCCCCTAACCATTCAATCCATTCCTTCGTAGGTTCCATCCGGTCCCTCTCAATGCAAGGCCAACTCTCTGAAGCCTTCAAGTTCTTCTCTCTCCTCCAAGTCCACTCCTCTTCCTCTATTCTTTTCCTTCACCCCATCTCCTCCCTCCTTGCTGCCTCAACCAACCTCAAAGCCCTTCCACAAGGCAAACAGCTCCATGCCAACATAATATCTCTTGGCCTCCATAGCAACTCTTTTCTTATTTCCAGGCTGTCCTCCTTCTACTCCACAGTTTGTCTCCTCTCCGATGCCAAAACCATTGTGGAAGATTCAAACACCAAGCATGCATTGCCCTGGAATCTTCTAATTTCTGCATATATTTGGAACGGGTTTTGGCTGGATGCCATTTTTGCCTACAAAAAAATGGTGGGAAGGGGCTGTGAGGTTGATAAATTCACCTACCCATCAGTTCTAAAGGCTTGCAGCATGATTCTGGACTTGGATTTGGGGAGAGCTATTCATGGAATCATAGAAATTTGTGGTTTACAACATGATTTGTTCGTTCGCAATGCTTTGATCTCAATGTATGCTAATTGTGGGATGATGAGAGTTGCAAGGAAGTTGTTTGATGTTATGTCTAAAAAAGATATTGTTACTTGGAACTCTTTGATCTCAGGGTATTCTTCTAAGGGAATGGTGGAGGAATCATTTGAACTGTTGGAGAAGCTGCAACTGGAGGAACCTAAAATGAACACTGTCACTTTGAATACTATTGCCACAGCAAATTCACAGATGGGCAGACACTTGGAAGCACTTAAATTGATATCTAAGATGAGAAACAGAGATTCATTTATAGATTCTGCATCATTGGTTATTGGATTGAACTCCTGCTCTAGAATTGGACACTTGAGACTGGGTAAGGAGATCCATTGTTTGGCATTCCGTCTCCATTATAATGAGTTTGAGAATGTTAGTAATGCTTTGATCACGATGTACTGGAGGTGCAAGCAAATAGAAATTTCTTATATTTTGTTTAGAATGAGAACACATAAGAGTTTGATTACTTGGAATGTGATGATTGCAGGGTTTGCAGTTGGAGCCCAAGAAGAAGAAACATTTGAAATTTTCCATGACATGATTAGGTTCCAAGTTCAGCCAAACTATGTGACATTAATGACACTCGTCTCTATTTGTGCACGTACCAACAACCTTCGGTATGGGCAAGAACTCCACTGCTACATAACCAAGCATGGGCTCAAGAACTACCAGTTGTTGTGCAACTCTCTTATCGACATGTACTCCAAGTCAGGAAGGACTTCAGTCGCTCGAAGAGTCTTCGACACGATGACTGACTATGATAAAGTCTCGTACACTTGTATGATTGCTGGATATGGAATGCAAGGAGAGGGGATGAAAGCGTTGGATCTCTTTGATAAGATGATTTGCTGTGGGATCAAACCTGATGGCATTACTATGGTCGTTGTCCTCTCAGCTTGTAGTCATTCTGGACTCATTACCCAAGGTGAAATGCTCTTTGAGAAGATGTCTGTTTTATATGGGATTTTTCCTCATATGGAGCATTATTCTTGTATGGTTGATCTCTATGTTCGAGCTGGTTTTTTAAGAAATGCAGAAGAATTCGTTGATCATATGCCATTCGAGCCAAGCACAGCAATTCTCGCGACACTCATCAGGGCATGCCAAGCCCATGGGAACAGAGAAATAGGAGAACGGGCAACTAAGAGGCTTATAGAAATGAGATCGGATGATCCAAATCACTATCTTTTGATTGCTAACATGTTCACTTATTGCGGGAACTGGGAGGAATTGGCTGGGGTTAGGAAAGTAATGAAGGATATGGGTATAATTGAGCCCAACCTATTATTGGCTGGATTGTTTGAACACATGCAAGATGTTGGTAACCAGGATTTTGGGGTTTAAGGGGAAGTTTGCTGTGAAAAGACTATGGCCTGAATATGTTGCTGACTCAATCTGTTCAGCCAGCACCAATCCTCATCCTACTTCCTTTGTTTTATGACGAAGAGAGTGAGACTGCAGAGGCTCGGTATGTGTTGTACTTACATGGAAATTGTTTCTATTTTTCTTAGAAACAAACTAACACATTCCTTTTGATGACAGGATTAAAGAGAAAGAGGAACGGAATTATGGGTACTTTCCTCTTTTTCTCAGTATGATTGATTGTTTATATTATAATATATTTCAACAACTTTGGATGAACAAATAACAAAAGCAGAACAAGAGTATTAATATATATGCACAAGTAACACGTTTCTATGCTTTACATATCCCTTATATTTTGTCAAATCTCATAGTCTTATAATTTGGATGGTTTTTTTTTTTCTTTTCCTTTTGTTTTCTTTTCACAAGGAGAAGACCAAGAGAAATGGGAGCCAGTATAGCCAAGCAATAGCTGCCTTTGAGTTCAAAATTTCAAGTTAAGTTCTTTTGTAATATTGGAAGATTTTCTTTATAGCCTTGATGTCCGCATCAAACCTTCTTCTCTCGTAACTGGGGCAAAGTAAAAGAAGAAGCAGAGGAGTTATAATAAGAAAAAAATGTCTTATGATAATCTTCTTGTTTTTCTCCCACCGGAAGGATAAGAAGATGGAATACAAAAAGCCTGCTAATCAGAGAGTGATCTTTTTAACTCTTCACCCTGCCTTCTTGTTGGCGTGAAGATCAACGTCACAACAGAATCTTGTTCTAGATAGCAATAGAAAAACAACAAAATAGAAAGAGAGAGAGGCAACACAGATGAACACCGAGATTTACGTGGAAAACCCAAAAGGGAAAAAACCACGGGTTGAGCTTGAGGCTCGGAGGAGGCTTCACTATGGTGGAATCAACTAAAGGGATACAAGGCACTTGGCACACCCGACTACGCCGACTTCCACACAACTCTCACAACTTTAAAATTCTCTTCAACACAAGAGACTTTCTCTCACACTCTCTATGCTTTCAAGAGAACAAGTGAAGAAGATGCTTGATCAAGTGATCAGCTCTACAACAATGAGCTTGCCTATTTATAGGCCTTTGATGACGCTTCGTCTCCTTGACCATTCAAAGTTATGCATGTACCTCTACAACTTCCGTGTAGAATATCAAACCCAAAGCATGACTGCACCATGCTCGAAGAAGACCGCACCATATCCGAAAAGTCACACGCAGAATTGCGCAACAATAAATGAGTTGGAAATTGAGCCAACTCCAACAATCTCCACCTTGGCGAGATGTCCAAATCTTCAGAGATGACACAACACTCTGGAACAACTGTTACTCATTCATGAGCAATTTCATCACCTTGATGAGTACCAACTCACCTTCCCGCACCTCTGGTGGCTAGGTGCACATGCCAACTAACAGCTCTTCATATTTAGTAAGCTTAAGCAATGCTTGAACTTCTCAGCCGTAACTGGTTTTGTTAAGAAGTCAGAAGCATTCTCGTCTGTGTGAACTTTTTTCACCTCGACTTCTCCATTGTTGAGCCAATCTCGAATCCGATGATAACGGACTTTAATGTGTTTTGACCTTGTATGAAAGACCTGGTTCTTTGCAAGACAAATGGCACTCTGACTATCACATTGAATTGTTACAAAAGCTTGCTGTAACCCCAAATCACTTGCCAAACCCTTGAGCCATATAGCTTCCTTGGCAGCTTCTGTCAAAGCCATGTACTCCGCTTCGGTAGTAGACAAAGCACTAACCTTTTGGAGCATAGATCTCCAAGATACTGGTCCTCCACCACAAGTGAAAACATAGCCTGTAGTAGACCTTCGCTTGTCCAAATCTCCAGCATAATCGGAGCAACAAAACCAGTGATGCATGCGTCGTCATGTTGTCTTTCAAACATAATGCTTTTGTTTCTGGTGCCCTTTAAATACCTGATAATCCACTTGACAGCTTGCCAATGCTCTCTTCCTGGATTTGACATATACTTTGACACCACGCTCATAGCTTGAGCGAGATCTGGTCTTGTGCACACCATCGCATACATTAAGCACCCAACAGCGCTTGCATACGGAATTTTCTTCATCTCTTGAACTTCATCATCAGTAGACGGACATTGCTTTGCACTTAAATTGAAATGTGCAGCCAATGGAGTGGATACGGGTTTAGCATTTACCATATGAAACTTCTCAATCACCTTTTCGATATATTTGCTCTGAGAAAGATATAACCTCATGTTATCCCGGTCTCTCTTAATCTCCATTCCAAGGATCTTCTTGGCGGCACCAAGATCCTTCATGTCAAATTCTGAACTCAATATTTCTTTGAGTTTATTTATCTTTGACGTATCCCGACATGCAATCAACATGTCATCCACATAAAGCATTAAGATGATTATGTGACCATCATCAAATGTGTGTAAGTAGACGCAACAATCATACTTACCTCTCTTGTAGCCATTCTGGAGCATGAACGAGTCGAAGCGTTTGTACCACTGCCTCGGAGATTGCTTGAGTCCATATAAAGACTTCTTCAATCTGCATACATGATTTTCCTTTCCTGCTTCAACATATCCTTCTGGTTGTGTCATATAGATAGTTTCCTCCAAATCTCCGTGAAGAAATGCCGTCTTCACATCAAGCTGTTCTAGCTCCATGTCATGCTGTGCTACAAGAGATAGCAACACCCTAATAGATGTATGCTTGACCACTGGAGAGAATATTTCATCATAATCGATTCCCTCTATTTGTGAGAACCCCTTTGCAACTAACCTTGCTTTGTAAGTAGGTGCCTCCGTCTCACTTAAGCTTTCTTTCTTCCGATAAATCCACTTGGAACCGATGATCCTTTGATCTTTGGGTTTAGGAACTAACTCCCAAACAGAGTTCTTGTGAAGAGATGTCATCTCTTCCGACATAGCAGCCATCCATTCTTGCCGCTCTTTACTTTCTAAAGCTTCTTTGAAAGTTGATGGATCTTCTTCGCTAATTAAAAGTGCATAGAAGGCCTCATCCTCCCAACCTAACCGTTGAGGGGGCTTGATAACTCTTCTTGGTCTTGTCTGTGCTATGCTCATAGGTTCTTCATGAACCTCTTCAGCTTGTTGTTGCTCCTCTGGCGGCTCCACCTCAGCTTGATTCTCTGCAAAGGAATCTTCTGTTGAAAAAGGAATTTCAGTATAATGATTTTCTTTACAAACCTCGTCTTTTCCAGTAGCTTCTGCTCCAAGCCTTTCATCAAACACAACATCTCTACTCAATACCTTCTTCTTGTTCTTCGGATCCCAGAGTCTGTAGGCCTTCACTCCCTTCTCGAAACCGAGGAAATTGCATTCGAGTGACTTTGGCTTCAACTTGTTTCGTTCATCACTGGGGATATGAACATACGCCTTGCATCCGAAAACTTTTAGAGTAGAATAATCGATGTCCTTACCGGACCAAACTTCCTCTGCACATTTGGAATCCAGCAATTTTGATGGTGACCTATTAACCAAGAAAGCAGCATGGTTAACAGACTCTGCCCAAAAAGATTCAGGCAATCCTGCATGAAGTCTCATGCATCTCTCTCGCTCCATGAGAGTTCGGTTCATTCTTTCTGCTGCGCCATTTTGCTGTGGAGTCTTCTTCACTGTGAAGTGACGAATGATACCTTCTTTCTTGCAGAACTCCAAGAATCTGCCATCTCGATATTCACCTCCATTGTCACTGCGCAAGTACTTGATCTTGCGCCCAGTTTGATTCTCTACTTCGGCCTTTCATTCTTTGAACTTCGAAAAAACTTCAGATTTCTCCCGCATGAAGTAGACCCAGATCTTCCGTGAATGATCATCCATAAACGTGACAAAATAGCGAGCACCACCATGGGATTTTGTCGGTGCCGGCCCCCATACGTCGGAGTGAATGTAGTTGAGAACCTCCTTAGCGCGATTCTCCTTGTTTGTAGGCTTGAATGATACCTTGCATTGCTTTCCAAGTACACAGTACTTGCAGAAGTCCAGCTTGCAAGACTCCATATTCTTTAGCAGTTTCCTTTTGTGAAGCTCCTCCATGGCTCGCTCACTCATATGGCCAAGATGTAAATGCCATAATTGAGCTGAATCTTCATCTAAACTTTTCGGCGTGGATATAGCAGCTTCACCGAAATAGTATCTCCCTTAAGCTTGTACAAATTGTTGGGAAGTTTCTCACCTCGCATGACCACCAATGAGCCCTTGCAAATCTTGATCTTTCCTCCACCGAAGAGTAGGTGAGGCCGAGTGCATCAAGAGCCCCGAGAGAGATCAGATTCTTCTTGAGAGCAGGAACATGTCGCACATTTCCAAAAGTACGTATGATGCCGTCATACATCTTTATTTTCACAGTGCCTATGCCGATGATCTTGCACGCGACATTGTTCCCCATGATAACTTCACCTCCATCCTTCTTCTCGTATGTATCAAACCAATGCTTGTTTGCACACATATGGAAGGTACAACCAGAATCAAGAATCCATAAGTCTGAAATTTGTTTACCCGAAGAAACCGAGAAAAGTTCACCTTTGTTTTTAGTGGTGAGAGCGGCCGTAGAAGGATTCTCACACTTCTTCCCTTCCTTCTGATCCGCCTTGAACTTTCGGCAATGTTTCTTGATGTGTCCCTTCTTGTGGCAGTAGTAGCACTCCACATCCTTGCTGTTCCTGGACTTTGATCTCCAGCGATTGTCCGTCCCCTTGTCTTTCTCCTTGGATCGTCCCCGTTCATTTGATCCTTTGACGAGTAGACCTTCATTCTTCAAGTCATTACTTGTGCTTTTGTTCATCTTGACATGAGAGATAATGTCTTGGACAACCTCCTCGAACCGAAGAGTCTCTTTGCCGAACATGAGTGTGGTTCGAAAATGCTTGAAGGATGATGGCAAGGACCGTAGTAAAAGCAAAGCTTTGTCCTCCTCCTCGTACTTGACCTCAACTCGCAACAAATCGTTAATGCAACGATTAAATAAATTTAGATGTTCCATAAGATCATCTCCTTCTTCCATACGAAGATTATACAACTGATCTTTTAAGAAAAGTTTGTTGGATAGAGTCTTACCCATATAAAGTTTCTCTAACTTCTCCCATGTGCATTTGGCGGTTGTTGCTTCCATCACATTGTAGGTGACTTCATCGGATAAGTGTAGCTCAATAGAGCTCATAGCTTTCATGTCGGCCTTGTTCCAGGCTTCCGTAGTCATTGTCTCCGGCTTGGACTCGACGCCTAAAATGCACATGTGAAGATCCTGTTGTATCAAGATGTTCTTCATCTTCCGTTGCCATAAGGTGAAGTTGCTCCGTCCATCAAATGGTTTCAACTCAACCTTCACACCGTCGATTGTTGACTTCTCTTCCGCCATCTTGAACACTCCAACCTTGCTCTGATACCACTTTGTTGGCGTGAAGATCAACGTCACAACAGAATCTTGTTCTAGATAGCAATAGAAAAACAACAAAATAGAAAGAGAGAGGCAACACAGATGAACACCGAGATTTACGTGAAAAACCCAAAAGGGAAAAAACCACGGGTTGAGCTTGAGGCTCGGAGGAGGCTTCACTATGGTGGAATCAACTAAAGGGATACAAGGCACTTGGCACACCCGACTACGCCGACTTCCACACAACTCTCACAACTTTAAAATTCTCTTCAACACAAGAGACTTTCCCTCACACTCTCTATGCTTTCAAGAGAACAAGTGAAGAAGATGCTTGATCAAGTGATCAGCTCTACAACAATGAGCTTGCCTATTTATAGGCCTTTGATGACGCTTCGACTCCTTGACCATTCAAAGATATGCATGTACCTCTACAATTTCCGTGTAGAATATCAAACCCAAAGCATGACTGCACCATGCTCGAAGAAGACCGCACCATATCCGAAAAGTCACACGCAGAATTGCGCAACAATAAATGAGTTGGAAATTGAGCCAACTCCAACACTTCTAATCTATTTGCTATGTAAGTATATTTAGTTGGGAATATTTTCTTGTCCTTTATTCTTTACGTGATTTATTTTTTGTCCCTAATCGAACTCAGTGCAAACTTACTTTCCTTTTAATACACGTGTCCTAGAAAATAAGAATAATATGGATATAAATAAAAGCTGTGAAGTGGACATCACTTAAATGGGTTATTTATGTATCGTGCACATAGATAGCCCATCTGTTATTTACATATTGTGTGTGCCTACTTTCAATTGAGTTAAAGCTCATGTTGACACCCAGTATTTGGTGATTCAGCTAAAGCATAACTTCTAGGAATTTGTTCTTGCCAAATCTCAAACCAAAGTATTGACTCAAATTCAGTGACTTTATGAAAGCTTGTACTCTGACTTAACTGGAAATATATGCGGCACTTTAATATTACATTTCTCATGATTTGTAGTTGTCATCAGCTGTTTTATTATGAATGTTATTTGTTTCATGACTTGTTAGGTAGTTCAACTTTCAGCATCAATGCTACTACAATTTGCTGCAACTGAAAGGTTTCATTTTGTGTTGGTGAACCAAAGTAACTTCATGCCTTGATTAAGAGCATAAATATTAGTCATATGCAAAAGAATTAGTATGAACAGTTTCTTCAATTCTGATTCCTCTAGGCTTCTTCTGGACAATAACCATCTTTTTTTTTTTGGGAGCTTCCAAGAGACTGGAGTATCTTATGTTGTGACATATTGCAATCTCTCTTTCCATTTGATTTGCTAACCTAAATGTTGCTATTCCTAAGCACAAATTCTTGATGTGGAGCTACAAAGGGCTAGAGATTGCCATTGTGGTTGTTTGAGTTGTTGTATAACCATCATAAAGTCGTCTCTTAATTAATTCCTTTAACTCCCATAGTCTTACATTTCTGATGTTTTATACTTAAAGTAGTGAGTTGCAGCAAGGTGTTCTTGAAATTACTTGCAAACTCTTATCTACAACTACTCTTAAAAGCAAATGGTATAAAGCACGTGCACAATTTATATCCCCCTCCTTTGTTCTATCACCTATTTTTTAATATTTTATTTTTTAAGCAAATAGTATAAAACATGTGCACAATTTATGTCCCCCTTCTTTGTTTTATCACGTATTTTCCCCCTATCTTTTAATTTTAATATTCTATTTATAATTTAAACTCTCTATATATCAAAAAGAAAGTAAACAAAAGAAAAAAAGGAAAAACCCTACAAAATAACTACTCTTGAGAGAAAATAGTGTAAAGCACGTATATAATTTATGCCCCCTCCCTCTTTGTTCTATCACCTATTTCCCTTATCTTTTATTTTTAATATTTTATTTATAGTTTAAACTCTCTTAGTGTAGCAGAGATATCATGCCCAGAAGATGAGTGTAGCAGAGACGTGCTTATTTCGTTGGATGTGTGGTAACACGAAGAGAGATAAGGTGAGAAATGAAGATATTCATACTAAGATAAGCGTAACCTCTATAGAAGAGAAGATGAGAGAAAATCACCTACAATGGTTTGATCATGTGCGACGTAAACCTACAGATGCGCCAGTCCGGCGAGTAGAGCGTATCAAATTAGGGTAAGTTAAAAGAGCGCAGGGGAGACCGAAGAAAACATGAATGGAGATAATACGACAAGATATAGAGGCTAAAAGTCTCAGTGAAGGCATATTGCTCGATAGGAATGAGTGGAGAAGCTGATCCATGCGCCCGATCCGACGTAGTTCTCTTTTGGTTCATGTAGCCTACCTCAAATACCTGGGACAAATGGCTTAGTTGTTGTTGTTGTAAACTCTCTTTATCTAAAAAAAGTAAACAAAAGGAAAAAAGGAAAAAACCCTACAAAACGTTGCATCTCTCTTTCTCGCTGTCTCCAAGAGAACTCTCTCGACAAATTCTCTCTTCTTTCTTTATCCCCTTCCCTCAGGACTGGGCTTTTCTTTATCTCTCTTTCTCAACAAATTCTCTCCTTCGCCCCACCCACCCAAATCCCCCCTCCTCGGGCTCTGTATGATGACCTCTAACTCATCATCTACACTGTTCTCGTCTTTTTCTTTATTCTGTTTAAGATGTTCTTGTCTTTATTCCGTTTGTTATGTTCTATTACAAATGGGATCACCACAATTAAGATATGGTTCGTTTTAGCATTTTTTCATTAATCGGTTTTGGAGATGGTTCTAATTTGTGATTTTGTGCAATGCAAGAGAGGAGGAAGAGAGGTTGAAGAGTGCGTTATTTTGAGTTCTTACTTCAGTTGTTATTCATGCTCTCACTATTGAGATTCTATACAATTAGTGAAATTTCTAACAATTATTATGACTTCAACTATTCATTGTTAGCGAATATTTCCACTCTTTTTTTCAAGTGTTTTCTTTTCTTTTTATCAATTTGTTACCTTCTTTCTTATCCAAATTTTTTTTCGTTTCTTTATTTTAGATTCTTTTTTTCCTTCGCTTTCTACACTATTTTCTTAGTTTTTTCCCCAATATTCTTTGTTTTTTAATCTCTCATTTTTCATTTCGTTTTATAAAAATCTATTAAACCTAAATTTCAATTATTTCTTTGATTTTTATCTAATTTTTTATTATACTTTTATTTTATTCTTTTGTTTCTTTCATTACATAATTTTTCCTTTCTACTTTTTGAGATTTTTGACCTTTTTCTTACTTTTTTAGGTTTTAAATTATTTTCTTCCTTTTTTTTTCAAAATTTTCTTTCCTTTTTCTTTTATGCTTTTGTCTTGCTTTTCTTTCTCCACCAATTTCTTATTTTCATTTTTCATGTTTCTTTATCTTGTTTTATATTTTTCTACTTAAAATTTTTTTCTTCATTTTTTATATGCCTTATAGTTTTTGAATATGTTCAATTTTTTATTTGGTTGTTCCTTTTTTTAATTGATTCCTTGTTTTTCCTAATCTTCTTTTTTTTTCTTCTCATTCTTCTTTCTTTATTTTCCAAAATTTCCTATTTTCTTTTTTCTTTTTTTATTTACTTCTAGTTTTTCCTTTTTTTCCTTTTGTTTTGTTAATTCTAACTACTTATTTCTTATTCTTTCTTTTCATGTTTTTCTGAAAATTGTTCTATCTTTAATTGTTTCTTTCTGTTTTATTTATAATATGTTTAACATTTTTATTCTTTTTTTCTATTTTTGCTTATTGTATGATTTTTGGTATTTTATATTTTTTTTTACCTTTTTTCTTTTCTTTTTGTGGATTCTTTTTTCTTTTGAAGTTTCTTTGATTTATTCTTTGATCACTCTTTCGTTTCCTTCTAGATATTTTGTTATACTGCGTTTTACTTTTTAGTTTTTCTCCATATTTTTTCTTGACTTCTTTGCAATTCTATCCTACATATTTATAAAATTATTTCTTTGCAGTCTTGTTAAGATTATTTCTTTTTTTTATTTGTTTCCTTTTTTTTCTAGAGTTTTTTTCTTTTCTTTTTTCAAGTATCTCTCTTTCTTTTTCAAATACTATTCTACTTTTCATTATTTCTTCTTTTTTCTAAACTTTTAATTTTATTTCTTCTTTAATCTTTCACTTCTTTTCTTTCTATAATTTTCTTTTCTGTTTTCAGTTTTTTATTTTTCCTTAATTTTTTATTTTTTATTTTTTTCTGATTATATTCTATTTTTTAATTCTTTCTTTTCATTTTTAAAGAGTTTTGTTTTTTGATAGATTTTTTTTACTTTCCTTTTTTCTTTATTCTTTATTTTTCATTGAATATTATATTAACTTTTGTGAACAAATATTTCAAATAAAAATATAAAATAGATCACCGTATTAAATTAGGGATCACTAAAATTTAAAAAAAAGGCTTCACATGCATCCAACATCCACTTTTCTAGTAGGAAATAATTTGTATTAAAGATAGTAATTATCATCGAATTGCAGCCGTTAATGTTACCATTATGAAATGACTCTTTTCTTTTTGTGTGTGTGCGCGCGCGCGCGCGCGTGTTTTCAGAGTAGTTTTTTGATCTACTTGTTGCTTCTGGGATTCTACCTAGATGCCAATGGCCAGGGAAAAGGAACAATTGCAAAGGTTCAATTTCAAAAAAGGCTTTTAAACTATGTTGCACGGACCAGCCACTCTGACAGACATGACACGTGGATATGTGAAAAATTCTTAAAAATACATACCAACACGTGTCAGACATGTCTCGAACATGACATGGCTCCATAACAAAGTGTCTATGTTATGTAGTTTTTAGATTTTCATGTTGGTTGATTGCTTATGCAGTTGTGTCAATTTGGGTTCTTCTTTTCTAGAATGCTGCATAGGTTCAGCAATCTGTTGAGGTTTTACCCCCTATTAGTATAAATTGTACATATTATCTACACACCCATCTACTTGAACTGACTCAGGAGTTTGTCTCTTTTGCATTTTTCAATTGCTGTAGCAGAGACTAAACAGAACATGCTCCATAAGATATATCCTGCTAGCATTGATTTTTTATTCAGCACTTGTATGTGTTAAAATGTCAAATGTTTCATTTGTATTTGTATCCTGTTCTCATCTGGTTGCATATGTTATCTGTGGTTTTCTCTTCCAGAAAATACTGATTTATTTTAAGGATTTGCTGAAGGGAAACGTCTGCATCGACAATCATTCGCAATTATTTTCATCACCAATCGTTCTACTTCATATGGTAAATTTTAAAGTAATCCTCTTTTCCTTCTTTACTTTAAGAAAACCGTTGTGCCATCAAAAGCTGAATGCAAACTCCTGTGTCAATATCAGGCATATGATCCCATAATGGCCTACTCATTTTAGCTCTACGTCCGCTTTGCTATTAACAGCCAGCAGAATCACTTATCACAAGTTCCTAAAAAGATGGTAACTGCGCACAAATTTTGCCAAAGAAAGACTTTTTCTGGTTTAGCAGTTGTCAGAACAGAACTTGGCATTCTAGACTTACTGTTTCCAAGTTCCCAGAGTCACAGATGACTAGGAAGTCTGATTTTCAATAAAGATGCTAAGATGAGACTTGTGTGCTGATTTTCATCAAAGGAAGCTAAGATGAGACCCTTCGCTGTATGAGCCACTTGTTTCAAACGTTTAATGTACAAGGATCACGAGCCTTTCTTGCTGTAAAATCATATGTGTGCCCCTTTCGCAGACATTTGCGCCAGGCAAATGCAAACCAACCCTCCTGCAGGTTGGTCTGGACAATGAATAGTGCTGTCGCTGAATTCGGGTAAGGTTATTTAAACACTTTCTAGTACTGCTGGAACCTCATGCAACTAATTGAGTTTGAGTTTTCACTAATTAAGATCAAAGCATTGCAGTGTTGAGGACTCAACAAGTCTGCCAGCTTTCCTTGGGAAAATTTTCCAAACAGAACAAGATGCTGCCTTCGCAGGAGGTGCACAGATCAAATTCCTTTTGGACGAAGGGAGCCAGGGGTGTTATTGAGGTGATGCTGGCTTTGAGGAGGAACTTGGATATATTCAAAGGCATCTTTGTTGAGGCGAATACCTTGTTACTCCTATACAACAGCAGATGATGATGATGATGATGGCAAATATGTCGACAATGAATTTAGCAACAGCGATATTGATGCGTGGTAAGCTTGTTTTTCATCTTCTGTATGATGTTTCTCAAAATAAATTCGATGCCTGCACATGATTTTGGTTCTCCTTTGCAGTATCAATTTAGGTTAAATTGATGTAAAAAAATTTATAGAATTATCAAAGAGAAGAATAATTAAAGAGTTCTGAGTAGAGAGAGATGAAGGGCTGTATTGTTTGCAATTACAAGGTTCCATTTTACATGAATACTACTCTTAGGAATTCATTACTGATCTTTGCATATACAAAGCAGCAACTACATGCATGGATCTTTTTCCAAGTTTGGTTTTCTTCTTTTAACATTCATCTCATTATCATACATACGTATACGTGTATCTGTGAATCTTGTACATCACGCGTAAATTGACTAATTCAGAAGTACAAAATATATGAACATTTTTTGTGACGTTGGTTATGATGAGATGCATCTAGTACAATATTATTATGACTGTATTTGGATATGTCCCGCCACTGTATTCTCATACTGTATGAAAGAACCGAGCATAGCTCACAACGTTCATCATCAAGTAGAGTTTAAAAACATGCTGTAAGTACGTAAACCCTAGAGGTTTTCGAGCATCTGCTCATCTACAGAACTTACCATGTAAGCTGACACAATGTAATAGGACTACGATACGTATCTCTAGTGTCAACCTTGTCTTTGTGTATTTGCCGAAATTGCCTCCAAATTCTGAACACTAAATTTAGCTTATGCAGATTGAGTCCAATTATAGTGGCAACAAAAGGGTTGACCAGAGATGACCATATCTTCAACATTTTCAATTGAAGTAATATTGTTTACCTACACGTTTTTTTTTTATACAAGATTAAGATACTTGATTTTTTTTTTTTTGAATGGTATTGTTTTCTTCAAAATTAAAGGCCAGCATGATTTGCTCGTGTAGAAGAAATATGTCGGCTGTAAGTGAGCAGGTGTGTAGGAAAAATATTTTGTGTTAAAATAATTGTGTGTTGACATTGAAAAAAAATTATCGCTTATATGCATATTTGAAAGCCGGTGATTCGGAGTTTGAAAGGATTCTTTTTATTTTATTTTTTATTCTGGCATCAGCTACGAGTTCGGTCTATTATCAATGACTTAGGGCATCTTCAACCCAGCGCCAAAAGGGAGTTGGCGTCAAATTTGTGTTCTAACCCAACGCCAAATGCTAAATCCATTTTAGAGTTTGCTACAACGTTGCACCATATGTGGTGCAGCTCTGTAGCGATAACGCACGGATTTTTTTTATTTAAATTTTTTTTGGATGATTTAATATTATTTGGTGAAATAGATTAATTGTTGGGAATTGATAAAAATGAATATAAAAGGAATATTTTTTTTAGAGTAACATTTGTTACAATGGGTTGAAGTTGAAAAGGGAATTTGGTGTGATGCCAACTTCATTTTGATAGAAAATTAACTCTATTTAGAAGTAATGGGTTGGAGATGACTTTATAAGCACTCTGACTTCATCATAAACTAAAATGTGGAAACTGGAAAAATTGGAGCTGCACATTGCAAAGCCAGTTCTGCCCAAATTAAACATAGAATTCTGATACCTAAAATGAGAAAACAAATTATAAAGTTCTAATGTAATCACCTAAAAGGCTAAAATTTAAAATTTGAGGTAGTTTCTTATAATTCAATATAGCTTTATGTTTCTTCCTCTCTTTCAATATATAAGAGATTTAAACCCTCTCTTATTGAGATTGGTTGCTTGCTCAACTCTTAACTTGAAGAAAGAAACTAGGATTCATAGCAAGAGTTTATACTTTTAGTA
Source organism: Agave tequilana (assembly GCA_038442645.1). NCBI lineage: Eukaryota > Viridiplantae > Streptophyta > Magnoliopsida > Asparagales > Asparagaceae > Agave > Agave tequilana. Next base: position 193,290 of record JAVJIF010005284.1, read on the forward strand.
GCTACAACCAGTGTGAGGTCTAGTTTGGCAACACATTTTTTGAGACCACTCGTTTAAGTTAAAATGAAAATAAGGTTTTCTGTAAATTAGGTTTATAAAACTCTATTTTGATTGTCTAAACAATCATGGTTTCAGTTTTTGTGGTTTGCCCTCTAAATCCCGAAAATACTATCTGTGATGGATCAAACTGCGTCACAAGCGACTAGATGCTCCCGATCGGATCAGTCAGAGCACACAGAGAGAAGACGTCTTTCAGGTTAGGAGCACCGGCGTAGTGTCAGTCTAACACTCTCGAGCGTGAGTATCAGTGGATGGATAAGAGGGATGATAGGGCAGAGAAAAACTGCCAGTGCGTTGTGGTGGATTGGCAGAGGGAAACTATCAGTGTGATATGGTATATTTCTATGAAGATTAGGGAAGCGACCCCCCTTCTCGTTGGAGAAGGAGGTGCATTTATACCTGATAGAGGCGATGGGGTGTATGCGGATATGTGCGGACTGCTGATCTCCGTAATCGCCTAGGTTGAATTTTGATAATTACGATTGACGCGCTGGAGGGTGATCTATGGTTATCCCCATATGTTTGATGAGCTATAGGATTGTTACAGAGCCATGGCCAAGTAGGGAGATAAGGAAGCTTAATCGGAGTCATCTGAATTTGTTGTTGGATGGAAGGAGTTGCTGCCACGTGGTGTGATTCTCGGATTGGAGTCGGAATGCCTTTGGGAAGCTGTGTGGCTCCAGAGTCGTAGACATGGGAAGTCTTTGAAGGGGGAGTGACAGAGACTGCAGATCGGGTTCCGGAGAGCTGTTTATGATCCTGCTTCAGGTCATGTGTCGTGATTCTGACATGAGTCAGATTTTTACCACTACACTATCAAAATCGTAAAGCAATTACATCAAGTATTATCATCACGAAAGTAAATAATCTATTATTTCTGCTGACCAAGATAATTTTGGGCAAACCCAAGGGCGATTTCATCAACACGAGTGACCTTGTTGTGCCGTTATTGTCACCAACTGGCAACATCCGGTGACATTGCCCCCTCGTTTGGCCACATCAGAGCAACTCCAACCGGGCTGCATTTCTCCATTCTGTAGCCCAGTTGTGATCCAACTGACAGCCAATTGCAGCTGCAATTTGGAGGCTTCCCTCCAAAAATGGAGGGGCCTCCAAATTACTATATATCAAAATTTTATTCCCATTTTACCCTTTTAACAACATGCACATTTTAATTTATACCACTTGTATCCTTTTTAATTAATATACTAGTTACTTAAAATCAATACAATTTTAAATCTATCAATTATTTTTTTTACCAAAATTATAGCGTTGGAAAGAGCTCGTCTATATCTTCAAAATGAGACTAATATTGAATAATATTTATTGAAATATAAAATTGCCAGTAATCAAGTAATTAGAAATGATAATATATTTGAAAATTAAATGAAAAATAAACACACTATATTGAAATACATCGAAACTTTAATAAAAAAGTTACATCACCTCATTGTCATTGTCGTGTCTTTCCCACAAATGTTCAATTAATGCATTTCGAAGTACAAAGTGTGCTTCTCTGTCTTTGATCTTCTTATGTCGAGCAACGAACCGTCGAATCATTCAGTTTCATTTATCTCCATAGCTTCAACATTCGAAATTGATGGTGGAGTAGAAATGACGGCTCGAATGGATTAAACATATCAATGTATGTTTATTTTATTTTGAATGTCTAATTTATAGTAAATACTATTATTATTATTATTAATCTTGTTAATTATATTATGTATTATATTATTAAATTAAGTTTTATAATTTATACAAACAAATGAAATAAATGTAAAAAAAATGAAATGGAGACCTAAAAATGGAGGGGTGTAATTGGAGTTCACCCCCTGCATTTTGAAATATTCTCCAAAGGTGGCTGCAAAATGCAGCCACTCGTTGGAGTTGCTCTGAGAGGCGAGACAGGCTGCATCCAACTGCCTATGCTCTGGGCCCCACCACGAATACGGACGGGGACAGGAAGGACAGGGTAGCGAGATTACTAATTTAACCTCACCACGTCCGACTGTAGGGTCGTGGCTAATGACCAGATTATCCCTTTTTGACCAGTTGATCTTTGAAAGATGGTTGTTGAAGCCAATAGTGACAGGGGCGGGTCCCAGGCCAAAATCAAGCCGGGTACGAATTCCGCGAGAAAGGGATCCGACCCGGGAATATTTTTCCTACACATGTAAACTACGCATTCTTGACGTGTATTTTAAAATTTTTTTAAAAAAAATTTAATTCGAAAAAGAGACTTCTGAGACCTCCTCCATGCAATGTAGGCACCATGTAAGCTTGGGGAACAACCGCCTCGTCTGCGTGGTGTTGGTGATCAGAACCACCGCCGACCTCGTCCTCGTCATCATTGTCCCGTGCTCGTCATCGATGGATTTCCTCACCTCCCTCGCAGAACCTCTCTGCCTCCAGATCCTCTCCTTCCACTTCGTCGTTCAAACTTTCGTCCTCTCCTCTCAATGGCACCACTTCTATAAGAAGCACGCTGAGAACCTCATCATCTCCCTCTCTTCCCCTTTCCTTCGACATCGATGATCCATCGCCGGCCAAAATAATATAATAATAAAAAATAAGAAAAAAGGATCAATTTGAAACCGGACATTTGTAAAAAAAAAAAAAAACGATTTTGCATCAGTTTTTCAAAACTTTGGGGGTAGGGTTGTTGCGATCTCTGGACCCTCAGAGAGGATACTGAGATCAATCACACACTCACGAATAAAGAAAAAAGAGAAAACACGAGATTTAATGAGGTTCGGCAATTTACCTACGTACTCAAGGCAGAAGAGAGAGAAATCTTACTAATCAAATCACAAATTATAGGTTACAAATAAATGTACAACACCCTTCAATATATAACTGAAAATTTAAGAAGAAAAGGAAACCCAGTACTCTGAAATCGAATCAGACATATCAAAAACCAATCAAGAAAACGCCAGAACACCGTAGCTGTTGACAGCTCCAAGAGGCCTGTCGATAGACTGAGCTGACTCAACTTTCTGTTGATCTTCCTGTCGACAGACTGAGCTCATCTGTCGATTGCTATACAAATGCCTGTCGACAGCTCCATATCAGCGTCGGCAGACTGACAACCACAACGTCTCTGTTGGCGTATCCGTGTATCCGTTGTCTATTGCACCAAGCGCCTGTCGACAACTGCATGCTTCTGCTGCCTACTTGTTCTGCTATCTCCAGTGGGTTAAAAAAAACCTACCACCTAGCTTTTAGACCCTCTCCCCACATTTTTCCATCTCGGTGAAGATTTCTCATATTTGAGTTGAACACCAACAAATTACTATGTCAACTTAGCATGCAGGCTCACCATTACGGCTGCCTACGTACCTCCTGGCCAGGGGATCAAGCTACATATAGTTCATTCAAATGAGTTCCACCGAACTCACGCAACTGGAAGAATATGGAGTAAGTTCTTACAATGGTTGAACTTGGCTTCTGGAACCTTGGTAAGCATATCTGTTGGATTCTCCTTTGTGTGAATCTTCTCAAGCACTAGATCACCTTCTTCGAGAATCTCCCTAACAAAGTGAAACCTGACATCGATGTGATCCGTGCATGATAGACATAGTTCTTCGCAAAATAGATAATACTCATGCTATCATAATTGATCTTCAACTGATCATGTTCGATCCCCAAATCATAAAACAACCCTTGAAGCCAAATGCCCTCCTTTATAGCCTCTATCATTAACATATACTCAGCTTCTGTTGTCGACAAAGCGACAGTAAACTGTAAAGTCGAGCACCAACTCACCGTACTTGGGACAATGTGAAGACATATCCCATCGTAGAGCAATGCTTGTCAAGGTTTCCTGCATAATCGGAGTCAACATACCCCGTGCACTCTTACTTATCATTGGTATCTTTCTCAAATGCCAAACCACTATCTATGGTACATTTGATGTACCGTAGAATTCACTTCACCGCGTCCTAATGACCCCTACTGAGATCATGCATATAGCTGCTAACCATACTGACGACTTGTGACAAATCGGGGCTCATACACACCATAGCATATATCAAGCTACCCACTCTGCACTGAGATACTGTACGTGAGACATATACTCACGTTCTTTAACTGTAATAGGAGACATAGTAGCTCTAAGCTTGAAGTGAGGAGTACGGTTTACTCACAGACTTTGTATCACTATTGATGTTGAATTTCTGAAGTACCTTTTGCAAATACCCTTCTGAGTTAAGCGAACCTTGCCACTATCCCTGTCTCTTTTAGTTTTCATGTCAAGTTCATTCTTTGCTTTTCCTAGATCTTTCATCTCAAACTCGGAAGACTACTGTTTCTTCAACTTATCAATTATTGATCTACTCTTGGAAGCAAGGAGCATATCATCCACATATAGTAACAAATAGATATATACTTGCTTCTTGTGTACTTCTTGTCACACATGAAGCTGTTGGATCTCTCGTACCATTATCTCGACGATTGCTTCAGCCCATATAGCGATTTCACCAGCTTGCAAATCATATTATTTTTTCCTTCAGCTTTGAATCCCACTGGTTGAGTCATAAATATCTCCTCATCAAGATCACCACAGATAAAGGCGGCTATCCAACTCCAAATCGTATTGTGCCACAAATGCCAATAATAATCGAATGGAAGATATTTTACAACGGATGAGAATACCTCATTGTAATCAATATCTTCTCTCTGTGCATAGCTTTTTACTACCAATCTGGCCTTGTAGCAAACAATAGCTCCATTTGAGATCCTTACTTCTTGCATATACCCACTTGCAACCAATTGGCTTTCTTTTTCTTGGGCAATTCTGACAATTCCTAAGTGTCATTCTTATGATGAGAATTCATCTCCTCCAACATGGCTTCCTTCCACATCTCAAACTCAGAACTGATTTATGCTTCTCTATATGTAGATGGAATTGTATCTTCAATGATTGAGAGTGCATAGGCTACAAATCATATTTGTAGTGAGCCGTACATGCTTCTGTGGGTTTCTTTCTCATTCAGCTGTAACAGAATCTTGGACCTGACCCATAACCTATCTTTGATTCTCAGTACCTTCAGTATCCTTTTCGGCTACATGATTCTCATCTCGTGTCACTGTCGGTGGAATCTCGAATGACACGAAGCTGCCTAGAGTACGTGGAGTAGTATCACTCTCCACCTGCTGCGATACCTTTGTGGTCTTCTTACTCTCCACCTGCTGAGAGTCAGTAGGCCTCATCATTGAAGCCCCATCGAATGTGACATCCTTACTCAAAATATTCTTCTTGCCTTTCGAGTTTCATATTTTGTAACCATTGACACCTCTTTTAAACCCAAAAATACTCTTTTTAACGCTTTAGGATCTAACTTATCTTCCTTGACGTGATAGTAGGTAGGACATTCAAATATCCTAAACGAGTCATAATCTTGAGCAACTTCCCTAGATCAAATCTCCATAGGAGTTTTACCTCCTATCGCAGACGATGGTAACCTATTGATGAGATGACATGCATCCATCAACACCTCAGCTTAAAAGAATTTTGACAATCCAGAATTTGATAACATATATCGAACCTTCTTCAGCCATGTCTGATTCATCCCTTTGGCCACCCCATTTTATTACGGTGTTTCTCTAATTGTGAAGTGTATGTCTATGTCCTCGTCACGACATAGCTATAGGAACAGATCATTAGTGCACTCGCCACCATTATCCGAACAGAGTACCTTGATCTTCCTTCATGTGTGTTCTCCATGTGCTTCTTCCACTTGACAAATAAAACTAGGACTTCCCTTTGTGTCTCATGGTGTACACCTAGCAATGCCTAGAGAAATCATCAATAAACGAGACAAAGTAATGCATACCTCTAAGTGATGCCGTTTTGATATGTCTCCAAATATCCGTGTGAACGTAATCAAGAATCCCCTTTGTGCGGTGAATAGCTGTCAAACTTCACCTTGGTCTTCTTACCAATGATGTAGTGTTCACAAAACTCTAATTTGCAGGTCTTGACACTCTTCAACAATCCTTTCTTCACAAGAGCTTGCAAATTCTTCTCACTTAGTGTCCCAGCCTCATATGCCATAGCCTGGTTGAGTCTTTATCTGAACCAACTGAAGTTGCCAGTTGTCCTGTAACCGTATTACCCTTCAAGTAACAGAAGTTATTGCGTCTGACACCCTTTAACACCATAATATAGTCTTTGAGCATCTTGAGAACTCTCTATTTCTACTAGAAAACTCTAGACCCTGTGCCTCCAAAACTCCAATTGAGATAAAGTTCTTTTTCATTTGAGGAACTTATCTCACATCTTTTAGCTCCCTCACCATCCCATCGAACATCTTGATAAGAAAGTACCTAATCCATCCATGCCTCAGGTAGAGTCGTCACCCATCAGCACCAAACAATCGTCCAGCTTCTCAAAGCTAGCGAACCAATCCCGCCCGAGGCAAACATGGTAGGTAGCGCCCATATCCAATATCCAATCAGAGACATCTAAGTAGCAAACTGTAGGGATAGTGATAGTAAGCAAAACAACTGATGAGTTAGAATCTGAACCATCCACCTGTGAACTCTTCATATGTGCGATGTTTGCTTCCGGCTTCAACTTCTCCTTCTTGTCTTTGAGCTTCGGACAATCAACTTTTCAGTATTTTTCTTTGCAGAAAGCACATTGGTTCTTCTTCAAATTAGTCATAGACTTCAATCTCCCACAATCGCCTTTGCCTTTTCAATTAGAATATCTTCCTCTCGCAGTCAATGCCTCTGTTGATGTGCTATTGGAGTACTCCTTGTCCTTTCTCAATTCATGGTTCACAAGAGCAGCTGACACCTCATTGTACCTAAGGGATTGCTTACCATTGATAAGAGTGAGAGTGAAGGTCTCCTAATCATTATCCGGAAGAGAGCTCAACATGATCAATGCCTTGTCTTCATCCTGATCACCTCATCCACATTAGCTAGGTCTGCAAGAACTTCGTGTAATTGTTCATGTGTTCGCTGATAGAAGTTCCCTTCTTCAATTGGAAGCGGTAAAACCTCCTCTTGAGATGCCAGCGGTTCTCGATGCTCTTCATCAAATACTTGCTCTCTAGGATTTCTCAAATCTTCTTTACGAAAGTTTCTGTCATCACATGATACTTCAGATCCTGTGTCAAACAAGATCTGATGACACTACACGTCGTCTAATTCATGTTATCCCAATCTTTCTCCAAGATCTCCTCTGGTTTCTTATCATATAGAAGACGCTCCCAAGTTTGATGACGGTTAACGCATACATTACCTCGCACCTCCACATATCGAAATTGTTCGTGCCATCGAATTTGAGCACATCGATCTTTGATTGGTGAATATTCACGGTCTTCACTGTTAATTGATTAACTTCGGCCATATTCTCCAGAGAACCAAAATACAACTGCGGAAACTTATCAGTGTAAATAGATTCAAATAGATAGAGGTCAAAACTTTACTTCCAAACGAAACCTTAGATTGAATTTTCAAAGAACGATCTAGTTCACCGATCCCAACGAATCCGGAAGCCCTGATACTACTTGTTACGATCTCTGGAGGTTCAGGGAGGATGCCAAGATCAATCACACCCGCATGAACAAAGAAAAAAGAGAAATCACGAAATTTAATGAGGTTCGACAATTTGCTTATGTCTTCGGGCAGAAGGAGGAGAGATCTTATTAATCAAATGACAAATTACATGTTACAAATAAGAGTACAACACCCCTTAATATATAGCAAGAGAATCCACGAAAAAAAAAACAAAACTCTGAAATCGGATTATAATCTAAATCAGAAACCAATCAGGAAAATGTCAGAAAACCGTAGCTGTCAACAACTCCAAGAGGCCTATCAACGGACTAAACTGTCCCGACTTTCTATTGATTCTCCTGTCGACAGACTTAGCTTGTCTGTCGACCGCTATACAAACGCCTGTTGATAGCTTCATATCAGCTGTCGACAGACTGACAACCACAATGTCTCTATTGGCGTATCTGTGTATCCACTGTTGACCGCCACCAAACGCCTGTAGAAATCTTCCTGCTTCTGCTGCTTGCTTCTTCTTCTGCTGCTGCTATCTTTAATGGGTTAAAAAATCCAACCACTTAGATTTTAGACCCTCTACTTACAAGGGTTGTGTTCGAAACTGGTGGTAGATGAATAAACATTGTACTAGAGTTGGCGCTTTATCAGCTAAAATGACCTATTAATTTCATTCTAGGTTGACCGATTCAGAGCATAAAAAATGAACTAGACAAAAAAATTCCATGTTAGTGGTAACAAAGTTCTCTTTTTTGAATTATTTTTAAGGGAAGTCTCCCTTTCGAATTAAAACCAAAAGAAAATTTCAAAAAAAGTGGCCCTTTCTAGACATATGCCTGTTTATTTTTTGTCAAAGAAGGGAGAGAAGAAGAGAAAGTGAAGGGGTAAAAATGAAGAGGGGAGTTTTAGAAGAGAGAGGAGAGTTTTTGTTAGCCCAAAAAAGAGAAGAATGAACAGGGGCTAATAATTACCTCAATATTCAATGTATCATGAGACAGAAAAGTAGAAAAATAAAAGAGACATATTTACCTTGACCCTTGAGCTCCTATTCATCTCCTACCAAAAAAATGAGAGAAACTTTTTTTTGGAAGAAAGTTATCCAAGATTCAACTAATGTTTGTTCTTCTCTCTTTATTTTTTCCCCCGAAATCCCCCGCGGGCCTTGCTCAGCTCATGTCCATGAGCGCAATATTGCAGGGGCTACAACCATTTAAGAAAATAATACTAGTCAAGGAACCCACATCTTGTTTTATTTGTTCAGAGAAGGGTGTAGGCAAACAATCTCTCTTAGAATAAATAAAAACTAATCCAAAACAAGCAATTAGCAAGAAACAGTTATCGTTGAGGGAAAAAATGCAACTCAAAGGTCAGTTCGGATTGCTGGTTGCAAGTTGCCTGCATGAAGCTGGAATTGCTAGTAATCGCCGATTAATCATACGATGATGAATTTGTTTTTGGGCCTTGTACGCACCACCCGCCACACACTATGAAAGCTAGTCATGCTCGAAATCATTACCTTAGCTGCAAGGGGGATGCCAAAAGCAGGGCTACTGACTGGAGTAAAGTCATAACAAGGTAGTCGTGCTGGAAAATGTGTCCGGATCAACTCCTTTTTAGGAAGAACTACTGACTATGCTTGTTAGGTATTTTGGTTTGACACTGCTTCACATCTAAAAAGAAGCAAACTGCGTCTGAGCTAAGCTTGGATATCGACTTCTTTATAGAATTGTTTGAATTTGGATATATAATGTTACTATTAGACCCCCGACCAAACTAGATTAGGGGAATTGGGCGAATATATAATATTAAGATAATTAATAGCCATATTCAACTTGTAAGCGGTAATTGACTGCGTGGATGCAATTTGTGGTGGAGATTTTCCGCCACAGACGATTAGACACTCCTGATTGATCCTGTTAAAAACACAGAAGAGGGAAGAACACCTTTCATGTCAGGAGCACTGGTGTGGTGCCAACCGAATACTTTCGGGCGTGAGAATAAATATCTTTATTTGAGTAAAGTAGAGAATACTTGTGCGTGGTGTTTTCGGGGTAATCAGGAATGAATCCCCTTCTCAACCGAGATCCAGGTGTATATATACCTGTTGGAGTGGTAATTGAGATCGCGTAAATTCTGGATCTCCATAACTGCATGATTTGCACGTTATAATTTTCTCATAACAACCTATATCACGCCGCTTGATTGTTGGGATCGTTATGCAGAGATATTCGCCACTATCCATAATAGCCTACATTGAAGTAGGGGCGTTGTAAAATTTTGAACGTGAGGATGATCTGGCGGGTAACTGAATCCGCGAATTGCAGAGATCCTGCTGCTAAGTTGTAATCAGCGTGGAGGCGACAGTCTCGCGGAGGGTCTTTGTCTCAGAAGTTGGAGCCCCTCACGAGTGGGACAGCCTTGCCCGAGTAGAGCATCCGTGGTGGATGATCTCGAATCATTGTGGTCTCGGAAGGTAGCTCGGGACGTGTGGGCTCGGGGCAGGACCGAGGCTTTCTCTTTGGGTCATGTTGATACTCCAAAAAGACAAACTCTAAGGTAGCTCTACAACCAGTCTGAACGATGTCTAACTTGTCGACACTTCTAAAAGACAAGCTGTGGTAGGCTGAAGTCTTGTCTATTTTTGATGACAAACCAGTGACTTGGACTCCACTGATCCAGTAAATCAGACAATGTACCAAGTACCGCTTTCTAAAGAAGCTCAAAAGGTTAAGTGGACTCAACACTTAGCTTCACTTAAGCCCAAATGGACTAGCTTCGCCTGAGAAGCTAATTCAAGCTCTATCAAGGGCCAACTTTTAGCTTTGCTGCAAGCTTATTTCTAGCTTCGCACTAAGCTCCTTTCAACTTCGTTGTGAGCTCCTCTCTTAGCTTCACATGAAGCTTCTTTTAGCTCCGCTGAGGACTCCTCATCTAGCTTCGCATGAAGCTTCTTTTGGCTCCACTGAGAGCTAAATCCCAGCTTCGCCTGAGACCCTTTGCATAGCTCCGATGGGGGCTCATTTTTAGCTTCCCCTAAAGCTTAGTTCCGCTGAGAATTCTTTTGGTCATTTTTTATCTCAGCCCGAGATTAATGTGATGAATATAACTTTTTGGTAGTTAATTGTCGTGATCTCATTACTCCTTATTAGTTGGAGATGATCAAGGGAATATCCCTCATTAAGTGGAGTAAATCAGGGAATTGGTGTAACAACCCTGAGCCAGCTCGCTAATTAGCCTCGCATGCGCACTTCTAGCTTCACTGAAGTTGTGTTTAGTTTCACAGCAAAACTATTTGAGCTTCACATGCGAAGCTAGACAGATTGATTCAGCCTTGCTGAATTTTAGGGTGTAGTTACATCCCTGCTGAGCCTATAAATTGCTCATTTTGTGAATGAGCCTAGGGTGGATTTGGGCGGAGAATTGAGGCTGGATTTTTAGAGAGACGGTTGAAATTTTCACAAGAGATTAATCTCTACCTTTCAAGCTTATTCAGAGAATTTTATTTCTCTTTCGTGGTGCTAACGCCCTAGATCTTCTATTCTCAAGGAATTTTCGGAACCAGGCGAGAAGGAATTCCAAGCAAAAGACTCAAAAACTCGGTCGCTCGCATCATCAACTGGACAAAGTGGTCGCATGCTGATCAGACTCTCATCGGCACACTTCTCTAAAACTCTGTAAGGAGGGTTCTTGTAAATTTTCTTTTAATAACTTGTAATTCTGTTCAACTCTTTTATAAGTTTTTCCCAATCAAATCAATGGAAAACAGGCCTGTACTGGGCCTGCTAGTTTGTTGAGTTTGTTGGTCGCTTAGGATGTTTCTGATGTAGCAGGACACGTGTCATGATCTTAACAAGGATTAAAATTCGACCATTACAGATGCCCCCGCTTCCCCTTTTTCGGAGTCTTCGATCGGGAAGGTGTTGGCCCAAAGGCCTTCCACCCTAGTTTTGATGATGATTAACTCATGTAGTTATGTTTACTAATAATCTTGTGTTGTTTAAGTTTCATATCATTAACCAAGATATTAGTTGGTGATTAGCTTCAACAAGGAGTTTAGAAGCTTTTCATGGTGATTCCAGGGCCAAAGCATCAAGATCATACCTTGCTTAGCTCATGGATCACGGTGTTTGTGGATCGAGTCGCCTTGAAGATGAAGATCGTCAAGAAGACTTAGGTATCCATAGTTTAGTGTGTTTAGATCTAATTTGTAAAGCTTAGTATAGTTGATATGCTCAAGTGCACAACACACACATTTTTATGTTTGGATTTGGTTTTCATGAATAGCTTGATCAAAACAAGTTTACATGGTTTTTATGTATATTAGATGTGTTCAATATACATACATGCTTCATATCTTAAACAAACTTATTTTGATATGTCTATTCATGAGTTTTTAGGAAAATCAGATTTCCTATTGGAAAAATCAAGTTTGATAAAAATACATTTTTTAGTTTTTGGTAAAAATGATAAAACACAAAAATAGTTCATATTAATTGATATTTGAGCTAAACTTTTTATCACATGTTTATATATCAATGTAAAATGATAACACTATTTTTGGTTATTTTTATAAGACTTAAAAGATTTTTAGAAAAATATTTTACACTGTTTTTCTGACCCAGATTTCTGTTCCAGGCTTCAACCAGTCGACTAGTCAAACTGAACAAGTCGACTTGGGATGAAGTCGGTCGACCGGGCCGGTCGACCGACGTGCACAGATCTGTGCACGTTTGGCAGCTCTGGGACGGTCGACCCGGGCGGTCGACCGGGTCTGAGAGCAGTGCTCTCTGTTTGTTTGGGTCGACCGTGCCGGTCGACCGTGTTTGCCCAACGGTCACATTTCTGACCGTTGGCGGTCGACCGGGCCGGTCGACCGGTAGCCTGTCAGGCTGCCACATCAGCCTAACGGCTAATTTTCTGTTTGGGCTATATATACCCCAACTCTTGGGGGTTTTAGCTAAGATTTTTAGAGCTAAAAATTCCTGACTTCTTCAGTGTTTTAAACAAGTTTTGAAAAAAAATTTTGTGCTAAAAAGATTTCATCTTTATTGTTTTGGGTTTTTGGAAAATCAAAGAGAACTAGGTTTTGGGATATTGTATTGGTTTTCATTTTCTATCATTTACAAGAGATTTCCTAAGTAGTTTTTCTTTGTTGCTTGTTTCCAAAACACCTTGTTTCCACACTTGAGCTATCTTCTATCCTAATCTATTTAGGATCTTTGTTTTGTGGAAAAAGAGAAAAAGAAAAGAGAGATTGAGTTTGTGGTTTTTGGAACCACTAGTTGTAAACACCCTTGCTCTTGTTGTACCCTCTTCGGTAGAGGTGATCGGGTGATTGGTTTGCTCCCTCTATTGTGAGGTGGAGATTGGTTGTAACCCTCTTCGGTAGAGGTGTTGTTGGTTGTTTGGCTACGGGCCTACCCCTCGGTTGTGAGGCGGTTGTTTGAGAGAGGAGTTCGGTACTCCCTTGTTGTAAAAATCCTTCTCGGTGAAAGTTCCCTCGGTGGGAGTCCTCGGTGGACGTTATAGTGGATTGGAAATCCTACACGGTGGTGTAGGCGGGGATGTAGAGCAAGGTGCTCGAACCTCGAAACATATCTTGTTGTTAGCGTTTGATCCACTTGTCTCTCTAACTCTCTCTCTTGTTTATTTGTGCATTCACATCATACATATCATATTTGCTTGTGTATTGCCTTGCATCTTTCATATTGCTCATCCTTATATGCTTGGCTTGATTGTGTATGTGCCTTACTTATACTTAACCACAAGAGCTTCACATAGCACCTCAACCCATTCAAGGGGAATCAAGAGGAGTTAGTCCAGAGCCCTTCACGGGGAATTCGACTACACTTGTGTGTTGTATTAAATGTGATTGCAAAATTTGCATTAGCTTCCGCATTTAGCGCATTTAGTTCCTAGATTAGCACTTACACCTATTCACCCCCCTCTAGGTGTTTTTCAATTGGTATCAGAGCTAGTGCTCCTGATACTTAGGCTTAACATCCTAGGAGTGAGATCCATTTGTTTGCTAATCTATTGTTTGCATTTGCTTGTTTGCACACTCATATAGTTTGCCATGGACTTCATGACCCCTCCTAGTTTTGACCCTTCCAACATTGTTGTTTGGAAGATTAGAATGACTGTTTATTTGCAAACCCTAGGACATAAGGTTTACCTTTCCATTACCAAGGAATCCTACCTTAGTGATAGCAAGCATATAGGGGTCAATGCACAAGCCCTTGAGGCCATTAGAAGCACACTTCCTAAAGAATATCTTTTGCGTGTTTCTAACTTTGATTCCGCCTTTGCAGTGTGGAATTTGTTGACAACCACCACCACCTCCAAGCTTCAATTGCAAAATCAACCGAAGGAGTCTAGTGGAGAATCTGACTCTCAATGCTTAATGGTCCAAGGGAATGACTCCCTTGAGGTACATTCGGAATCTCAACTAGATAATGATGATTGTGCTAGTTCTTCATGTGATGATTATGATGCCCATGCTTTAAATGAAGAACTTTCAATAGTTTGTGAAAAATTATTTGAAAAATATAAAATTTTGAAAAGGAAAAGTCTAGGCTTTGAAAAAGATAATAAAAATTTGATTGCTAGACTTGATGTTGTTTTGCAAGAGAAGATGGAGATTTCTAATGAAAGGGATTCATTGAGATCTAAATTGGAACTTGCACTTAAAAAAAATGAGTTTTTAAAATCTAAAAATGATTGCCATGTGATTTTGAAGAAAAATGAAAATTTGTCTTCAAAAGTTGATTTTGTTTTGAAAGAGAATGTTGCTTTGAAAAATAAGATTATTTCAATTTCAAATGATTTAAATGTTTGTTTAAAGAAAAACATTGTTTTGCAAAATAAGATGGATGCACATGTTTGCCATGCGAGGGTAGTATCACACACTTCACCTATTGCATGCCACACTTCTTCTTCTAAGATTAATGATGATATTTGTTTGCTTAAGAAGAAGGTTGATTGTTTGGGCTCCACTATGAGCCAATGTGCCATGTGTAAGATCACCTAGAGGGGGGGTGAATAGGTGATGGCTAATCTAATGGTCACTAATGAACAAATAATGCGGAATTAAAACTAATATGACCAAATAAAACTTCTTTTAATTGAACACTTATGTATAACACAAGAGTGTTGCCGAATTCCCCTTGCGAGGCTCTGGACAAACTCCTCTAGATTCCCCTTGAATGGGTTGAGGTGCCGCGTTGGCTCTCTTGGTTGAATACTAGTGTTAATAACAATCCCAAGCAAGTATAACAATTATGAGCACAAAGGTATATCATGCATATAAGAGATAAAGACTATAAAGTAATGCAAGATATAAGTGAGACAAAAAGAGTAAGAGAGTAAGAGTGAGCAATCGCAAACACAAAGGGTTTGTTTCGAGGTTCGAGCACACTTGCTCTACATCCCCGCCTTCGACACACGAAGGATTTCCACTATGCACGATCCAACCGGATCTCTCCTTGGTGCCGCAACACCTACAAGCCCTCGGACTCCCAAAGTCCCTTACACACCACAAGCCCACCGGCTCGTCGAGGCCGCACCTCGTACAACAAGTCCGCACCCGAACTCAAAACACCGCGAGCACACTTGCCCGCTTCCTCAAATACAAAGAAAG
This sequence comes from Agave tequilana, assembly GCA_038442645.1. NCBI lineage: Eukaryota > Viridiplantae > Streptophyta > Magnoliopsida > Asparagales > Asparagaceae > Agave > Agave tequilana. The sequence continues at coordinate 208,510 of JAVJIF010005284.1, forward strand.
ATCTTGGTGATCTAAACACTTGATCACCTAACAAAAACTCTCACTACAACACTCTCCTATAGGATAGATACAACTATGGATGCTCAAGTGTAGTGTGAGAAATCAAGGAAAGAATCTTTGGTGAAAATCTCAAGAAATCACAATAAACACTCTTATAAAATCTTCCCTTTTGATTGGAAGTATTAGCTCACTATTTTTGTGGAGAAAAACCTCTGGAATGAATATGAGAAAACAGGCTCTAAGGTCTCCAAAAATCTTAGCTCAAAACAATGACAAAACCCCCTTTTATAGAGGCCAGAAAATCTGACCGTTGGACTCTGTCAGTGCTGCCGGTCGACCGGGCCGGTCGACCGCCAACGGTCAAAATCCGACCGTTGGAGCCTCCGGTCGACCGACCCGGTCGACCGAGCAACTGGAGAAGAGAGTAAACTCTCTGTCGGTCGACCGGCCCGGTCGACCGAGATTTCCTGAGAGCAAATCTCTCTGAAGCGGTCGACCGTCTCGGTCGACCGTTCTCCAGTGCACACAGGCGTGCACGTCTGTGCACGTCCGGTCGACCGGTCCGGTCGACCGGACCAGCCTGTCAGGCCAGTTCTGGGTCTGCACAGTTAAGGGATTAGGAAATAGGTCTTTTAACTTAATAAAAATCCCATAAATTCACAGTAAATCTAAAAAATAGTTTTAATCACAATAAAAACTGTTTTTCTAAAAATATATTTTTCTAAAACTTGTTTTTTCATAACTTCACAAAATACAAAAATAAGATATTTGAGTTCATTTTAAAGCATAGTGTGTATGGATATGATCCACTACACAATCAATATGAAATATCTATGTTTTTGACATTAAAGCTCTAATCATGATTTTGGTTTAAAGATATGAACTATGAAATACCAAAATCCAAGATAAATATTTTGTCACAAAGAAAAATCTTTTTCTAAATAAAAATTCTTTTCTAAACATAAAATTCTTTTATGAAAGCAATTCTATCAAGAGTTCTATCAAGAGTGTGTGTGTGATATAGACTTGAGCAATCCACCAACTATCTATCCTTTACATTTTTCTAAAACAAAAACAAAATCTTATACCTAGACACAAGTCTTCATCCTCTTGAAGTCTTCCCTTGAAGTCTTCTCATCTTCTTGACTTGGTCCAAGCTTGATCCAAAAGCTCCTTGGATCACACCGTGCTAGCTCCAAATCTTGACATTTTATCCTTTGTTGAGCTTTGCACCTACTAAGATCTTGATAAAGAATCTGTCACTAATTAAACAAGATCATTAGCAAATATAACTACATGAGTTGATCATCATCAAAACTAGGGTGAAAGGCCTTTGGGCCAACACCATGAACCACTCACGTTTGGAAATCTTAGTTCGAAAGAAACAAGTTCCATCCTTTATGCATGCACACCCTCCACGGCATACACATGCTCCTCACGGACACCATCACACTATGTATGCTCATGTGTACACATGTACACATTGTGGACGTAAGGGCCACCTTGCTAAATTTTGTTATGATAGATTACATGTTTCAAATTTAGCAAATAAGTTTGTTTGGGTTAGAGAAGGGACTAACCCCCATGGACCCAATAAGATGTAGGTACCAAAGACCACCCCTCGTGTTTTTGATGTAGGTGTGGGCTCTCACATGACGTGAGAGTGATGACACCTTGGAGTGGATGCGTTCCGAGCTTTATGGAAATCAATTGGATGCATCACTTTCAAGGGAAGGTTTGGTGGGAGGACCACCTTGTTTTGGAGACATGGAGAGTTGCCTCATAGGTTTTGGTAACGGTCTCTTACTCCTCATTTATTGTTTACATGCTTTTAATATTCATTGTTTATAGCATGTTTCATTGTTTAGTGATTAGTATGAAAATGTCATGTTAATTAGATTCTTGACATACATGTATGGTATTTGAGACACCCTTGTTTAATATGGATTATTATTTTGTGTTCTCATATTTGATTAGCTATCATGTACATCATAAATCTAACAACATGTGTATATTCATAATAATCATGTTTATGTTTATCATGTTGATTTTTATTGTGTTTTGATGCTTCATGTTAAGATTACATGTTTAAGTGTTAGTTTTCATTAAGACTAGTTATATACTTGTGCATATAGTGGGCCACAAATAAATCTATATATGTTTGAGCTTGAATGCGTATTTGAACCCATTAGATGTATTAGTATAGTCTAGTTTTGATGATCCATGAAAGATCACCTAGAGGGGGGTGAATAGGTGATTATGCTAATCTAGTCAACTCAATGCGGAATTAAAAACTAATTTGCAATTTCAACAAGAGATGCACACAACCAAGCCAAGCATATAAGTATGTAAGAGCAATATGAATAGATGCAAGGCACAAAGTAAAGAGAGAGAGAGAGAGAGTAAGAGTCAATGAACAAGCGCAAACACCAAGATATGTTTCGAGGTTCGAGCACCCAGCTCTACATCCCCGCCTTCATCCAGAAGGATTTTAAGTCCACTAGCTTGTCCACAAAGGACTCCCACAAAGGGAACCTCCACCGAGGATTTGGGGCAATCACAATACAAGGAGTACCCAACTCCTCTTCTTACAAACACAACCTCCTCCTTGAGGCACAACTCCAAGCCAACAAACAATCACCTCACAACCCGAGGGATTAGCACAAAGCCAAGTAAGGATCACCTCACAACTTGAGGGATACAAACCACTTGCACAAACAACCTCCTCAACCCAAGAGGGAAAAAGCACAAAGCAAAGTGTAGAGGGTTTACAACTTGGTGGTTCAGCAACAACCACAACAATCTCTTTTCCCACACACAAAGATCCTATAGAAAAGATAGTAGATTTTTGCTCAAGTGTGGAGAAAACCAAGGGATTTGAAACCAGCAACTCAAAGAAAATATTTGGGAAATAATAGAAAATGAAGATAGTGAAGTTCAAACAAAAACTTTTCCCAAAAATCCCTTTTCTTTGGTTTTTCAAACCCTAATAAAAACACCAAAAAGATTGTTCAATTTGAAACCAAAAACTTCTTTTGACTGCTGTGAAAACACCAGAGAGTAAGGAAAAATTCGCACAAAAAATCTTAGAGAAAAACTCTTTCCAATGGGGGTATTTATAGACCCCAGAAAAATATAGCCGTTGGCAGCAGAAATGCCAGAAATACACTGCCGTCGTCGACCGTCCAACGGTCAATTTTTGCCCGTTGGCAGCTGCCGGTCGACCGCCCCGGTCGACCCAAACAAACAGAGAGCTCTGCTCTCAGACCGGTCGACCGGTCCGGTCGACCGTCCCAGAGTCTCCAAACGTGCACAGATCTGTGCACTTCGGTCGACCGGCCCGGTCGACCGACTTTATACTAGTCGACTTGGTCAGTTGACTTAGTCGACTGGTGAAGCCCGGAACAGAAAACTGGGTTAGAAACATATTTAAAATTTTTTTTATCTTTTCTAAAAATCACCAAAAATAGTTTTATCATTTTGCATTGATATATAAACATGTGGTAAAAAGTTTAGCTCAAATATCAATCAATATGAACTATTTTTGTGTCTTATCATTTTTCCCAAACACCAAAAAATCGTATTTTCTAAAAACTTAGATTTTGAATAGAAAATACATTTTGTCCAAAACTCTTCTAAATACAAAAACATGATATTTAAACACTTTGAAGCATGATGCATATGGATAGAAATCCAATATACATGAAACATATATATATCATAGTTTTTGTCATTAATTCCAAAATATGTTTTGTCAAAAATACCAAAACATAAAACACATGAATAAGTGAGTCAAAACTTAGTTTGTCTAGAAAATTAAAGCATGTATGTATATAGAACAAATCATATATACATTAAACCATGTAAACTTGTTTTGATCTATCTATTCATGAAAACCAAGATCGGTTAAACCTAAAACCGAAAAACCAAAAACCAATATTCAAAACATGAAACGTGTGTGTTGTGAACTTGAGCATTATCATACTATTCTAATCTTTACAATTTGGATCTAAACACAAAACTAAACTATGGTACCGATGTCTTCTTGTAGAGCGCAATCTCCAAGCCGACTCGATCCAAAACTCCTTGATCCACCGAGCAAGTGCTATAAGTGATCTTTGACGCTCGGGCTCTTGAATCAACTTGTGAAAGATGTGTGGAAGCTTTCACCAACTAATAACTTGATTAATGATCTGAAACTAAACTCACAAGATTATTAATACACATAACTACATGAGTTAATCATCATCAAAACTAGAGTGGAAGGCCTTTGGGCCAACAATCCATACATATTAGACTTGTATTCATATTTTTAGATTTGTTTTATGATTGTGTGTTTCACTTCATGTATATGTTTGTATTGCCAAACTTTAAGATATACATGTATACCCCTTGAGTCATTTGCCTTTCATGCAAATCTATATATGGACTCAATTGTGTTTAGGGATATGTATGTATACTTCATGTTTGACAATTCATACATATACCTTGAAATGAAAATTTGTTTTAATGAGAATTTAGTTTTTCTTGATTTCATGTTTATTTGTTTAATTTCATGTATATGTCTATTTTCTCCAAATTATTGTTATACATATACATCCTTTTGAGCCACGTGCCTTCATGCATGTATCTTTGTGGACTCGTTGTGTTTGGATATGTATGTATACTTTAATTTGTATAGGACATACATATACCTTGAAGATTAAATAAGTTTTAATGATTTTCATGTTTTCTTGTTTCAAGGAATTTTGAGCTAAATTGGATATTTCATAATACCATGTCACACATTACTTCTACACTCACCATTTTTAAAATATTTCTCATGAGTATGTTTTCATGAGCATGTATGGACTTTATTGAATATTGAGTGTTTTAAGTACTATGTGATTTACATGTGTTTTATGAAAATTATTTTTAGTTTATTCCTTACTTGAAGGATTTCGTACTAGTTTAAAAGATTTTCCATTTAACTAGTTCGTATTCTTCATATGGTAGAGATTTTCAAACATACTTCAATTTTTCAACCTTTTTTGAAAACCCCTACCTTCCATGGGAGGTTGGATGGGAGATCATGTTCATGTATGCTTTAAAATGAAAATCATTTAAAACTTGAACCTTGATTGGGAGGTATAGTAATATGATGTATACACTTGAACTTATTGTTATGTCAATTGGTATCATTGAACTCTTTCAATTGGTATCATTTTGATCTTTTGTATACTCATATGTTTATTGTGTATGTATATTTTCAATTGGTATCATCTATTAGTGATTGATACTCATTCTATTTCATACACATATACTTGTTTTATTTGTGCTCAAGATATAAATTTTCACAAATCTTGTTTATGCTAGAGCTTGAGCTTCAACTTTATTTCAATTGATTTAGTTTTCAATTGGTATCTTATTACAAGCCTACGCATAGTTTTTGTTGGGATTTCATAAAGGGGGAGAAAATTCGATTTTCATATTTCAATTGGTATTTGTATTTCCACTCCCGTACTTTATGATAGAAAATAAAAGTTTAAATTGATATCATATTCTTAAAAGAAAATTACTATCTTTTGATATCAAGATATCTTGTGTTTTAAATTGGCATCTAAAAATTTTTGTTTAAAAAAAAAAATACAAAAGTTATTGATTTGTATTGACTATATGCAAGGAGAGCTTAACATCTCTTCTACATATAGATTCATGATGAGTGTATCTTGTATTGAAGAGCTTAACATCTCTTCTTTATGTGGTACACGTGTGTAGGGGGAGCTTCACATCTCCTCTTATGCATTACATAATGTGTATTATGTGAATTAGGGCTTAACATCCCTCCTTCATGTAATGCATATGAGTAGGGAAGCTAACTTAGCGTCTTCCTCTTCATGAATGTATATAGCACATAACATTTATTGATCTTTGTTTACTTTCAATTGGTATCAAGATGCTTCATTGACATATTTTCAATTGATATCCTAATTGATTGTCACCCCTTATTGACCTTGTTTTTGTTTTGGACAAAAAGGGGGAGAACATTGTTTTATTGTTTTGATTGACAAAAAGGAAAAGATAGATTTTTACCCCTCACTTTTTGTTTTGATTGTTTACCCCTTTGTTGATGATTGACAAAAAGGGGGAGAATAATTTGGTTTATATATGCATACCTATGTTTTTGCATATATTAAGTTTAATTGGTATCTAGAGCATCTAGTATTTTTGTTAATATTTTATTAATTTAATTGGTATCTAGAGCTTCTAGAACATGTTTATGTGTTTTATGCATGTTGATGCATACATGTTTATGTACATTCATTGCATATCCTTTATTTATTTGTTTATGCATGAGTTAAGGGGGAGCTTCTTTGAAGCTTAACTTTAATCCATGCATATATAACTTCATGAGTTTTGTCATCATCAAAAGGGGGAGATTGTTGGCCCAAAGGCCTTCCACCCTAGTTTTGATGATGATTAACTCATGTAGTTATGTTTACTAATAATCTTGTGTTGTTTAAGTTTCAGATCATTAACCAAGATATTAGTTGGTGATTAGCTTCAACAAGGAGTTTAGAAGCTTTTCATGGTGATTCCAGGGCCAAAGCATCAAGATCATACCTTGCCTAGCTCATGGATCACGGTGTTTGTGGATCGAGTTGCCTTGAAGATGAAGATCGTCAAGAAGACTTAGGTATCCATAGTTTAGTGTGTTTAGATCCAATTTGTAAAGCTTAGTATAATTGATATGCTCAAGTGCACAACACACACATTTTTATGTTTGGATTTGGTTTTCATGAATAGCTTGATCAAAACAAGTTTACATGGTTTTTATGTATATTAGATGTGTTCAATATACATACATGCTTCATATCTTAAACAAACTTATTTTGATATGTCTATTCATGAGTTTTTAGGAAAATCAGATTTCCTATTGGAAAAATCAAGTTTGATAAAAATACAAGTTTTGGTTTTTGGTAAAAATGATAAAACACAAAAATAGTTCATATTGATTGATATTTGAGCTAAACTTTTTATCACATGTTTATATATCAATGCAAAATGATAAAACTATTTTTGGTTATTTTTACAAGACTTAAAAGATTTTTAGAAAAATATTTTACACTGTTTTTCTGACCCAGATTTCTGTTTCAGGCTTCAACCAGTCGACTAGTCAAACTGAACAAGTCGACTTGGGATGAAGTCGGTCGACCGGGCCGGTCGACGACGTGCACAGATCTGTGCACGTTTGGCAGCTCTGGGACGGTCGACCCGGGCGGTCGACCGGGTCTTAGAGCAGTGCTCTCTGTTTGTTTGGGTCGACCGTGCCGGTCGACCGTGTTTGCCCAACGGTCACATTTCTGACCGTTGGCGGTCGACCGGGCCGGTCGACCGGTAGCCTGTCAGGCTGCCACATCAGCCTAACGATTAGTTTTCTGTTTGGGCTATATATACCCCAACTTTTGGGGGTTTTAGCTAAGATTTTTAGAGCTAAAAATTCCTGACTTCTTCAGTGTTTTAAACAAGTTTTGAAAAGAGTTTTTGTGCTAAAAAGATTTCATCTTTATTGTTTTGGGTTTTTGGAAAATCAAAGAGAACTAGGTTTTGGGATATTGTATTGATTTTCATTTTCTATCATTTACAAGAGATTTCCCAAGTAATTTTTCTTTGTTGCTTGTTTCCAAAAACACCTTGTTTCCACACTTGAGCTATCTTCTATCCTAATCTATTTAGGATCTTTGTTTTGTGGAAAAAGAGAAAAAGAAAAGAGAGATTGAGTTTGTGGTTTTTGGAACCACTAGTTGTAAACACCCTTGCTCTTGTTGTATCCCTCTTCGGTAGAGGTGATCGGGTGATTGGTTTGCTCCCTCTATTGTGAGGTGGAGATTGGTTGTATAACCCTCTTCGGTAGAGGTGTTGTTGTTGTTTGGCTACGGGCCTACCCCTCGGTTGTGAGGCGGTTGTTTGAGAGAGGAGTTCGGTACTCCTTGTTGTAAAAATCCTTCTCGGTGAAGGTTCCCTCGGTGGGAGTCCTCGGTGGACGTTATAGTGGATTGAAAATCCTACACGGTGGTGTAGGCGGGGATGTAGAGCAAGGTGCTCGAACCTCGAAACATATCTTGTTGTTAGCGTTTGATCCACTTGTCTCTCTAACTCTCTCTCTTGTTTATTTGTGCATTCACATCATACATATCATATTTGCTTGTGTATTGCCTTGCATCTTTCATATTGCTCATCCTTATATGCTTGGCTTGATTGTGTATGTGCCTCACTTATACTTAACCACAAGAGTTTCACATAGCACCTCAACCCATTCAAGGGGAATCAAGAGGAGTTAGTCCAGAGCCCTTCACGGGAAATTCGACTACACTTGTGTGTTGTATTAAGTGTGATTGCAAAATTTGTATTAGCTTCCGCATTTAGCGCATTTAGTTCCTAGATTAGCACTTACACCTATTCACCCCCCCTCTAAGTATTTTTCAGAAGGTAGGTAGCGTAATCGTCTTGAATCTCTGATTTGGGGCTAGGCTTGTCATTTTATGGTTAGAGAAAAGCAACCGGTGCTTCTCTTCAAATCTTGCACATTTAATGTTACCCTTGCTCTGTATGGCTAGCTATCAAATCATGTGTCTGATCGGCGGGCGCAGTAGAGGGATAACCATCATTTAGACTGCCAACCCCCATTGGGATATGTGCAACGGATCGATCTGAATCAAAAGGATGTCGCAATGCTTCGATTCAAACCCGAGGCCATCATTGCAATGATGTCATCTCCCAGCATATAAATGTAGGGAATACTCAGAGAGAGAATCCTTCTGAAAACCCTACCTTTCGAGTTCTCCAAAATCTTCTCGCCCCCATCTTTGTGCTTAGAACTCCAGGTCCGCCGAAGAGAGGAGGAAAGGCAAGAGTGTTATCGACGAGAAGAAGGGGAAAAATATGCTCTCAGGACTAGAGTGAGGATGGATTTTGATCCCAAACTATCCATCCTTTCTAGCCAGAAGAAGGTAGACATTATTTGATGAGGTATCGTGGCTGTCTACCATTGATGATTGCGGTGGAGTTTTGTCGTGCCATGATGGATGTGAAGGTGGCTCCTTCGGCTAGGGGTGCGTATTTTCACCTCTAGATCTTGTCATTGGGGTTTCACTGCCTTTGATTTTATTGTCTGAAGTCTGTTGGGGTACTATCAGGTTTCTCCCACTAAGCGCTGGGCATATGGCGGGCGGTTCTAGATTTTGAAGTCCTTTGCTGCACTTGCGCCCCCTCCTCATATGGGCTTGATGAGTTCTACATGCCTATGTGATGAGGAAGGCTAAGACTAGTGTCCGCTTTTTAAACCCGCGGAGTGGTTGGCAAAAGTTGATTGTCAACTTGGTGGATAGTGACCGTGGGTGGAACGATTCTGTGGTCCTAGTTTTTGGTCCTTGGGAAGCGACCTCAAAAAGCGATCGCAAACTTGTTCCTCTCTCGTGGAACATGAATCGGATCTTCCAAGTCCTGAAGCCGATCTCATAGGAGGTCAAGGCTCAAGCTCTGAGTTGTATAAGATCCCGTATGACCACCGCAACTGGAGCTGGTTGTTGAATCAGAACAGACTTGTAGAGCCTCCGGCCATTCCGAGATCTACGACTACAGTTTGGGATGTTTTGGTATCGTTGTCTAACACCGATAGAGAGGAGGTTAATAGGGATGTGAAGCAACAACAGACCCGAAAAAAGACTCCCCTCGGGCTGACTTGCAGAAGAAGAGAGAGATGCCAGAGTTGACTTCCTGGGTCCACGCCTCCAGAAAGGTAAACATTTCTCTTGCCTTATGTGTGTCACTTCTTTCTGTATTCTGACCTTTGATTTCAGAAAGATCGGACATTGAATTATGGATCCGATGATGAGGAGCTAGCAAGGGCGAAGAAGTCCTGAAGGGTTTTGCGACGAAGGAAGGGCGCGTTTCCAATAAGGAGGCTGCTCTAGGGACTTCGCTCTGCCCGAACAGTCCTCGGCTCATTGCGTCCTTGAACCTCAGGGCTAGGACCACTTCAACTCATGTGTCTTGATGAGGGTTTAGTCTCAACTCCGCCTCGGCTGGAGTTGTTATCCGATTTGGGGGTGATGGTCGTTAGACTTGACCCCCGATTAGGTTCGAACTGCTGAGCCGATCTGGGAATCGGTTTGTTGGAACCGAAATCGGCCACCGCCACTGGTTTCGCGGTTCTAAACCAAACTGGAATCAGCTGCCTCAGCAACCGGTTCTGATTTCTATAGTTCATAATTGGGAACCGACGGTTCCGGTTTTGAACCGTCGGTTCCCGATTTCAAACGGGAATTTATTTTTTTTATTTTTTTAAGGGGTCAAATGACGTTATTTAAATTTTTTTTTTAAGTTGGCCTGCTTAGCGACTAGGCCAGGTGGGCCTCGCCTTTTAAATATAGGATTTTAGGTTTTTTTTGTCAAGGCTTCCTCCATCTCCTCCAACGGTCCAAATTCGACCGTTGGAGGAGAGAGAGGGGGAAGAGGAGAGATATTTTTTTAATTGTTTTAAAGTTTTTATTTTTTAAATATTATTTGTAATCTATAAATAGCATCCAAGTACTCTCATTCTTCACACCAAGTCAAACTACAAATCCCTCTCCAAAATCTCTCTCTAAAATCTCTCTACAAAATCCTCTAAAAATCTTTCTACAAAATTTTCTACTATATTTTAATTTCTAAGCACTCTCCAATTTTCTTATTCTCCATCTGTTCATCACCATGGCAAGTGGAAGTTCGTCGGTAAGAGGCAAGATCAAGGTTGGTGAAAATTAGTTCACCGGCAAAGATGATATTTTAAGTTACTTGCAATCGGTGGAGATGATTTATGGAGCTGACGATGATGAATTAGAAATACACCCTGAAGAAAAGGTGTAAGTCAATATTCCAAACCAAAGATCTAAAACCCAAGCAGGCGATAGAGGCGAAGAAGATACCGCTACCGCTAGCCAAAAATTAAAGTCTGATATTTTCATGCATTATTTTGTGAAAATCAAGAATGATACGGGCACGCTCGTTAGTGTAAGTTGCAAGCATAGTTCAAAAACTTATAATTAGTCCGCTTTCAGTGGCTATGGAACATATCAAAAGCATCTGGAGAGGGCGCATCCTTGTGAAGTCGATCTCAGAAAAACACAAACTCAATATCAAGTTATGCTACGAATACCTCTTCTCAATTATTTCATTTGTTTGATGTTAAAAATAGAGATGAATTAGCACGAATGGTTGTCGTTGAACACTTATCTTTTAGTTTCGGTGAAAAATTATATTTTCTAAATTATTATAAAAATGTATTAAATTCTCAAGCATCTAGAGTGTCGTGGGCCAGTCTTACATGCACATTACATAAACTTTATGAATTACATGATCTTTTTATGACTTTTGATAGGCGTGCATCTATAAGTAACGATATATAGAGTGACCACTGACAACAACATTCTTATATGTGGATCAGCTGTCATTGGGTTGATTGTGAATAGAACTTACAAAAAGAGTAATTGCTTTTAGAGTTTTGATGAAAGACATACTGCTTTTGATATTTATAGATTGATAAAATATAGTTATAGAAGAATATGATTTGATTAATAAGATTTTTGCAAGTATAGTGAAAATTGTAGTTCAAGTATTAATATTTCCCGTCATGGCCAGACTAATAGTAAAGTTAAGGATACCTCTAAACTTAGTAGAGAACAGCAACTATTGTTGCAAAAAGCCAAAAACTCGGGGGTCTTCATGAAGCTCGAACTCCGAGCTTGATAGTTATCTAACCACTTCATCTGAGTTTGGTGAAGATTTTCAAGATATAAAATTTTCAATCTTACAATGGTGGAAGGAGCATTCAACATAATTTTCAATCATGGCAATTATTGCTAAATAAATTTTAGCAACGCTAGTGTCAACAGTAGCTGTGGAGTAAGCATTTAGTGCGCGAGAGAGTATCTTAGACCAAACTCAATTAATTAAGTGATCCGAATCAATGGAGGCCCAAGCATGTCTTGATGATTGGACAAAAGCATCGTTAAAGTAACAAGAAATCGTGTGGAAAAAAGTAAAGACTTTATGAAAGTAACGATCACCGAAACGGTAGGAAGCGATTGAGGTAAAGTATGTAGTTGCGGTAAGAGAACTAGGTGGGTTTTGATTCCTCTAAACTCCAAGAGGGTACGTAGGCAACTTAGTTATTGTAAAGGTTAAGTTCAAGCCCATTTTATTTTTTTTATTTTCTTAAAGTTCTTTAGATATTAAATTAGTAATAATTGAAAATAATTATGTTGAAATTTAATTATTTAATTTTTATTTAATCTAATTTTTAACTATTTGAAAAATAAATTGAAATCGACAAATTGCTTATCGGATTAAAAAAACAGATTAGACTGGTTCTGAAACTGGATCTATCCGATTCCAGAACCGGAACCGCCCATTAACGGTCCGGTTCCTCCTCTGGAGGAATCGGGAACCAGACCACCGATTTCAGAACCGTGGTCAGGCCTAATGGTCATGGGAGAGCAGCAACAGATCGGAGGCGAAACCTCTATAGCGCATACAGTGGTGCTTTCTCCTCTCCAGAGATAGACCAGGCTCCTCAAGCTTCGACCCCCGGTTCAGGATTGTTCCTGAGAAGAGGAGGTAGGGAGATTGCTTTGGATCAAGGAGAGTTCCTTGACGGTCTGAAAGAGTTTGAAGCGCTCCCCCTTAAGAGACAAAGGAGGACGTTGAAGAGTAATCTTCTCAAGGAAAGTGTGGATGAAGATTCTGTCTTCGGTAATGTGCTCCATATGTTTGTAAATGTTTCCTTTGCAGGATCTTGTGTTCGCCTTGGGACACTTGGGTAACAAGCATGCTGCCTTGAATGAATAGAATAGGGCCCTCGCTGACTTGAGGAAGAGGTTCGACGAGATATCCGCGAAGAAGAAGGTGGAGGATAAGATCTTCGAGCTATGGGCTGACATGGAGCGCTAGTCGATATTCTATCATGAACTGAAAGAAGAGCTACCACGGGTACAGGGTGACGTCAAACTTGCCCTTAAAGAGAAGAACGCAGCCAATGCTGAGCTGGAGCAGGAAAGAATTGCTTCCCAAGAGGTGATGGGTGAGCTCTGGGGTAATTTGGAACTTGTTTTTGCTGCAAGAGATGAAGAAGAACAGTTTCGTGGTGGTGATTTTCTGCCACAAGTGATTAGACGGTCAATCCTCACCACAAGCGAGAATAAAAATGGGGAAGTGCACGTAGATAAAACACATCACAGAAAAGAGGGACACAGAGAATTTACGTTAAAACCTTTGATCAGAAAAAATCATGGGAAGGAGGAGGAGCTTTACTATAATTCTTAGGTTACATGAATTACAAGAGGCTAGAGGATGTGTACAGATTAAAATTTGAATCTCCCTCCTCGTTGGAGAAGAAGGTCTACTTATGCTTGACTGAGTTGTTGACATGGAGGCAGATGGGTACAGGCGAGATCCTCATAGCCACACGATTTGCACATATTGATTCGTTTGTAACGGTCGTGATCACAGGTGCTGGTTTGTTAGGGTTGCAAGAAAATTCGCCACTGCCCATGCGAAGGGATTTTACACATTATGAATGTGGAGGAAGGTAAGACTGCGCAAATGTCGATGGAGATCAGGGGTAATCTGTTGCTGGAACTGCTTGGTTCAGAGCTGAAGTCTTCAGAATGGAGGGAACCTCAGAGCGGAGAAGATCTTGAGGAGGTCAGGTATAGCATGGAATTCAGAAGGGACCTCTGATGTTTCTCGGAGAGTTGAAAGGTGAGGGACTTGTATCACCATCATGAACGAGGTCAGATTTTGACCACTACATATGCCCTTCGCTGTTTCGCTTGTCGGAGCCTGTGGAAGAGAAGTCAGAGGAGCGAAGTTGGTAGGAGACCTTTCAATACATTAAATTCATCTTGATATTCGTGAGCAGAAGAGGATCTGAATTATCAATGCAGATCTTCTTGATTTACTTGCAGGTTGTACAACTGGCTGCCAGCTGTCACATTGGTTGGTTAGATCTCTCAAGGGTCAGATCCTGCGCCTCTTCGAATCCATGAGTCATAATAACTAGGAGGTAGGGTTTCGTGTTTTGGCGGTGATTGTTGATCTTCTGCTGATTTGTTTGACCAAAAATCTTGGGACATGGACCGACTTTTTGGGGATTGAAGATTTGAATTGAAAGTGGTTCGGCTTTTCTTCCATCTATAAATAGAGTAGAACCCTTGGATGGAGATCACTTTTATCTTCTCTAAGGAACCCTTGCTTCAAGATTCCTCTTTTTTGCTGGGTCGCCATGTTTTCTTCTCTCCTTTTCTTCAGATGGAGGAAGGAAAGGGAGAGGGAGGAAGACAAGGTGGAAGTAATGGTGGTCAGGCTCTCGCCAAGTGGGAGCATGGTTGGTACGCCACATTAATCATCGTGATGAGCTTGTTATGACACATCAGTCATCGTGACCATTTGTCAGAGGTGATAGGGAGGGCTCTTGCCCCTACTGGATCGGATGATCTAATTCTGGGTTGCTCGATTTTTTAGGGGGCGAGGTTCGATCTTGGGATTTGGAGACTTTTCCAGATGGTGTGTACGAGTAAGGAGGAGAGAGCTCAACGCCTGGGTGTGCTGGTGAATTGCTTCTTACGATGGGGCTCGGATCTCTTCTTTAGAACACCTTAGAGGGGATGTGATACCATCACCTCCTTTCGTGTCTTGGAGGTTCCATCCTGGTCGAACGTCGCTGCCACGCGCTCGGAGATTTCTTTCTTGCAACAAGTAATAGGAAGAGAGAATGGGGGTGTTTTCGATGGGGCTCTGCCGATGAATCACTCTCTCCCTCTCTCTTCCAGAGCTCTGACCTTTCCCTAGATCACAGGGACATGGTGTGATATCATCACTATCTTGTGTGTCTTACCGGAGTCCGTTTGGAGCTCGCGACATTGTCGTGGCGTTGGAGGGCTTCTTGGGGATCCTCGTCATTCTCCCTGAGATACTGCGTGGAGGATGGTGGTATGATTTGGATGTCTTGGAGGCGTGTTCTAGGAGGAGAGGAGGATACCTTTCAGTGGAGAAACCTTTATTTTTGTGAAAGAACCTCCCGATAGTTTCTTCTCTGATTCCCGGATCTCTAGACAGTGGTGTGAGTAATGAGATCATGTCTTTCGATAGGCGTTCTCAGGATGACGTATCCTCAGAGTTCAAAGGTGTGGCTAGACGTAGTGGCAGGATAGAGGGATCAGATCGGAATCATCTTTTCGAAATGCTTGATTTCGATCTCCTGCAGGTTCGATTGGTTTTGTAATATTTTGGCGAGCCTGCGGTGTTATTTTCGAGTGGGGATAATTGTAACCCTTGGTTTCAGTCATCAATATTTTTCATTAGTGGTCAGTATGGTATAAATACCTGTTCTGGTGGCCTAAATTATGTCTACTTTAACTCTAATAAAATTTTCTAATATTTCAGATTTTTCTAGATTTTTCAAAATTTTTCTAAATTAATTGAAGATTCTCGAAATTCGTGACCCATCGCTATTGCTATATGACTTTCAAATTTTTAATTTGCAATTGGGGATGAATTTCATGAATCCGATTTCTCAGTAATGTTTGCTATTTTAAAGATTTTTTAGAAATTTTTTCAAATTAAATAGGAATTTAATTGAATTAAAAAAGGCCAAAATAAAAATAAATAAAAATCAAAAATAAATCAAAAATAAAAATAAAATCTGGAAATTATTTGCAGCCACTAGGTTTTGAACCTTGGTGGGCTAGGTAAGAATGTAACCATGATGCCACATCAGCGTGTGATCTAAAGGCCCAAGCCTATTTATTTAAACCTCCTTTTAACTCTCTTCATCCTCTCCAACTTCCCCACTCTCTCTAACTTCTCTCACACTTTCTCCCCGTCATTACCACTCACCCAAATTGAACCAACTACACCCTCCACGTAGCCTAACTCGCAGGGGTGACTTAGGGGGGTGTGTGGTGCTTATATAAGGGACAATTCCATCTCTAACAAAATTGCAAAACCTAAACTTCTCTCCCTTTCTCACTACTCTCTCTTTCTCTCCCTAATCTTTGAAGTGCTGGTCAAGGAAAGAACATTCAGATTGAAAGGAAGCATTCCAGGTAATTTATTTTGCATTTTTGTAGAATTTAAGTTCGTTGTGACATTTCATCGCGTAGTGCGCATTATATTTTAGCTTTAATTTCACCATGAAAAACTTATGCTAAAATCACAATAAAATTATATAGAACACCTAAGATGTGCCTTGTATTTATCATGATTTTTTAGGATTTTTATTCATTTTATTTGAAGAGAAAAAAAGTAAACCGTGCACGGCATTGTGCAGTGCACTGTGCATAGCACAGTGCTGAGCTAGGCTCGGCCTGCGGGCCTAGACCTGGTCTGGCCAGGCCAGGCCAAGCCCAACCTGGCTTGTAACAGACCCGGGTTCGGGTCTGTTTTACAGACCCGGGTTCGGGTCTGTTTTACAGACCCGAACCCGCCCCAAAATAAAAAAAAAAGAAAGAAAGAAAGAAAAAGAAAAAGAAAAAGGAATAAATAAATAAATATAGTAAAAATATGAAGAAAAATTACTGTAGCATTTTATTATAGCAAATCCAGACCCAAACCCATTACTGTAGCAGACTCTTTACTGTAGCAAACAGACCCATTAAGCCTTTTATTGATTTTTAGGTTTATTTTAATTCAGAAAAATTTGAAATAAGCTCAGAAAATTTTAGAAAATTCACAGAAAATCACAAACTAAATTTGGGACTCTGTAAAATTATTTTGAGTGTAATATTACGTAGAATAACAAGAAATTAAATATTCTTTGTAATTATTATTTAATGATCATTTATTTAAAAATGGCCAATAAATTTCTAAATAGCACAAAAAAAATATAAAATTCATAATTCAATAATATGTAATACATCAATTTATTAGTTTATGCATGTATTTTATCGTGAAAGTATATTTTAAATGGTTGCTAAAATTCAGAAATTGAGTTATTTGAAAATATTAACCAACCAAAATTATAAGAAATAGTAAAAATGATATGCTCATTCAACTTATCACCGAATAAATAATATGTCAAGTCTCTAATCAATTCACGCAATATTTAGGCCGCGAATTTTACCCAGAGCCGGTTGCAGTTACAGAAATTTAGATTCCAACGATATCAGGCAATTATACAAACTCTCTCTCCTTTGTGTTCCTTTGTTAGTTTATAAATTCCTTTGATAATCTCAATTTCCATATCTTCCCTGTTCATGTGTATCGTATGACATGCATTCATAGGATGTTTGTTATATAAATGATCATTCAAGTATAAGTATAAATTAGTAAATATTGTACAAGTAAGTTGATGTCACCCTATGACATGATTACTATTTTATGATTATGTCTGCATCCTAATATACTTGCATCACTTATGCTATTATGCATTTGTCACTCGATGTTGTCACCATTTTTCATTTTTTCAAAATTTTGATATGTATTGTAATTACTATTTGACACTGATACTCTTGATACTGATCCCTAATCCTGTCACGCTGAGTCACACATTATCTTGCACTTACATTGATTAATAAAATTAACCAAACGGGGTTACTGGGGGGACTATAGCAGGAAAATTCAGGGAGGTGTGCTTGGAAGGGTGACCCTTGTGGGTTTGGATGTCACACATGATCTTATTATATATGCGTGCTCCTATTAGTACATGTTACATGATATCTGAGTATAATGAACAGTTTCTCCCTGCTATCAGGATCCACTAACGCATCACTTGTTTGATATGTAGTTGTCCTGTGGGATTGGACAAAAGATAGCTGCATTAGTTAGGGTAATAAAATGTACTAGACTTAGAATTATCATTTGTGACATGGATAATCTTGACTACGTGATGTTTCTGGACTTGCCATATTGTTCTTAACTTATGATCTTGTGTTCTTGTGACCTGATGATTATGATATATGGCATTACTGGTCCAGGGTGCTTCATGCTCATTATATACATATCATAGTATACATACATGACCTTATTTCGCATGATCTAGTGTTATGTTACTCTTGCTGGTATCTTACCTGTCAGTTTATATTACCGTCAAATTTATTATTCATTAATTCTAGTGCTTTACTTATATTGCTCCTTTTCTTTCACATTTTCATATTATTGTTTTCTCTTTCCGTGTGTGCACTTGCTAGTCTGCTTCTGACGGACCTTGATTTTTCAGCATCAAATCTTGAGGAGACTGACGAGCCACTATTCGAAGGAACCCAAGAAGATTACCAGGCGTGAATCTGAAGTTTCTTATCTTATATATTTTGGCATTTTGTCTTGTTATGATGTCCCGATGCCAAAATTGTATCTTCTTTTATTTCTGTTTTGTTATGTTTCCAATCTTGTATCCATACAAAGACTATTGTAATTGATTGGTAGTGAAAAGTGCATTTTTATCATTATATTTACCATCACATTTTCATATTTATATCTATAATTTAGCACATTTATTAATATTTTATGATTTATTGTGTGCAGGCCTCGAAATATTAAAATAAAGAAATAAAGCCTAAAAAGAAGCCCAAAAGCCCATATTCAAGCCCAATGTAAAAGTTGCAAATATCAATTGCCAAAATTGCAAATACACAAGGGCCAAAGTTGCAAATACAAAGAAGAGGGAAGGATAGACTTCTATTCAACCCTAAACACTTGCAGGATGAGGATAAAAGCCAAAGAAGGAGAATTTAAGATCACAAATTCGTGGATAAAAGATTTGGGATTTAGGTAACTTGCTTCCCAAGTTATATCCAAATCAAAAGATTAAGAGCCAGGATGCAGCTTCCAGAAGAAAAAGCCCAGATGGACGGACCAGGGGAGGCCACGCGCCAAAGCGCGTGGCCAGACGCCACACTTTGGCCGCGGAAACGCGGCCCAAGCCGCGTTTCCGCGGCAATCCTGCCTTATCCCGGGACCAGTTTTTGTGGGAGAGTTGTGTTGGGACTCTACTTCCTTCTGCACCTATAAATACCCCTGCAGTGCAACCGAGAAGGTGTGTACAGAAAATACAGAGAAAATTCTAGGGTTTCTTAGGCTAACTTGTAGTTTAGGTTAGATTTTATTTTCGTTTTTCTTTTGTAAATTTTGTAACTGAGAGTGGAGGAAGCTTTCATGGAGGAAGGAGTCCATGCTTGTACTGAGGTGACAGCGGTGTAAGCCTACTTTTCTTCCATTGTTAATGAAATCCACTTGAGGTTTGTTAATGTTCTTTTATTCTTGTTTAATCTTGTGTTTCTTTTGTTCTTGTTTTTCTTCTATTTTCTCTCTAATGTCTTGTGAACCATGAGATCCAATTGCGTTGAGACTGCCTAGCCGAAGAAGAGCCCTTGATGGCCTATGGAGATGAACAAACCTTCGTTAGTTTGTCTTTTATTTTCGTAGTGTAGATTAAGAAGGTGGACGATCCTATACACCATATTTGTACGCCTTCCAAGACAAGGTAAGTCATCGCACGGATCAAAGGTAAGCAAGGTAGAAGAGGTATGTATGTATAGTTTTCTTTCTTTCTAATTCTAGTTTAGATCTCCATCTCTCTCAAATTTACTTTTCACCTTCTCATAGTAAATATCATATACTATTGTAAATAATAAAAGAAAATAATTTTTAGAAAATCTTACTTAAACGCTTCCATCGCTAGTCCCTCCCTGAGGATCACGACCCGCATAGCCACTGCTACCGCGGATTAGAATTGAGCACCTCGCACATCCTTTTCCTAAATCTAAACTTCATTATTTTGTGTGCAGGAAAATCTCAATCAAAATTTTGGCGCCGTTGCCGGGGAGGGACGGTAAGTTATTCTCTAATAATAAAAAAATTATTAACTAATTCTTTTATTCTTTTCTGTTTGCAGGTTTGGAGAACAGAAAAACAACAGCAGAAGTGGACATATAGCAACTCTGTGTCTCTGCCCTCGAAGGCAGGGCAGCAGAGCTTACTTCTTTGCCGCGGGTTCGCGGCAATAGCCGCGTTTCCGCGGCAAGAGTAGTGAATTACTGACATATCTTTCTGCAGATTGCTAAAAAGTGCAAGATTTGTTTTCTGCTCTGTTAAAATTTGTTCTGTGATAAACCTGTATACTGCTAATTAATTCAACAGTAAAATATTTGTTGTAAAAGATAAAAAATTGATTAGACGTTTGCATATTAGGCACATGTCTTTTCAATTCCTTTATTTTACTATTGAAGAGTGCTGGAGCAAGGTACGTTCGCATTGCATGTAGAATAGGACTCATCTCTTGGTTGATGCTTTGAGTGAATCTTATTTACATATTTTGTACACTTGCACAAATTATTCTAAGGGCATAACCCATTAACAAGATAAGGTGGGGATTTCATCACCCTTCCTTAGCCCAAAAATCATATCCCAAGCACTCACTAACCCAAGCCTAACTTAAAATTAGTAGACGTTGACCCTAGGGACATCTCGGACTCAATTAGGAGATTATCCTAAGGGGGAACAGTGCTGGAAGTTGACTCCTGCCAAATCAGTGTCTAGGAAGGGGATTGAGGGCCGAAAGCCCGAAGATTGGTGGTTATTTAATTAAGGAACGTCTTTGACGGAAAACCTCCCACCACTCTTGCCCTGACCTGACTGATTAACTTGTGGTCAAAGTCTGCACCCTACCTCCCGTGGACAGTCTAACCAGTTAGGAGTCGTCTAGGTCATAGGTCTACCCTAACATAGGTTAGAATTTTTTTTTGTTTATTTGTTTGTTTTCTTTTTCTTTGTTGTGTTGGTGTGATATGGTATATAATAATAATTTTTTTAATTTTAATCCATATTACACACTTAACTATTTTTCGGATATTACCAACCCGGCATATCACAACTTTGACCAACCTAGTGTGTCGGAATGGTCTTATCCGAATGAATATAACCCATACCCCCCATCTTATGACCATAATTTTCATACTTTCAACTCTTCACAGAGTTCATGGGGTTTCGCTTCCCCCGAGTCCAATTTCAACCGACTTGTCCTCCGTCTCCACCTTGTCCACAATATTCCCAAGATTCATACTCAGATCCACCCATTCAGAATAGAAAACCATCTATCCGGGAAATGATGAGTACGCACGAGTCCAAGCAACAACCACCATCAATCTTAGACATGATGATGCGTGAGTCCACCGACTCACAACTTCATCACGATTACACTTCCTCTTTCCAAATCCAATCACAAAAGAGGCTTGAAGCCATGACTCAGGCTAGATTAGCTCGTGAGCATGAACTAGATATGATGGTTCAATCTTTGCGTTCTCACCGTCCGGCCAATTTTGATATCGCTGACCACTCTCTTAGAGCCGACGAACCAAGTTGCTTTGGACAACAAGATTCTACTTCAGTGCCATCATTTGAACTTGCCGAAACTCCAATTTTTGATAGTTTGGCAAGTTCTTCCTTTCCTGAAATAGAACTTGAGCATGAATATGATCATGATCTCCCACCTGATGATTCAATTTTACTTCCTGATTCAATAATGACTCCGGTGTCTCCACCTGATTTCACTTTTCCCGAGTCAACATTGGATCCTGTGCCAATTCATCATGAAATTGAGTCACCCATTTTTGATGATCATATTGAACTTGACCAATTTTACAATTTTGAAAGTCCCATGGATAAATTGGCAAGTTCTCATTTTTATGAGGTTGAACTCAATGAGATATGTGACCTAGATTCTCAAATCTATGATCAAGTTCAAATTCCCGAATCATTATTGACTCCTGTTTTGTTACCCGACTTAGGTAATATTTTCGAGTCAGTTTTGATTCCCACTCATATCATTCCTGAACTTGAATCACCACCATTGAGTCACATTCCATTGTGGGAAGATTATTGTGGACTTGAGCTTCAACTTATTGATTTGGACCCACTTCCTGAACCTAGCCCGACTCCTGAACCCTTACTTGATTTAAGTTTCTTTCCTGAGTCGGTATTCATTCACGCACTTATGACATCCAAGTCAATCATTCCATCTTTTCACTCTCCATTCTGGGACAAGGCGGTTGACACAATTGACTCTGAAATTTATTATGAAATTTGGAAATTTGATGGGGTGAAATTATTAAAAAATGATTATACATACATTTTAGTGGGTTATATAAGCAAGATTTCTGGTGGGTTCCCCCGAATTCCACAAAAAGTAGATTGGGCCGCATTTCGTGGACCAATTAGACCACCACCGGAACCACCACCTTAAGGTAACTTCTGCCTTCCCTTGTTCTTTTTCATGCATATATGCATTCATTCATACATTGAGGACAATGCATGAGATAAGTGTGGGGGTGGGCTTTACTAACATACTAACATAGGTAGAAACTAACAAAAAATTTGCTAATAAAAAAATTCTAAAAAAAATAATTATAAAAAGGAGAATATTTTGACTTATCTTTTGAAAGAAATCTAAGTTAGTTTTAAGGATTAGGAAAATCATGATTAGGATTTCTAAAAACTTGGTCAAAATAAATAAATTGTTTAAATGTTAGGTATAGGAGGAGAAATTGAATAATTAATTAGTCTTGATTTTTACCTTAATGAAATTTGCATACCTAATGCATATCTAGGATTCTAAGACGAAGACCTTTGTGCCTCATATATATATAAAAAAAAAGAAAATCACTAATTAAGCTGATACATGTGCCTCAAGAAGCATAGGTATTCATGCCTAAAGATGAGTAAATAAAATAAAGTCCTTAGTTTTGGGGCCTAGTTCACTCGAATTTGAGTCCGAGGGGTGTTTTCTCACCTGGTGCCCTAAAGCCAACCGGTTTGGGAGTCATCGACTTTAAGTTCGTTACATGGGTGGATTAGAAAGCCTAAGAAAATTAAGGAAAAATTTATTATATATGTATTAACACATCTAATAGTCAATTAGTTAGGTATGAGTGCCTCAAGAAGCCTTCATGCTTACACGAAAGAAAATTAGATGAATTATACATATTAAAAAATGTATATATATAATAATAAAGAGGCATGAGAGTCCAAGTTAAGGAATTCCTAGTAAAAATCCATAAGGATGCATATGATTTTTGGTAACGAAAAAGACTATATTAGAAATTCAATTTTAAATCTTACCTAAAATGGAAAACAATTTACTGTATAAAGACTAAAGTTTAAAGAATGAATAAAAATGATAATCCTAAAACTTATAGACTATTTAGTCTTTTCAAAAGTATTTCAAATATTTCCTTTTTATGGATTTTGTGGATGTAATCCGCTGAAAACCCTCACGAGACAACACTCGTCCTCTAGGGTAATCTAGGGGTTTAACGGCTTGTTGCACATGTTAAGTGCAACCGTGATTCCTACGAAAGTGAGTTAGTTAGATTAGGTTTTCTTTTTCTTTTTCTTTTTGATTTTTACTCGAGGACGAGCAAAAAGATAAGTGTGGGGGTGTGATTGGTAGTGAAAAGTGCATTTTTATCATTATATTTACCATCACATTTTCATATTTATATCTATAATTCAGCACATTTACTAATATTTTATGATTTATTGTGTGCAGGCCTCGAAATATTAAAATAAAGAAATAAAGCCTAAAAAGAAGCCCAAAAGCCCATATTCAAGCCCAATGTAAAAGTTGCAAATATCAATTGCCAAAATTGCAAATACACAAGGGCCAAAGTTGCAAATACAAAGAAGAGGGAAGGATAGACTTCTATTCAACCCTAAACACTTGCAGGATGAGGATAAAAGTCAAAGAAGGAGAATTTAAGATCACAAATTCGTGGATAAAAGATTTGGGATTTAGGTAACTTGCTTCCCAAGTTATATCCAAATCAAAAGATTAAGAGCCAGGATGCAGCTTCGAGAAGAAAAAGCCCAGTTGGACGGATCAGGGGAGGCCACGCGCCAAAGCGCGTGGCCAGCCGCCACACTTTGGCCGCGAAAACGCGGCCCAAGCTGCGTTTCCGCGGCAATCCTGCCTTATCCTGGGACCAGTTTTCGTGGGAGAGTTGTGTTGGGACTCTACCTCCTTCTACACCTATAAATACCCCTGCAGTGCAACCGAGAAGGTGTGTACAGAAAATACAGAGAAAATTCTAGGGTTTCTTAGGCTAACTTGTAGTTTAGGTTAGATTTTATTTTTGTTTTTCTTTTGTAAATTTTGTAACTGAGAGTGGAGGAAGCTTTCATGGAGGAAGGAGTCCATGCTTGTACTGAGGTGACAGCGGTGTAAGCCTACTTTTCTTCCATTGTTAATGAAATCCACTTGAGGTTTGTTTATGTTCTTTTATTCTTGTTTAATCTTGTGTTTCTTTTGTTCTTGTTTTTCTTCTATTTTCTCTCTAATGTCTTGTGAACCACGAGACCCAATTGCGTTGAGACTGCCTAGCCGAAGAAGAGCCCTTGATGGCCTATGGAGATGAACAAACCTTCGTTAGTTTGTCTTTTATTTTCGTAGTGTAGATTAAGAAGGTGGACGATCCTATACGCCATACTTGTACGCCTTCCAAGACAAGGTAAGTCATCGCACGGATCAAAGGTAAGCAAGGTAGAAGAGGTATGTATGTATAGTTTTCTTTCTTTCTAATTCTAGTTTAGATCTCCATCTCTCTCAAATTTACTTTTCACCTTCTCATTGTAAATATCATATACCATTGTAAATAATAAAAGAAAATAATTTTTAGAGAATCTTATTTAAACGCTTCCATCGCTAGTCCCTCCCTGAGGATCACGACCCGCATAGCCACTGCTACCGCGGATTAGAATTGAGCACCTCGCACATCCTTTTCCTAAATCTAAACTTCATTATTTTGTGTGCAGGAAAATCTCAATCATAGATGTATATCTTTTATGTGAAAATAAAACTTCTGGTTGTCTTTTGTATATTTGTGCGAGAATTTGGCTCATTTACTATAACGGAAGGTATTCACGAAAGAGACTTCTCTCTTTGTGAGTATCTGCTGGCCATCGTCACGTACTTGTACTCCGTATTTTGGGAAGCGGGGCGTGACAGTAATCCCATCAACAATAGTGCAAACTTGGAAGGGGTTCTGAAGTAGGGGTGTGACCCATCGACAGATTGGATGTGTCGACTCTGAGTAGGGATAGGACTCACAACAGTGTGATGATCGGGATTCCCGATGGGAGGAATCCCAGCAGCGGAGTTGGGCCTCCGAGTGGGGGAATTCCAACAGCGGAGTTGGACTCACAGTTGCTTCTGAGTAGGGGTGTGCAGAGCTGTGAACTTGGTAAGAATCTAAAGTGGGTTGCGACCCATCGATAGATTGGATGCATCGACATTGAGCGGGGGTAAGACCCACATCATAGTGACGATCTGGCTTGGACCTGACAGAGGGAAACTGCCAGGGGTTTATCTATCGCTGGGTCAGATAAGGGGAGCCCATAAACTAGTGTTTGTGTTTCGAGTGGGGGTGTGACCCATCACGCAAGATCAAACAAGGGCTCTAAGAGAGAAAAATCCTTACAGTAGAGTAGGGACTCAGAGTCGAGGTAGGGCTTACAGCGGAGGGTTTCGACTCCCGTAGGCTAGTCGAGAGGGGGGCTGTAGGCGGTTACTTGCATTGTCATCCCTGAGAAGGGGTAGAAACCACATCAGAGCGTACAAGCATTGGACTCCGAGTGGGGGTAGAACCCATCAGCGGAGCTGGGTTCGCAGTCGTCTCCGAGTGGAGGTATCACCCATAGTGGAGCGACGAATTTTGGTAGGACTCTGAGTGGGGAAAATTTCGGCAACAGAGTAGGCTAAAATGGTTAGGAATAAAATATAATTTCATCTGATAATAAAATAAAATACATGGAACTCAAAGTACATGGGTGATCATAGATCCGGTATTGCCATGTTTAGGGAGGTAGGATCAGATCACTCGATTGTTTTGTATTGGGTGATCGCGTGTTGTGGTTAGGTAGGAGGCGGAGTGCTCGGCTGTCTGAATTCAGAGGCTGCTTCGGGTGTGAGAACATATTTCTTGAGAAAGTCCTAGTGGATGAGCTCTTCTAGGTACTTTCGGAGGCTCCGGCAATGGATGATCTGTGCCCCTTACCGTCATGGTAAGAGCAGTACTCTTCCGCTCCGGGAAGTGAGGGATCATACTGGATAGGTCGCGGACGCCTGATCGTCCTTAATGGTGTTGAAGACTTCATTGATAGAGACCCTGAGCGGAGTGAATTGCTCTATCGGTTTGTAGGCTCGAAGCGGACTTGGTGAGAGAATCGGGAGCACTTGTCTCTTGTTAGCAGGTTGCCCCTAATTTCGAGCTTGGGCATGGTGGCAGCTTCGTGCGGAGACTTCGACTTTCCTCCTTCGTCACCACGCGTCATGGGGTGGTTGGAAGAAGGCTTCATAGTCTCCTCCAACTGGATATAGGGATGAGCTCGTAATAGAACCTCACTTATCCGAGTGACATTGTGCTTTTGGAGATGTTTGTACAGAGAGCGAGAAACTTGTAGCCAGCTGCTGAACGAGTGCAGAGATGTTCTCACCGCAGTTAGGGACTTTGGCCAGTTGGTAAAGTAGCCGATGTAGGATTTGAGGATGCCACTCTACCTCATCTTGACGGTGAGAAAGTGATGATCATTCCTCTTAACCTCCCAGCGAGATGCGTACGCGTGAGGAATGTTTCAGATACCTCTTCGAAGTTATGGAGAGAATGTGGAGGTAAGGAGTAGAAGCAATCTGAGGCCACACCTTTCAGACTGGAAGAGAAGGTGAGGCACATGAGTGGATCATTACGGGAGTAAACTATCATTTTTGTTCTGAAAATGTATGCTTTCCGACTGCGTCAGTGTCTAGGTGTTCTGAAGGGCAGCGATTTGGGCATGGAGTTGTTCATTAAACTGCCTTAATGCCTCCTGTTCACTGATGGCATTCTTGCGGTCGAGAGCCGCCTGCTCCCGATCACGATCTAACTAGGCTTGTTCCTCCTTCATCTGCTTCTCCATGTCAGCAAGCATCTGAAGGATCTTGTCTTCGTACTGCGGCGGGGTTGCTTGAACGTTGGCGGATGCGTCCTGAGGCGAGGAGGAGTCAGTGTCTTCGATAGTATATGGCTGGATCGATAGCTGGCGAGAAATCTGTGCCCCAAATGGCACTGATCCCCTTATTATCCTTTGATGAGCCGCCATTGAGGGTGATGGTTTTCTTTCTTGGGGCCATCAGCGCTATGGAAAAGACTTTTGAAGAGGTTTTTGAGAAGATTTTGGGTTGGGTGGGAGGGAAATCTCGAGTGTAGATTCAAATTTCAATGAAAGCACTAGTTTGTGATGATGATTTTTCACTACAAGTGATTGGATGGTCGATCCTTACCTGCGAGAATGAAAATGGTGAAGTACACATAAATAAAATATATCATAGAAAAGAAGGACATAAAGGATTTACGTGAAAACTCTTTATCGTAAAAAACCATAGGGAAGAGGAGGAGCTTCACTATAATTATCGGGTTATAGGAATTACAAAAGTTTAGAGGATGTGTACAGATTGGAATCAGAATTCCCCTCTTCGTTGCAGGAGAAGGTCTATTTATGCTTGACTGAGCTGTTGACATGGAGGCGGATGGGTACATGCGAGATACTCGTAACCGCACGATTTGCACATATTGATTCGTTTGTAACAGCCGTGGTCACAGATGCTGGTTTGTTGGGGTTCCATGCAGGAAAATCCACCACTATCCATAACTGTCCGCACTGAGGGTGTTACACGTTATGAACGTGGAGGAAGATAAGACTGTGTAACTGTCGGCGGAGATCAGGAACGATCTGTTGCTGAAGCTGCTTGGTTGTTGAAGTATTCGGAACGGAGGGAACCACGGAGCTGAAAAAATCTTAAGGATGTCGAGTATAGCACGGACTTCGAAATAGAGCCCTAATATTTCTCAGAGAGTTTAAAGGTGAGGGATATGTGTCGCTATCTTAGACGGAGCCAAATTTTGCACAATTATAATTAGCAATATAAGATATGACAAACGGATTGAAGAAAGAGAAAAAAGCATTTGATAACCGATAAAAACAGTGGAGACGTAAAAAAAATATTCGAAAACTGTTAAATTGGTTTGTTGTAAAATAATTGCTATTTATATGTCGCTAAGTTATATGCATCAATCATCTAATTTGTTCACGTATAATATTAACAAATGAAAAACATTTGTTGGTGTTTCAAAATAAGATTATTTGACCATAACTTAATTTACTAACAAAGATATATGACTAGACAAAATCTAGATAAAATTACAAAAGCTAAAAGTATATCAATAACCTACTAAAGTTGATATTGAATTATTTATTTAAATGCGTAAAAATAAATCACCAAAAGTAAAATAATATTAACAACTTACTATTATCTAATAATAGCTAACTCTTCTTTAAAATTTAAAACAAGCCTAAACTTATTTTGATCTAAGTGTGTTATTTCCTTGGTTGACTTCTTTTGCCACATTGTTATACTTCAAACGAATGGACTGACTCAAAAACAATTGAATGATAACAAAATTATCAAAAATTGAGATTTCTTTTTTGATTCAACAACGCACTGACAATTTTTTGATGCAGGTAACTAATAGAATCTTATTTTTGGAATAAAAAGGATCGATATTTCTGTGATCTAATTTATTATCGGGAATCAATCTTGAACTCTGTCGTATTGTGCATTTTTCCAGTATAAAAAACAATAGACTTGATTAACTCAATTCTTATAAAATCGCGGATCAAATCATTTGAATTGCCCTTATCTCAACAAAGCAGGTGTGAGCCTCTTTAATGGAACCGTTTTCTTTGTTCACTTTTCTTAAAATGGGAAGAAATATTTTTTTTTTTTAATGGAGTTTGAATTGAGATAGCGGAGCGGGATCTGATGCGGACCCGACGCGACCCGCTTGCAAGCAAAGGCACAATTGGCATTTTATTCGCAAGGGCAAGATGGTAATAATAAGAAAGGAGTGTGTGTGAGAGCGTGAGACGGTGCACTGACTCCCGTCAACTGCGGTAAACTGCTTCGCCCGAACACGACAAAACAAGCTAGGGGACCAGCGCTGTGCAAGCGGGAAGACAGCTAGGCTCGGACGCTCTCTCTCTCTCTCTCTCCCTCCCTCCCCCTTCATTTTTTTTTTTTATAAGAAAATACAATTTACAACCCTCACATATAGTGAGCACTCTTGTCTCTATCAGAAATAGCGATCAGCTCAGAAGGAAAGTCATCCTTCCACAAGATGCACTCATGAGCAGTGCGGGTCTGTTTGGTTGTCGTAACTGATCGTAATTCGTAGTTGTAATTGGTAAAGTCTTTTACAATTGTAAATGAGTTACATGTATGTAAATTTTACGGTGTTTGATTGGTATTATAAAATTGTAAAGTGGGAAAGTGTATTGTACTCTACGGTGTTTGGTTGTCGTAATGTATAAGTCGAAAGTGAAAAAGTTGACCACAAAATTAACTATTTGGTGATTTTAAAAGTTTTAATACTGCAAATAAATATTAAAAAAGTTAAATATTAAAAAATTTTAATATTAATATAAAAAAATAATACAAATTTGTATGACCACAAAATTAACTGTAACTGGGCTGTAAGTGAGTGGTAACTGGGTTGCAAGTGAGTGTTAGTTGAGTTACGTAAGTCTTTTACGAATTACGGTCCAAACAAACGCCGTAGTTGTAACTGGGTAGTAAGTCATTTATGAATTACAGAGTTTTACGCGAAACAAACGGTGCAGATTCGTCATGTAGTCGGTCCCAAAATTTCCTTCTCTATATGTGTATGTGACACTTTAAAGGCCTGTATAACGATGGGGAAGATTTTACAATCAGTGAGAATAGGAACATCATGATGGTGTGCTGTTTGATGGAGGAGCTTAGCTGTAGTCTTAGAATCTCCTTCGAGCCAGATGAGGCTCAACCCAAATTTCCTGGTAGCCCATGATAGTTCATACCATGTTGCCAGCATCTCAATTTAGTTGATGTCATTGTCAATTGCAAGTATAGCTGCCACAGCAATCAACTTGGCATCATGGGATCGAACAACAAATCCTGCACCGGATTGTCGATTTTCTCCTTTCCGAGCACCATCGACATTGATTTTTATCCATGGTGGTGGCTGCCATGCAACCACTATAGGTTGTTTTGGCTTAAGAAGATTGGGTTGAAGACCCCAGTCAAGGAGTAGCCCAATGTCACCATCCTCCTCTTCCACGGGCTTTACGACATCTGCTTGATGATCAAAGCATGTGTGGCCTCAAACATAGTCTCTATTGGCTTAGTTCGGTCATTAAAAATCAGATTGTTCCGATCAAGTCACAGTTGCCGGCTTGTATAAGCAAACCATGACTGGCGCACCTCCTTGACGACTCCACTGCCTAGTTGCAACCCATGGAAGAGCTTCCACCAATCATCCATATTAATGGGCCTGATAGGTAATCGTAGCTTAGCCAAGACCAATGACCATAGTTGGGAGGATTTCAGGCGTTGTAGAAGGAGATGATGGAGGTCTTCATCAGTTGCATGGCATCTTGGGCAGACCGCAGATGGCACAACACCACGGTGGGCACGCATTTGCCTTGTTGGGGCTGCCTGATGCGCCAGTTTTCACACCCATGCCTGAACATTTGCCGGGACTCTCAATCGCCAAATCCACACCCAAGAGTTGTTTACCTAAGGGGGTTGATGGTGAAGGAAGAGGATAGAGATTCATATGCTTTCTTAAATGAGAGTTCATAGAGAGGCTTCCTCATCCACTGCAATTGATCTCTGACATTGTTCTGTGGGATAACAAGTTTATACGACCCGATGTAGCTTCATCGAAGACTTCCAATAGCATTTTCGTGTTCCAGTTCCTATCTTCTGTTATGAAATCAGAAACTAGTAACTCATTAGGACTTCTAGTTGAGGTCGGTTGATTCTTGAAGGTTACAGGGAAGTGTGTCCAACTTTCAATTATATTAATTGAAGAACCATCACCAATTGCCCATTGTGCGCCCTCCTGGACCACCGCATTGACCTTGGCAATGGCTCTACAAGCCCATGAGGCACCGGCTGGACAAGAAACAGAAGTTTTGGTACTGCCTGCACGGTACTTCACTCGAACCGTTCTGGCCCATAAGTTAGATTCTGAGTTAGTGGCTCGCACTAAGTTTTTAGCCATGAAAGCTTTGTGAAGAAGGTCCATCTTCCGAAAGCCAAGGCTGCAGTTTGGTTTGATGACAGAGTTTCTCCCATTGAACAAGGGAGAGGTATCTGCTTGACTCTCCACCGTTCCACAAGAAGGACCTAAATTCCTTTTCAATACTGTCTAAAATATACCTGAGCACATTAAAACACGGATCTTCGATGCACGCCATGATCCAATTGACGAAGGTGGAGTGAAATTTGGATTTAACCATAGTGGCCTCAAGAAAATTCCAGCTCAACATGTCATATGCTTTCTCCATATCAACTTTGATTGCCATATGAGAGGGGTTTTTCATCGAGTGAAGGATCTCTTAAGCGAGGAGTATGTTGTCACTGATGCTACGACCTGGCACGAACGCGGAACAAGGAAATAATTTTGTGAAGTAGAGGTTTGAGTCTGTTGACAAGTACCTTGGCAATGATCTTGTAGGATACATTGCATAGGCTTATAGGTCAGAACTCATCAATTGTTGATGATCTATCACCAATCAAACAACAGAGGAACACCAAGTCGAAGACTCAGCAGCGGAAGTGTAGAAGATTTACCACTAGCGCAATCACCACACAACTAAGGAGCACAAGATTTAACGTGGTTCGGAAATATGCCTACGTCCACGGGGAGGAGGGGAGAAATATTTATTGAAGAAAATACAATAGTTACAATGAGATCTCTCTCAAAACTCTTAATGGTGAAATTTTAGAATTTCTCTTGAATTTTTGACACTACTTCAAAATGTCACCCCTGAGGGGTTTATATAGGCACCTGGGATAATCCTAGTCCAACACGAACTCAAATCAGCACCTCTTTAGAGAAATAGAAAACCCGTATCTAAATCAAAACAGGAGACATATTCATATTAGAAAACTGTCAAAAAACTGAATTCTTCCCCACTGATATGAGGCACTCTAAATACTAACAATCTCCATCTTGACTCATGCTCATTGAGTCCCTCCGTAGAAATTGGTCTCTGCTTCATTCGCCTTCCTTTCTCCCCTCTTTTCTGACTTCACATGGCTCCCTCTAAGAGTCTGTTCGCCATTTTACCTTTGGAGAATCTTGACGAAGTTCAGAGATGCTCTGAACTTTTATACCGGGATGGTCTTTATCATCATATCCGCTGGATTCTTCTTCGCGCTGATCTTTACTAAATCAATCACTTTATCATCCATGACCCACTGACGTATCTAGTGAAATCTCACATCAATATGTTTCATCCGCCTGTGATACTTGTGATCTTTAGCGAGACGAATAGCACTCTGGCCGTCGCAATGAACCCGAACTGAATCCTGTATGATATTAAACATCTCAACCAATCTCTTAACCACAAAGATTCCATTAACGTCTCAACTGCAGCCATGTACTCTGCTTCTATCGTTAAAAGAGCAATTATATCTTGCAACTCTGCCTTCCAACTAATAATGCACTCAGCTACTGTGAATACGATCTTCGCTGATCAAAATCTCCTGCATAATTTGCATCAACATAGCCTTGTAGTAGCCTAAACTTTCTCATTTCCAATCTCTGAAACACCAAGCCTACTCTCTCACTCCCTCACAGATATTGTAGCACCCACTTCACTGCTTTCTAATATTGCTTTCATGGATTTGACATGAACCGACTTACTGTACTAACTGCATAGGTTAAGTTAGGCCTAGTGCAGATCATATCATATATGAGTGATCCCACCGCACTAGCATATAGTACTCGAAACATCTCTTCCTCCTCATCTGGTGATTGTGGACACTGATCGGAGGATAATTTGAAGTGATCTGCCAAACGAATGGTGACTGGTCTTGCTTCTGCCATGTTGAATCTCTCCAACACTTTGAAAACATAATTCCCTGGGATAACCAAAGTTTGCATGTGCTTCTGTCTCGAGTGATCTCTATACATAAGATCTTCTTGGCTTCTCCCAAATCCTTCATGTCAAATTCCTTCTTGAGCTGAGTTTTAAGCTTTTGAACATGAGTTTTGTTTCTCGCAGCAATCAGCATATCATCCACATATAACAGTAAATATGTCGGATCATCACTCTGCTTGAAATAGACACAACTATCATACTCACACCGGTTGTATTTGGCCTTGATCATGAAAGAGTCGAACCGTTTGTACCACTGCTTGGCAAACTGCTTAATTCCATAGAAGGACTTCTTTAGAAGACACA
This sequence comes from Agave tequilana, assembly GCA_038442645.1. Lineage (NCBI taxonomy): Eukaryota > Viridiplantae > Streptophyta > Magnoliopsida > Asparagales > Asparagaceae > Agave > Agave tequilana. The sequence continues at coordinate 241,846 of JAVJIF010005284.1, forward strand.
TCTTATTTTCTTTACCTTCTTAAATGTAAACTTTAGGTTGTTTCATATACATCTTCTCCTCTAACTTACCATACAGAAACGATATTTTAACATCTATCTACTCTAATTCTAGATCAAACTGAGCAACTATCGCCAATAACATCCGAATAGATGTATGCTTGATTACAAGAGAGAAAATCTCATTGTAACCAATACCCTTCTTCTGAGCATATCCTTTGGCAACTAACCTTTCCTTGTATTGCTCATTGTCCTTCTTGCGAAAGACCCATCTGTAACCTATCACCTTGGAGTCCTTTGAAAGATCGACTAACGTCCGTATTTGGTTTTTATCCAAAAACTCTATCTTTTACTCCATGGCTGTAATCTACTTGTCATGGTCATCTACCTCGATCGCTTCCCTTTAATTATCAGGTTCTCCTGATTCTGTTACTAATACAAAAGAGACATGATCTTCATCCCAGTCATACCTTGTTGGTGGCTCCGTAACTCTGACTGATCGCCTCAACAGTTTAGGTTGCTCTTGAGTAGCCTCCTGTTCGTCTTCATCTGAATCTGAGGAGTCCTCTTCAGACCTTTCAGGCCTTTTAGGGCTATCTGAGAACTTGACTCCTTTTTTTTGAGTATCTACTGCCGAACTATCAGAAGCTCCACCTTGTGCTTTATCTTCCATCTGTGACTTTTGTCGCAACATTGAGTCTTCGTCAAAGATCACATCTCTGCTGGTAAAGGCGCTTTTTTTCTCAGGATTCTAAAGTTTGAAATTCTTGACTCCTTTGGTGAACCCGATGAAGATACACTTCTTAGACTAGGACTCTATTTTGTTCCTTTTCTGATTATTAACCAAACTATATGCCGGGCAACTGAAAATTCGTAGGGTTGAATAGTCTATAGATATTCCTCGCCATATCTCCTCTAGGATCTGAAGATCAACAGATGTTGATGGTGACATGTTTATCAGATAACTCGCGTGATTCACCGCCTCTGCCCAAAATCCTTCTGACATGTCAGCCTGTAATCTGATATTATGGGTACGCTTTGTAAGTGTCTGATTCATGCTTGCTACTCCATTTTGTTCTGGTCGCCCTGGAATACTTAGCTGGCGTTTGATGCCCTTACTTGCTAAGTAGTCTTTGAATTCTTTAGAGGTGTACTCGTCTCCATTATCGGACCTCAAGACTTTCACCTTCCGCCCTATCTGATTTTTCACCAAAGTTTTTCACTCTTTGAACTTCTGAAATACTTTCGATTTCTGCTTCAAGAACCCAAACTTTTCTTGAAAAATCATTTATAAAAGTAACATAGTACCTAGCACCTCCAATGGAAGCTACTGGTGAAGGCCCCTACACATTCGTGCGCGTGAGATCTAGCAAGCCCTTTGTCTTGTACTGAGATGTAGAGAAAGCTACTCTAGGTTGCCTACCCATAATGCAAAATTTATAAAGATCAAGTTTGCAATATTTGATACCTTGTAGAGCACTCCTTTTATGTAAGACTTGAAGACCTCACTTGCTCATGTGTCCAAGACGCATGTGCCAAACTCTTGTAGTATCTTTCTTCTCTATTACTGCTGAAGCATCACCAATAATAATGTTTCCTGTCAATTTATACAAGTTTGCTGTCCGTTCTCCTTTGAGAATCATCATAGAGCCTCTAATAACTTTGATTGCTCCATCTACACCAGAAAACTTATATCCACGAGCTTTCAAAGCTCCCAACGAGAGAAGATTCTTCTTTAAATCCGGAACGTGTCGAACGTTCGTTAGGGATCGAACCTGTCCATCAAACATCCTCGTACGGATGTTGTCGATGCCAACAGTTTTACACACAGTGTCGTTTCCCATCAGGACAGAGCCTCCATCATAAGGCTTGTAAGTATTGATTGAACCACTCCCTTTTTGGGCGCATGTGATATGTGCACCCCGAGTCAAGTAACCAAGCATCTGAGTATTTACATTTTTCTGACTCAGCTGTTAAGATATCACATGAATTCTCATCTGCTTTTTCGACATTCCCGCTTGATCTAACTTTCCACTGGTACTAGCCCATCAGAATCTTTACCGCCTTTCCTTTTCAGCATTTTCTTGTATTTCTTACAATTTTTCTTGATATGCCCTGCTTTCTTGCAAAAGTAGCAAGAAAAACTGCTAGAAGCCTATGGATCTTTTTTGGGTTCCTTGCTCTTTGATCTTCCCCTCTGGCCCTTGACAAACAATCTTGAGGCGTCCTCTGTAGAATCTGTCTTCTTCATCAGCTCGTTGTTCTCGAGCAGCTGCCTGACATCTTCTAAATCTAAGATCTCCTTACTATACATGATGGTGGTTGCTAAGTGGTCATAACTTGATGAAAAAGAAGAGAGTAACAAAAGAGTTTTGTCCTCTTCTTCTAGCTTAACTTCTAGAGCCAACAAGTCGCTTAAATTCTATTGAAAGTATTAAGATGTTGTAGAATAGGCGTATCTTCTTTAATCTGAAGGTTATATAACTGCTTCTTCATGAAGAGCTTGTTCGACAAACTCTTTGTCATGTACAGGCTCTCGCTCTTGGTTGTCGTGATCATCTTGCTAGCCATCGCTCTGATACTAACTGTTGATGATCTATCACCGATCAAACAATAGAGGAACACCAAGTCGAAGACTCGGCAGTGGAAGCGGAAGCGTAGAAGATCTACCACTAGCAAGCAATCACCACACAAGTAAGGAACACAAGATTTAACGTGGTTCGATAATGTGTCTACGTCCACGGGGAGGAGGGGGGAAATATTTATTGAAGAAAATACAAGGGTTACAATGAGATCTCTCTCACAACTCTTAATGGTGAAATTCTTGAATATCTCTTGAATTCTTGACACTCCTTCAAAAGGCCAACCCTGAGGGATTTATATAGGCACCTGAGATGATTCTATTTCAACATGAACTCAAATCAGCACCTCCTTAGAAAAATAAGAAACCCGTATCTAAATCAAAACAGGAGACATATTCATATTAGAAAACTGTCAAAAAACTGAATTCTTCTCCAATGATATGAGGCACTCCAAATACTAACATCAATGATGCCAGGGTATTTGTTCTCGGGAATCAGAACAAGGAAACATGATTTTCCATTGCCAAGGGAGTATACTAGCAGAGAAGAAGTGTTCAATCGCCTCCATGAATGAAGACTTTATCGTGGACCAATACTTTTTGTAAAAGGAGGCTGGGAATCTGTCCGGCCGAGGTGAGTTTGTCCCCGTGCATAGAGCGTATGGTAGCAAGAATCTCTTCCTCGAAGACGGGTTTAAGGAGTTCATCATTATCATGGTATGTGATGATATCAGGGATCATGGTGAGATTGAAGTTGGTAATACAGAGCTCGGGGTTGCCCAGCATTGCCTAAAATGGGAGTAGATAGGATGTAATTGATAGCATTGAGTGCCCTACGAACAACAGTCGTCTGATGGAAAAACTTAGTATTACGATCCCCTTCAGTCACCCACCGGATCCGAGACGTCTGCCTCCAGAAAGTTTCTAGTGCTTATTACAAGAGTTGAGAGAATGTTTGATGTTGGACAATTTAGCAAACACCTTGTGTACGGGGTCCTCATTAGTTTTCCTCTTCCACTCTTCTTCAACAATCTCAAGGCCTGTTTGGTTGTCGTAACTGGCCGTAATTCGTAGTTGTAATTGGTAAAGTCTTTTACAATTGTAAATGAGTTGCACCAATGAAAGTTTTACGGTGTTTGGTTGGTATAATAAAAATTGTATGTAGGAAAGTGTATTGTATTTTACGGTGTTTGGTTGGTAAAGTAAAATTGTAATTGAGATATAGTATTGTGTTTTACAGTGTTTGATTATCGTGTGTAAGTCGTAAGTGGCTCAGTTGACCCAAAAATAACTGTTTGCTGATTTTTTGATTTTTAAAAAATAAGTCATTAAATACAATAAATAATTAACAAATCCATAATAGTTAATAACAAATGGTTAAATTAGGTAAAATACTATTTAATTTATAATATAAAATTGTATAAAAGACAAAAAACAGTAAACCAAAAAAAGAGGATAAGCGAAATGCAATATAATAAATAGTATAATTATTTATTAACGAGTATTTAGAAATGTAATGTTCCACTGGAAATTATTAAATATTAATTGTAGTAAAAGTTCAAACGATCTACAGATCTTTAATTTAAAATAAAGGTTAATAATTTATAAATAAAGTATAAAAAAGATTAGTTGAATAAATTAATTACATCGATTATTAGAAAAATGAATCTAGCTACAATTAATTCTCTGCAAAACTGTGCTGCAGTCATAAAAAATTTAGCTATTTGGGCCAAATGTAACTCAAATACGTTTGATCGTATATGCAATATGAGTAGGCAGCTAGATATCTGAATTGAAATTTACAATAGAATACATACATAACACAATTCTGAACATCCGATCTATTAATTTTGGAAACTTGCCAGACAAACAATAATCTCATATTCAAATGTGCTAACATGAGTAGAAAGTACACTCTCTGTTTCTTAATAAATCCATAAAAACTCCTATTGCTTCATGTACAAGATCTGCTCGAACATGCAGAAAGTGCAAGCCGGTGCGACCTCCATCCACATTTGAGCCTAGCCTACGATCATGTTACGTCCAGTAACGCCCGTCTCTCTTCCCCCGATGTCCCCAACTCGTTCATCCTCCCAACCTAGCTGCCAAAATTAAGAATCGTCTCAAATAGGTATATATATATATCTGATAAAGAGGCTGCGATGCTTAAAAAAAGGCCTGAAACTTATTTAAAGTGCAAAGTAAAGTGTATGGACCAAACCATTCATGAATCTCCAAACAGAAACCTTGATTTTACAGTATCTCCTCACTGTCATCTGAGAGTAATGTACCCAATATATATAAGGAGACATAATAATGCATAGGAAAGTAATAGTTGAAAATTGGTAGGTTTCAATACATGTAACTGTAAGGAGAGCTGCGATGTGTTAGACACCTCATGTCAACCAAAATGTCATATATCTCAGCCGACGAAACAGCCCTGGAATTGGAGAAATTAAGTGACAGATAAAAGAGCATATATTTGATTAAAATTCATACAGCAGAGACATAAACTCAACCGATTAAAACACATGGCTGGGAAAAACACAAAGATCCTTGAAAACCCCTAAAGAAGACTGATATGCGCATACTTATTTCACCGTATTCGAATTATTCCCATATACTTATAAACCTGAAGGATCAGCATACAAGTCCAGTATTGATACATGTTAACATACAAAACAAAGCAAAAAAACAAGAGTCGACTAGCAATATGTAAGAAGGGGAATATGGCAAAACATGTTTATTACCTGAAAATACAAGGTTGAGACTTGTTAAATGCCCAACTGTAAAGGATGCAAGCCCTAAAAAAAATGTCAGGTAAATAACTGGCCATCAAATGATAGAGTAAGGACCAAACCATTTATTAATCGCCAAACTGATACTTTTAGATTACAGTTTTTGCTCATTGTCAACTGAGCATATAATGATCCCAACTGTAAAGAGACACAGGACATTGAAGGTTAATGGCAAAGAATTGATAAGTTTCAATAACTGTAACTTTAAGGAGAGCTGCGATTTGATCGCCACCTCATCCCGTAGTATGATAACTGTAACCCAAAATCTCATATTTATATATACTTTCAGTATACCAAAAGGCCCGGGAATTGGAGAAAAAAGTGACAACTAACAGAACATATGTTTCAATAAAAGTCAAAAACAGGAGACAAAAACTCCACCACTGAAAACAGGAGACAGAAACTCCACCACTGAAAACTCATGGTTGGGAGACAGAAACTCCACCACATAAACAGGACACAGAAAATCCTGTGAAGTAGACTGATATGCTCATACTAATTCGGTCAATTCTATCTATTCTCATATATATATATATATATATATATATATATATATATATATATATATATATATATATATATATATATATATATATATAACTTAAGGGTCAGCATACATGTCCAGTATTCATACATGTAAACAAACAAAACAAAGCAAAAAACAAGAGTCTAGTAGCAATATGTAAGAAGGGGAATATGGCAAAACATGTGTATTACCTGAAAATACAAGGTTGAGACTTGTTAAATGCCCAACTGTAAAGGATGCAAGCCCTACAAAAAAGGTCAGGTAAATAATTGGCCATCAACTGATAGTGTCAGGACCAAACCATTTATTAATCTCTAAACTCATACTTTCAGATTACAGTGTTTGCTCACTGTCACATGAGCATATAATGATCCCAATTGTAAAGAGACATAGGACATTGAAGGCTAATGATAACGAATTGATAAGTTTCAATAACTGTAACTTTAAGGAGAGCTGCGATTTGATCGCCACCTCATCACCTTGTATGATAACTGCAACCCAAAATCTCATATATATATACTTTCAGTAGACCAAAAGGCCCTAGAATTGGAGAAAAAAGTGACAACTAACAGAACATATCTTTCAATCAAAGTCATAAACAGGGCAGAAAAACTCCACCACTGAAAACAGGAGACAGAAACTCCATCACTGTAACTCCACCACTGAAATCCCATGGTTGGGAGACAGAAACTCCACCACATAAACAGGACACAGAAAATCCTGTGAAGTAGACTGATTTGCTCATACTAATTCCAGAAAATTCAAAGTATTCTCATATATATATATATATATATATATATATATATATATATATATATATATATATATATATATATATATATAAAACTTAAGGGTCAGCATACATGTCCATTATTGATACATGTTAACAAACAAAACAAAACAAAAAACAAGAGTCTACCGGCAATATGTAAGGAAGGGGATATGCAAAAATATGTTTATTACCTGAAATTGCAAGGTTGATACTTGTTACCTGGCGAACTTATTAATACACAAAACAGACAAGCTGCAAGGCGTAAAAATATACGTGAGGTGAATAAGTAAAGAGCAAATGATATTGTATGGACCAAACCATTTATTAATCTCCAAAATGATACCTTTGTAATACAAGATCTGCTCACCATATATTTAACCCAATTGTAAAGATACACAGGACATAGAAAAGTATTGGCGACGAATTCAATAGTTTCAATAACTATAACTGAAAGGAGTGCTGCGATTTGGTCGCCACCTTATCCTCCAGCAAAATAACTATAATCCAAATTTTCAATAACCACCTTATCCTCCAGCAAAATAACTATAATCCAAATTTTCAATAATAAAAACTCACAGCAAACGAAAAGCACATGAAACTGGAGAATATAGTGACAGTAACATAGCATAAGTATGTGGAAAGGTCAAACATAAGATACACAAACTCTATATATTGACTGAAAATATGTCTTGGACAAAATTTCATACCAAATTTGAAATGTCAGAGAGCCAACTAAAAATAGCTGTTGGTGGTTATAGCTTATTCCCACAAAATTTAAGTAATCCCATATTATATAATACTCAAGGATCAACATACAAGTCTAATAATGATCCCTGTTAGCAATCATATCACAAAGAAAACAGTGTACTAACAATGATTGTATGAAGGGAGATATGCCAATACCTGTTTATAAGCTGAAAATGCAAGGTTGATACATGTGGTACTGTCCATTTTTGTGATATGACACTAACTGCCACTGTAAGGAGAGCTGCAATTTGTTCGCCACCTCATCCCCAAGTAAAAAAAAATCTAGATCATTATAACTCAGATAAGACCTTATTATATTTAACTGTAAGATCAACATACCTGTCCATTAATGAATAATGTTAGCAAACAGGACAAAGATAACAAGCAGTCTAATACAAAGATATTGTAAAAGGAGATATGGCAGAACATGTAGATAAGCTGAAAAGTCCTGTTTCCTACTTGTTACTCCACCAGAGTTTTTTTAATGACACTTTGTATATTCCCTTGCAGCTGTTGCCTGCAGTAACAGTAAGAGGAAAAACCCATGGTTATTGAATGATTGATTGAAAAATAATGAAATTAGATTAGTGTGGCAAAAGTGTACCAAGTAATGCTTCAACCTTAACCACTTACCTGAATCAAACTTCATCACAAATCGATTAGAACCAAACAAGTTACAACTAAGAATATATTAGTTCATACAACTATAAAGCAACAGCAAACCTAACAGTCCAGTTTCTGCTTAAGTCCACCATTCTATTCTGATTGCATGCAGCAATCTTAATATTACAGACCTTAAATGCATCATTCAATAAATAAAAGCGATAACATCAAAGCAACGTTCTTATTATGGAAGAGAAAGATAGCTAGCAAAGAATTTTTCAGTCCATCTGTTTTTTCTGCATAAACTGGAACAACCAGCAAGCCTTCATATCGTTCTTCCTCTTAAGAAACCCTTTTGCTATATTTGGGTGCTCCACAAGGAAATCATAGGCGGCGTCCACCACCTTGGTAGTAAATATGACACCATCATATTCTGTGTCGATCATTCCTTGTAGTACTTCCAAGCAATTGTCCTGAACCTTTTCTTCCTCCGCCTTAACCTCAATAAGGTGATTGGCGATACTACCTAATGACCCGACAAAGTTCTCCATTATCTTAAGTTGAGGGTTTGTCCTTTTTCCTCTCCCCCTTGATCCTTGGGAAATGGACATGCTTTGGGCCTGGTCTCCGGACCTCCTGCCTTGCCCTACTGAATCTACATCATTACCAACACCTTCCTCAAACTTCTCCATATCTGCCTCATTTCCCAAACCTACAAAGGTAACACCATCCTTTGCATGCTTCCCGGAGGCCACGTCATCTCCAAACATGATAGCCATCTCATCATACATATGTATGGGCTTGTTCAGATACGGCTTATCAAGCCTATTAGCCTACATACAAGGGGTAAGAATTAAACATGAAATAAACAGCAGACATGGGATATAAAGAATTGATAATTATATGGAAAAGATGTTACCTTGATATACACTTTATATTCCTCTTCTGGCATCCGTAATGTTCGTGTCTCTGCCTCCCAAACAACGCATCCTGACAATTTCCGAACATTTAAAACCCGGTTCCACTTGGCCCTCCATGTTCTCAAATGATTGTATACTTCGGCCTCATAAACGTTCTCTTCAAACTTTTCGTTCACCGCTTTAGCTGCGGCCGCGTAGTTATTGCCCCTTAGCCCCGAGGTGATTTGCTCTGCCATAAACTGAATCAAGAAGGCTCCCATCTCCTCTGACCACCTGAAATTTTGGGATACCTGTTTCCTCCTCTTCCTTCCCTCTTCAGAGGGCCCAATATCATTGTCACTAGGACGAGTCTCTCTCGACATCCCCTACAGCAAAAGCGTTATATATTGTTGCGAACAATATTTCAGATGTTTGCCAATAATAATGAGAAGTACAAAGAGATATATAACAAACCAATAGAGTCTAGTCAAATTCCAAAGGCAGAATAAAACAGTAAATTTAAAGATAAATAAAACAAACTACATGGTATGTAGTAGTAGCTTCAAAATATTACATGCGAAATAAGAACACCCATACTACATCAATTCTCGTTATCGTGCCACATTCTTAAAGCAATTTCTTCCCTAAGTTGAATCCAATAATTGGACTCCTCTCTAATCTCTCTACGAGATAGTCCAGATTGGGAGACATTTTGCAAAATGAAATCCTCCTCACTCATGACAAACTCATCTGGGCCATGGCCAATGATATAATTGTGAAGAATGCAACATGCTATAACAATGTCCACTTGAGTGCTAAAAGGAAAGAAAGGTCTTGATGCTAGAATCTTAAACCTTCCTTTCAAGGCTCCAAATGCCCTCTCCACAGTTGTCCGGAGTGAAGAATGACGGTAATTGTAAAGCTTCTTGTAGTTTGACGGCAGTATCACACGAAAATCACTTAAATGGTACCGAGTGCCACGATACGGTGCTAAGAATCCCGGCCTGGTATTGTAACCAGCATCACACAAATAAAATTTCCCTAAAAGTAAGACATTAGATATGGTGGAGACTTATAAACGAACATAACAAATTTTCAATACGGTAAATGTTGCAATTGTTAATGAACTACCTTCTGGAACTCTAAGACCATTTGGGCGTGTGAGTGCATCACGTAGTACAGTGGCGTCATAAGCTGATCCTTCCCATCCCGCTAGGACATAAGTGAACTTCAAATCGAAGTCTACAACTGCCAAGACATTTTGAGTGGGATATGGTTTCCTTCCATAGAAAGGTCCAACCTCAGTAGCTGGTATGGTAGAATGGATGTGTGTCCCATCGATTGCTCCGATACAATCCTATTCACAATAAAATTAAGTTGATTTCAAATTAACACTTAATACACAATACTCATCTAAGTCCGTAATGTTTTAGGAATTGGTACCTGAAAATAATTACAGAACCTAGGGTCTCCAGAGATCTTCTCATGAGTATGGTTGCTAGGTCCACATATATACTCCCATCTTAGTTCACCAATTGCGCGTAGGGTACGTTGAAAATATCGACTCACAGTTTCACCAGAACGTAAGAAGTTCATAGCCACGATTCTGTTACGAACGTTGTGACCTATGGTGTACAAGAATATACCTAGTTGCTCTTCAACGGTCACTTGATCAGAATCTTGTAAGAGGCCCCTAGTCCTTAGCATTCCAGAAAGATTGAAAAATAATTCTCTGTCCATCCTAAACATATTGAGGCAATTGGTGTCACTGTACTCCATCACTCTTCTCAAATAAAGCCCTCTTTTCATATTCCTTATCTCTCTCGGGATTGGTTCTGTGATGTCATTGCGGCCGGTCATCCACATCATTATCACACACGCGCAAGCACAAAGTATAATGATGCTCATCTCCTGGTCGGCACCATCCAATCCCAAATCCATAAACCTATCCATTCACTACATAACGGGGGAGAAATGGTTGTAATTAAATTAACATGCATATAACAGTCTATAGTCAACTCACAGTAGGCTGTATCATGTAGGAATTGGGTGTCATGGATACAAATTTATTCGAGGACAGATTAAATTTAAGTAAGGAGACCCTCTTAGTTTAGTGAATAAAATCTCATACAGCTGACAAGTAACCAAACAAAATTGGGATGGAACATAAATATACATGACAAAAAAGTTATATTTTACTAACTGTGGATTATCGTAATTTGGCTTTAACGCAGAAAAGCCGGATTGTTTTGATATAGTATGAAAGCCATTAATGCAAAAAATTTTGTGATATTTTCTTAGACCGTTTATTTTATTAAAAAACCTGATAAATTAAAAGCTTCTCAAACAGGTGATCCCCTCAGTTAACCCAAATTTTCATAACCTAGGAGTATAGTCGAGTAGAAATTTGGTAAGATTAATATTCATTCCTAACAGGGAAATAATATTTATCTAACAGAACATATTTCAAGAATTATGAATATGTGCATAATTATTCTAAGCATGATGAATATTTCCCTTCTTACATTAAACTTTAGGATCAACATACAAGACCATTAATGATACATGTTAGCAAACATAACCAAGATATCAAGCAATCTACCACAAACAGAGTGTACAGGAAGATATGGCAAAACATGTAAAGAACCTGAAAATGTATGTTTCATACTTATCACCTTAGATTGTCGTACTGATTACTCCACAAATTATGAATATGGGCATAATTATTCTAAGAAAAAAGAATATTTCCCTTAATATATTAAACTGTAGGATCAACATAACTGTCCAGTAATTATACATGTTAGCAGACATAACGAAGACAACAAGCAATCTAATATAAACAAATTGTACACGGTGATATGACAAAACATGAAGATAACCTGAAGATGCCCGTTTCATACTTGTTAACTTACACTGTAGGACCTGCACCTTTAGATGGTGATCTGAAAATTTTATAAAGGTGCTCTAAATTATTAAGAACATTGAACTACCTGAAACTTCAGATTATCGGACCAAGATTCTTGATCAGAGACTTCAGACAGCCTCTGCTTCTTCTCTTTCCTACAAATGCAGCAAGCTACAGTAGATGTGCTCGCCATTGAAGGCTTGAGAGGTGATTTATGCTTCCCCTCTTGCCTCATCTTCAAGTAGTCAACACAGTGAACGATTCTTTAGAAATATTACCTGTAGCCTCGTGGACAGAGAAAGGGATTCTCTTGTTGTCGGGAATCCAAGCGTGATTACCAATTTCAGACGAAGCGACTGATCACGGTGCTTTTGACCACGATAGAGGGCGTTGCGGGCCAATTTGGGGAACAGATCGAGGGCACAAAGGGAAAGTATAGAGAAAGGATGGAAATTTCCGGTCAACTCGCAGTGTGGAGGAGCCCGCTCTTGGTGGAGGAGGCAGCGGCGTCTAGGGCTAGATCTCAGGGGCTCTCGCTGGTTGAGAGAGGGGGGGGAGAGAGAGAGAGAGAGAGGATCGAGAGAGGAGTGGAGTAATCTCGAGAGAGGGGCAGAGAAAAAGTTAAAGGGAGAGTGATGAGGGTGTCAGGTTTTTGATAATGCAGAAAGCGAAATGCAACTTCCCAAGTCTCCCATCGAGATTCCCTTTCCCCACACGCATCTCATTTTGCAGTGGGCCCCACAACAGGCGAATTTGGCTGCAGAAGCCCTGCTTCGTAATTGGGTTGCCAAACAATTGGGTTTGCATTGGGCTGCAGCTGGGTTACGAATTGCAGCCCAATTACACAAACCAAACAGGCCCTCAGTTGCTCTCTGATACCCATACCATGAGTTTTCAAAACAAAAAGGTTTTGGGCCCCAGACGTCTTCACGGTCGAGCTTAAGAAGCAGTGGTGCATGGTCCGACGATATCCTTGGCAAGTGGGTGATATAAGCACTTAGTTGGTCAATGCACTACTGATCAGTAGCTAGAGCACGGTCCAGCCTCTCCCAGAGTCTTCTAGTCCACAGTCCCATGTCGCACTAGGTGTAGAGTTGGGATGGCAAAGAGGGCGAATCGGGTTAATTCATCTGGTTAGCTAACGAATCCGTTACGTAACGAATCCAAACGAGACGAATCAAGTAATCGGGGAACGAATCGGGTCGCTTGACCCAATTCTTTACCCGGATTCGCCGAGACCGGTATTTTATTTTTGAAAATTTTAAATTTATCACAATAAGCAATTTTTTGAGCTGTTGAGGGCTAAAAAAAAAAAAAAAAACAAAATAGGGGTCTGAAACTAATTTTCCCGTCTCACATATATAATAATATAGGATTTAAAAAAAAAGAAGAAAAATGAGGGGTCGGGGAAAATTTTCTCCGACCCGATTCGTCCTGTGATTCGTCACGGGATGAATCTGACTCGTCCCGTTTAAACGGGAGGGGTCAATTCGGGAACGGGACGGGTCAATTCGGGTTGACCCACCCCTAAACGGGGCCGGTCCGGGTTGACTCGCAACCCGCCCTATGCGACTCAAACGGGTCGCACGGGCGGGTCGAAGCGGGTCGACCCGCCCCATTAGCCATCGTTTAGAGAACTCCCGAGATTCCCAAGTCAACAAGGCCATTGTCAGAGATATATCCTCTGAAGTCAATTACTCCACCATCTTCCACAAAGAGCCATGTTCTATCTTCAGCATCGGTAATCTCGTTGAAGCCGCCCATGAGGAGATTGGGAAGGAGGACGTCGAAAATAGGGACAGATCTACTACTAATAGCTAGCATACCGTCACTATCGATGGGAAACTCATCGATCGATCAGGAGAAAGAGGCAGGAGAGAAAGGAGGAGGAAGAGGGAAGAAGAAAGAAGAGAGATGAAGAAGAAAGAAGGAGTTGACTATGCTCTCTTTCTCGCGGATTAAGACGGACGAATGGAGAGACAAAATTTTTATATCACTAAAATTTTCATATAAACACAGAAGAACACTTCACTTTAACCAGTTTTGATGCAATATAAAACTAGCAAAATAATAATAAATAATAAAATATTACTATAAGAATACTTTTTTTTTTTTTGCGGAGAACTATAAAAGTATTTTAATTAGTTAATTCCCGAGCCGAACTCGACAGCTTGTGACAGGCTGTCAGCAACCCAACCCCCCATTTCCCCTCTTCTCTCTCTCTCTCTCTCTCTCTCACCCCCTCCCCCTCCCCCTCCCCCCGTTCTTCGTACCTCGCTTCCTTTCCTCTTTAGGGTTGCCGAGATCTTCCGCCTCAGGCCTCGAGATCTTCTGCTGCCGCTGGCGGATCCGGATTCAGCGCCCCCGGGCCGCCTGTCGAACCCGGCATCGCTGGGTTTGGCTCTGCCGTCGTCTCTCGCCGCCTCAGATTAGGGTTTCGTCCTCGCGAGATGGAATGCTGGACGTCTCTCTGATCCTGCCTCAGGGTAGCTCCTTCTTCCTCTTGTTTACGTGCTAAATCTGTGATTTTTATGGTATTTATGATGTTTTTACGTGAAATTTAGACGGATTCATGATTTTTGCTGCAGATATAATTAATTATTATTGCTTAGGATGTATGTGCGTAGTTTTGATGGTGATGTGGTAGTAAAAAGGTTATATTTATTGGTTGTATCAAGTGGTGCTTCAAGGCATTGTTTGTGGAAAGGTTTGTTCTGAGTTTTGTAGAAGCAAAGTGGCCTTCTTTTTCTGCTTAAATGTCGAGCCCGAGCGCATTGAGGATAATTGTGGGATTGGAATGTTGAGTGACATTTTGGTTAAGCTCCAGAAGAATTTAAAGGTTTGTTATACAGAATTGGAGGAAATTTTATATGTTAATTGTGAGGGGTACTTATATCTGTATTAGTTGCTTTTGTTACCCATCTCTGTATACAGTCATAACCTCATGGGTCGATTGGAGGAATGTAGAGGATAATTTATATCAAGTCACCTTTCTCTGTTGGGTCTTATTGTTGGTGCTCTTCTTCAAAAGGCTTTTTTTAAACCCCAATAGACTTGTTTGTAAGAGCTTCATTTGAGTAATCATTTGGATCGTTGAGGCTGTGGAAGAATTCTAATAAGTGGCGATCAAAGTGGATGGCAAAGATTGTTTCAATATCGCTTAAGATGTATGATGCTGTTATTGTGCTACGGGAAAAGGTTTTAGGAGGTCATGTAGATGTTCTAAGAGGTGTAAGATTGGACTCACTGGAATGGTTGTGAGCATTAAGTCATATAAGTGTGTGATCCTCGTGTCTCTCTATCCACCAATCAGCGTTCTAGCATTTACGGGAACCCTCTTTTCTTGACCAATGCTGTAACCACTGCTCTGTTGCTCAGAGTCAGTGAGGTTTTTGGGCTTTACGGAAAGATGAATGCTGTAATTGTCGATATCTCACTGACTGCCAAATCCATCTTGATGTTTTTACGTAAAGACACCTTTTTGACCAATGCATCTAGGCTTCTGTCTTGTTTTCCACCAATCACAAATTTTGCCATTTCTTTAAGTGTTGCTGTCTAGGAGATGCCAATCACAGTTTGTCAACATTTCCTTAATCAAGGAGATTGCCAATAGTTTCTATGCTTTATTGAGAACTACATTTTTTAACAAAAGTAGTTGGTGTTGGTGTCTTGCTACCCCTATTTTGCGATCAGTCTTCTGGTTACTAGGGAAGTCCTTGCTTGTCTGTTCTATTAGTGGTGACGTGTCTCGATTTGGATAATATGCCAATCCTGCTTCTAGTTGAACGAATAACCCAATCTGCACCAATATGTTAATTGCTGTTAATGCTGGTTTCTTGCTCAGCTTTAATGGAGGTTCTTCTTCTTTTCCCTTAAATTGTTATTATTTTAGAAATCCCTTTCCTAGGAATGCTGCAAATGTTGGTCTTCTCTAGCTGCCAATCGGCCTTACATTTTTAATTGAAAGCATCTTCCATGTCTCCCTCACCACACATTGTACTTCTGCTTTTTATGGAAAGTCCTTTGTCATTCCACATATTTGTTGGCATCTGCTGTTTTTATGGAACCCTTCCCCATAAATTTTGCCAAATGATTTTTTGGTAAAGGTCTTCTTTGCCATTTTCATAATTGTCAGTACCTGAATATTGGCAAATAGTACAGTTCCTTCGGGAGCTACTTGCTTACAGAAGTGACGTTGGCTGGTATGCTTCTAACTCCCAACTTCAATCAGTCTGTAAATAGTTTCCGTGGAAAATAAATACTTGTGCTGCTAGTCTTGGTGTGTTGCTATTCATACTATATACGTTATGCTTCTACTTTTAATTGAAAGCACCTTCTTCATGCATAGTATGAGTTTTGGCTGCTTGTGACAGCTGTTTAATTTCCTATATTTCCTTTTATTAATTGACAAAATTCTGTTGCAAGAGTTTCCCAGGCTTGAATTTGGCAATTGTTCAAAGGGAATATATGCCTTCAAGGACCCATCTCATCTTGGAGAGATGCTCTATAGCCAATAACCTAATACTACACTGAACTAATGTGGTTAGTGCTGAATAATGATTGTAGTGTTATTCCTCATTTTGGAAGTTGTATGATGGTAGTCTTGATATCTGTCTCCCTGTGCAATACTTGTGGCCTTCTAATATTCACATGCATGCAATTTTGATTGTACGATTGACCATAGGTGTTGCGGTGGAGATTTACCGACACGTTTGATCGAGCGGTCAATCTCGCACCTCGAGGAATGGGGGTAAATGCAAAGATACGTGAACAGAGAAAAAAATGAAGACACATGATTTTACATGGAAACTCAATTTGGAAAAAAGCATGGGGAGGAGGGAGAGAATTCATTATTTTCAAGAGGTTACGGTGAACTCAGCTTACAATCTCGGTTTTGATACAACTTTTGCTTAAGTGGCTTGGAATGGATTCTCTCTTTAAGATTCTATTGGCCTTTCGAATTCCAATCCTCTTTTTTGGTCCAGGTCTCAGTGTATAAATACCTTAAGAGTCATAATTGGTGGTGTGGATTTCACAGATTTTCGTAACTGTATGATTGGCACGTTGGGATTTCGTCATAACAGCTCGGATTATACTCTTGATTGTTGAGAGATATTTTTGCTTTCTTCTGTAGCTGTTCGTTCTAGAGTAGCGGCTGTTGCAACGTTCAAAACGTAAGATGACTTGGTGGCGTAACTGATTACGTGATTTAAGGGGACCCTGTTTGCTGAGTTGAAGGTGATGATCAATGAGGTCAGTTGATGTAGTTGCCTTGCTCGGAGTGGGAAGAATCGACCTCAGGAATTGACTTCGGAGTGGCAGTGGAGTCCTCGTAAGGAGTAGTAACCTTAGTAACGACTGAGTGGTGTCGGGCCTGTGCCTGAAATATAGGAGACCTCGAGGCGGTGGAATCCTTGGAAGGAGGAGTAACCGCGGGAACTGTTGGACGGAGCCTCGAGAAGATGCTCTGCTGGCAAGCCTTGTCATCTGTCTCGGGAGGTTCTGACAAGGTGTGGTGTAGGTCAAAATCTAACCACTACAGCTGTCCTGAGTTGTCAATTTTTAGTTGCATTGGAGAGTGCCACATTTTGCAAGATGATGAGATGTCTTTACGATGTTTTAGCATGACTTTAATTACTTCTTAGTTCAACATTGCATTAGAGTTTTTATAGTGTAATTGTTTGTTTTATTGAAAAACTTAAATATATGCAACATTAATTCAATTACTTTCCAATCTTTGTCAACATTTAAAAGGTTTTGATTTCTTATCACCTGTTTAATATCTATATGCATTCAATTCTTGCCTGTGCATTCAACTGACTGCATAATTATGACATTGTAGAACTTCACCGAGAGCACAAAACGGGTTGCTTTGCTTGATAGTGTGACAACTGGAGCTGAGCTGTTGGAGAGTCATTCACCATATTTGGTTCATTTGCTATTCTACAAAATTGGGGGATAGCTGAGTGCTGTGATTCCCGTGGTGCTTCTTGGTATCCATTCTAGTGGAGAGCATGCGTGGAATCTGTGTTTCGGCTCATGCCCATGACCAGATTCTCTGCCGATGCATTCGGTGTGGTAACCGTAGCTCTGGTCTCTCTTCTCGTTCTTCTTGGTTTGTTTTGCATCTATCGGTCTCTCTACTTTCAGATTAGGATTCTAAGACGAGACCTTCTTCAGCTTGTTTATTTTAGTGGCCCTTGGGTTACTCGCATTGCCCTTGTTCTGGTTGCAATTTGGTGGGGCATCTGGGAGATTCTGAGGTTAACTTTGCTGAAACAGAAATTAAGGATCTTCTCTAGTGTAACATGGCAGAAGAATGTTTGCAAGTTCTACATCCTCTCAAATATTGGGTTTGCGGAGCCGAGCATGTTTCTCACTCTTATATTCCTCCTTCATGCCTCATTGCAGAAGAGAGAGTCAGGCACTTTGAGTCAGCACTGGAACAGAAAGGCCATCCTGTATGTCCTCCCTTTCTGCCTCTCAATTCTTGTCATGCAACTGGGCCTTGTTTTCATTGGACCGAAACTCAATGAAAAGATGAATGGGAGACCAAAGATGTCCGAATACTTTATCAATACTTCCTCTGTGGTCGAAGGCAGCAGTATTTGCACTTACCCCTTGTTTAGCACTAGTTTTCTAGGTCTTTTTGATTTTCTCCTGATCCTGTATACCGTGTACGTTGGAAGGCGGTTGTTGTCTTTGGTGATCAACAAGGGGCTGCGACGAAGGGTTTACTGGTTGATATTTTCGATCTTTCTCTTCCTTCCACTGAGGGTGTCACTTCTTGTATTATCTGCCTTTTGCATCCGGGTAGCTTGGCATTCGAGGCCATTGTGTTCCTGGCATTCTGCATGCTGTTCTTTAGCGCGGAGGTGGGTATCTGCATGCTGGTCTATCGCCCGGTGGCAGATTCATTGGCACTGAGGGACCTTGGGCAGATTGAAATTCAAGAGATGCCTTATGATGACTATTACAATGATGGTTCTTCTCTCATTGCCAATCAGAGCCACCTCGACACAGGGAGCTTTGTTGAGACCGGAAGGAATTCTGATGCCTCCACGAAGCGTGGCTCAATATCTTTTCGGACCATGATCAGGGACGAGCATCCGACAACAGAAGGCCTCGAGGAAGCTGGCTTCTATCCTGCTGCTTTCCACACAGCCTCACCGTCAGGTTCACCCTCGCTCTCTGCCCGACCTATGCTCCCCCTTAGAGAAGTTCCAAGATACTGAATATAAACTGCAAGTGTTTTCCTTTTTTCCTCCTAAATTTGTGCTCCTTTTTTTTTTCCCATTAATGATATATCAGTTTAGTGGTAAAAGAAAAGTTTATGTAAAGTTTTTTCATCCCCGAAGTAGACATCATTAGAATAAGTTTTGCTTATTTGTTCGTATGGAAAGCTAGCTATGTGCTGTATTTGGTATCATCATCTCTTTGCAGGTTTTTATGTTGTTTGGACCCTTTAAAAGAGGATGCTTGATGTATTTGTTTGAAGCATTCACTCAATATTTATATATCCTGGATTCTGGACTCTGTGAATTAGATTGACTCTTAGAAGCTCCAGCAAGGTATGAGCTGTCTGGATGTTAGTCCAGCTTGGATGGTTTCTTTTGATGGCACTCTGTATTTGTTTTTGTATTTGCTTAGCTATAGAAAGGAGCATTACTTTGTCTAGTTTATTTTTGCCCAATTGTTTTTGTGTGTGTTACAATTAAGCCATGTCCTCCTATATGCCTACCTAGTACAAGTCAGTCACCTTTTTGCTGTGACTCTTTTGGAAGAAAGCCACAATACAAAATCACCCAGCTGTTCTGCCTGGATGAGGTTGCGCCAATGAAATGTTATTGTGTTATTTCTGGCAAGTGTAACTATCATTTTAGATACTGGAATAATTTGACACTTTTGGGATTGAAATGTAATTAGTTATCTCAAAAATTTGTAAGCTCACTCAAGATAACTGAAATAATTTGACATTCCCACCGGCGCGTGGTGGCGCGCGTGGTGGTTTTGTGCTGTTGGGTGGCGGCGGTAGCATGAGTTCCAAAGATGGTGTTGCTCCTTCAGGTTGCTCTGAGTACGGCAGCCTCAGCAGTGGCTGCTGGCGTTGCCGCGAATAAAAAAGCTGGGAAAATAGTGTAGAATTATTCTCCTGATGTAAGGGTTTAGAATGTCGAGCACGTAAGGCTGTGAGTGTCTCTGCTGGGGATGCTGATATGGATTCAATTGCTGAAAGCTAGGTGGCTGGAGCTCTAGATGAGCAGAATCGCGTGGCTGTGGCAGGCAACTCTGAATGCCCACAAAGTGTTTGATGAAATGTCTCATTTGGAATTGCAGGGGAACAGCTAAATCCACTGCTCTCAATCGATGCGAGACTCTTCTGGGTTCTTATAAACCAGAGTTTTTGATCATTTTAGAGGCTCACGTGGATGCTACTAAAGCTTGGAAGGTACATCGTGAGCTTGGTACTCACTGGGGTACGCATGTGTTGCCAGCGCAAGGGCGTTCAGGAGTCATTTTATTTTTTCTGGAAACCAGAAGTTGGCGCTGTGGATTTTGTTACGGTTCCAGTGGTGTGCAATGGGTGCCAGTTGGAGTCTATGCGAGGTATCTGTCATTTGGAAGGAGGGAGCTTTGGGCTGCGTTGAAGAAGGTTGTTGATTTGCTGCCTTTGATCGTGGGTGGTGATTTTAATGTCTCGTTGAAGCATCTGAGAAGCGAGGAGGTGAGTTTAAAGAAGGTGATGGTGTTTTTTGATTTTAGAGAGTTTGTTCAGGGCACGGGTTTGTGTGATATGAAGTTTTATGGCCCTCAATCGCGTGATGCGACAACAGACATGGTCAGGCTTGTACTTGGGAGTGTTTCGATCGGTGTTTTGTTTCAGTAGATTGGTTGGATGCTCATCGTCATGCTTCCATGCAGCATTTGACTCGGGCGTCATCAGATTGTTGCCCAATGCTTCTGAGCATGGATGGCAAGGTTTTTTCAGGCCCGAAGCCTTTCAGATTTGCACAGTTTTGGACGCAAATCCACAGCTCGGAGGAGGTCGTGTAACAAGCTTGGCAAAGCAGTGTTGGGGGGATTCAGCTCATCAAGTGTTTGTACGTGGCACAGGAGTGAAACATGCTTTGCAGCACTGGAATAAGACTGTGTTGGGTAACATATTTGAAAAAGGTTGGGAGCTGCTGCATCAGTTGAATGTGTTACATGTCAAGAAAGGTATTGCTGGTTAAGTGCTAATGAGGAAGCTTTGCATCAAGAGTCATTATGTCAGTACGATGACAATTTGGCTCTTCAGGAGAAATACTGGTTAGAAATCTCGAATTAGTTGTGATGGTGACATGAATTCAAGCTTTTTCCACGGGGAGGTGGCTGTACGCCGTTCTAAGAATTTGACTGATAAGAGTTTGTGATATGGATGGTGTTGAGCATGTTGGGCGCGAGGAGGTGGGACTTGCTTTCTTTCCTACTTCCAACATAAATGGGCTTCTACTGAGGGTTCTTCAGTGTTACATGAACTTCTTTTTCTTGACAAGGCTACATCGATGAATGAAGAATTGATACAACCTTTTACTAAAGAGGAGATTGAGGAGGTTATAAGGAAGATGCCTGCAGGAAAGGCCCCTGGATCTGATGGTTTCTCTGGTCATATCCATAAAAGATACTGGAATACTGTTAGTGATGATGTGATTAAAGCTGTATTAGATTTTCAGAGCACATCTAGACTTCCGAGTCAGTGGAAATCTACTTTTGTTACCTTGATCCCAAAAGTAGAGAACCCTTTAGGCCCATAAGTTTATGCAATTTCATTTATGAAGTTGTTGCTAAAACGCTTGGTGAAATATATGGAACCGTATTTGGAGTGTATTGTTGCTGAAGAACAGGGTGCTTTTGTGCGAGGGAGACTGGATTTCTGATAAGATTTTGATGGCTCAGGAGATTGTTCACTCGATGCGGAAGCATGGGAAGGCGGCAAAGTTCTTGGCTTTGCATTTGGACATGGAACGAGCTTATGTCAAAGTTCACTGGGATTATTTGCAGAAAGTTTTATTGCAATTCGGCTTTCATTCTTCTTGTGTTTCGTGGATCTTGTTTTGCTATGTTGATTAACGGCAATCCCACTCAGTGGTTCTCTTTGACAGCAGGGGTTCGGACAAGGATGTCAACTTTCTCCTCACCTATTTATCTTGTGTTCGGAGCTCTTGTCTCATAGCTGCAATGCAAGGTCCAAGCAGGTCCTCTCTTAGGATTCGCGTGTGTGTGGCCGAGGCTAAAGTACTGAAGGAGGTTATTGCTGAGCACTGTGTTTTCAGTGGCCACTCTGTCAACCTGGAAAAGTCTCATTGCTATTTTGGGGATGCTGTGAGGCGTAGCCATCGCACTCGTGTGCAAAGGACTTTATATGTGGCTGGGGGGGGATTCCCTTTCAAATACTTGGGAGTGACGGTGAGCACTAAGAGAATTCCCATCTCTGGCTTTCAGAACTCCATGGAGAGAATTCGTGAACGACTGCAAGGTCTGAAATCTGCTACTCTTTCTTTTGCTGGCCGAATTGTGCTTCTTAAGTCCCTAGTACATGCTGTGCCATTGAATATTTTGTCTCATGGTTGGGTTCCAAAGGGTGTCATCAATAATATTAATCGTGAATGTCAGTTCTCTCTGTGGCGCGAAGGGAATGAACAACGGGGTATTTCGATGATAGCTTGGAACAAGTTGTGTCTTCCTAAAGAAGAAGTGAAAGATTTCAGACTTCGTGGTAGGTGTTCCATGCGGTTTTGTCGGGGAAAGAACCATCTTGCAGTGGTTTACAGTGGAGTATTGGCAATGGGGAGCAAGTGTCAGTTTTCAGAGATCCTTGGCTCCGTACTTGAACGTTTGCTTGTTAGTTGTTCAGTTGTTGTTTGGAAATTTGCTTCAGAGTGGCATGGTGTTAATTTCATCACGACTTCGCTTCATCAATGGGGGAGCCTGCTTACTGCAGCTGCTTTGGCTGAGGGCACGCTTGGCCGTGTTCTTGAGTCATTGCTGTGTACGCTGGCCTGGCAAATTTGGAAGGCACGTAATTTGATGGTGTTTGAAGGTAACAATTCTTCAGCAGCGTCTATTTTCCATTCTGCTTGCGCGCTGGCAGAAGTCAGGGTAGGCTTCAGTTGCCTAGAAATTCTGCAGGCCCTGCACTGGCCATCTGCTTCTGTGTTGAATTGGTTTCAGCTTAATAGGACCCAACTGCTGTTGTTTGGAAGTCGCCTGAGATGGGAGCTATCAAAATCAACTTTGATGATTTTTTGGTGAATGGTAAGGCAAGTTTTGGCATGTGATTCGAGATGATGTTAGTCGGCCGCAGGTGGTTGGTGGAGAGTCCGATTGTGGATGTGTCACTAAATGTTGCTGAGAATTAGGGACTGTGCGTTGGGAAATAATATGTATGTTCTGATACCAATTGTTGTGATTTGAGGGGGAGGAGACGCCCTCACGACAGGATCGACTGGGGCGGCGCAACGGAAAGAAACCACGGGATCTACCAAGGGAACGTGAAGACGAGAAGAAGAAAATATTCTAAAGTAGATAGAAAGCCAACAAACAATATAACGTGGTTCCACCGATCAAAATGATCGTGTGTACGTCCACGAGAGAAGGGAGAAACTTTATTAAAACTTTGAGAGAGTACAATAAAAATTACTTACACCTCACGCTGAGAAGATTACAAGTTCTTGATGGTCGTCAAGAACATCGAACCCTTGTGGCTAAGCTTTTCTCACGAATCTCTCACTTAAAATGAATTACACCCTTAGGAATTACAAATTCATTGAATTCTCTTGGGATACATTGAAGGTCATCCTAAGAGGTTATTTATAAACCATAGAACTCTCCTAATTCTCAACAAACTCCATCAATACGAACAATCACCGCCTCAGAATAAAGGAAACTCAAATCCAACCGGACTCAAAACAGCTCCAGAAAAAGGAAACTGTCAAATCCGATATTAGTCGATTAGGTCAGGGCAAATAGTCGACTAGTCCCAAATCCTAGTCGACTACTCTGACAAATCCTAAGAACCCTGACTCTCTATTGGCCAAACCTAGTCGACCATATCTTGTATTAGTCGACTGCTCCTGTGAACATATTCTTGTACACGTTCGTTCTTGAATCTTCTAGTTTTCGTCTGCCTTCACGACGCATTCACGTCATAATCCTAACAATCTCCCCCTTGACTTGAATACGTCCAAGTCTGAAAATAGCCACCATACTTCATGTGCTCCATCCACGCACAATTGAACAAACTAGACTTTATCTCCATCTCACTCCCTGTAACGCCCCGATCCTGGCGGATACGGAGACATTACTGCAACGTATATACGCAAGTCAGAAGTACCTTCACGTATACACGCTAAGCATCAGTACAGGCAAGAATCAGAGTACGGAAGCAAGTGGTGCATTATACATTCCAACATATGAGTACAATTACAAAGTTATCACCAGAGGTGATCCAATATTACAGGAATATTACATCACTGATATGCGCAATTGCGAGATTACAAAGAGAAGTACAAGTATGAACAGTACAAGAGGGTGCTCACGAGATAACCAGAACGTCGTGAGTCAACAGGAGGTACGAGGGCAGGACTGGAGCTACACTGGTCTGGCCGCTCCACAGAAATGAGCTTGGTCCTCAGCAAGGGAATCCTCTAGCTCCAAGCTCCAGGTCCTGGACATGAGGATCCAGGGGAGTCAGATGAAACTCCCCAGGCGAGTAATATTACGAAAGCCAAATGGCAAGTAGGGGTAGGCACATGTGTAACAGTAAATCAGGATTATGAAAAACCATGTTGTAGACATAAGCAGGTAGGAAAAAAGACTGCAGTAGGTAACATCCATTATATAACAAGATAAGAAGCATAGTAGATAGGGCAATACTAGTTATCTCCTAAACTAACATAAAACCGATAAAACAGAATAAAAACCGATTACGGGTAAATCCAATTGTACAGGTTTAGGTCATGGCTCCATGAGGTTAGTACTTCGAAGGAATAATCCAAACAAGGAAACCCTCATCCATATACCTTTACCTCATGTCACCGTAACCAGAATGCGCACAGCTCGAGTTACAAAACAACACAACGATTTCATATTAGACTATTATTATGATTAGGCCGTCTAAGTTGTAGGTCTTAGTATGCGTCCCATTACACATACTTCTACTTACAACTTATAGAGCAAGTTATCCAGAAACTGATACTCCCTCTTCTCCATAACCCCCTCATGGGTTCACAACTTGATTAGGTCGAATAAGTTCAGGCCCAACGTAGACTTTCTTACCCAACTATCTCCTTGATCTACACAATATCTATGAGAATTTGCTCTACCATAAGAGTAACGATTTGAACTACCTTATTGCGCGCCTAGTACCGTTCTCTCTTCGGGGTACAACTGAACATCCGAGCTTGAAACCATCATAGTCTCTGATTGTTCCACAATCGCCGCTTCCAAAGCCGAGTATAACTGCAATCCACCAACTGTAACTTTTAAATTTTTGCAACATATACACATTGCAGGTACGTTCGGCCTGAAACTTCACATGGGCATCTTTGAAGAATTCCATAAGATCATCTTCAGAGCTGAAATTGAACCCTTCCCCTTGTAGGGCTCCAAGAGAAATGAGATTGTACTTTGATTCAAGAACATGACGAACGTCTTGAAGAATAGTGATGCATCCATCATGAGACCGAAACTGAATTGTTCCTTCGCTAATCACCTTACTTGTAGCAGAATTCCTCATAAAAACTTCTCCCCCTTGAACCGAAATGTATGAAGAGAACATCTTCCTATTGGAACTGATATTGTGAACTTTCAAAGTCAATAATCCATCTATCTTTGTTACCTACTGATCTGTCTGTAACAGATAGAACGTTGTACTATTCTTCATCTTCTTCTCCAATCAATTCAGTGACATTAGTGAAAGTACACCTAGAGGGGGGTAAATATGTGTACAAGCTAATTTAGGACAAATGATACAGAATTAAAAACCTAATTGCTAACACATAACATGTAATCAAGAGTGAGTCTGAATTTTTCGTGAAGGGCTATGAAATTACTCCTCTAGGTTTCTCTAGATTAAGAGTTGAGGTGCATTAAAAGCTCTCTTAATTCAACACAAGTGTGGGCACACAACCAATACCAAACATGTATATGACACGAACAATGTAAAGGAATGCAAGATATAAGAGAGAGAGAGAGAGAGAGAGTTGAGAGAAAAGATTCAAACGCAAACAAGAGGATATGTTTCGAGGTTCGAGCCACTGCTCTACGTCCCCGCTTCATACAGAAGGATTTCAACTATCCACTATAGGATCTTCCACAAAGGGACCTCCACCGAGAAATTACAAATTACAACTTTAAAGTACACAACTCCAAGTCTCACACTTCTACACAAGAGGGAGCAACAATCACCTCTACACAAGAGGGAGAACAAAGCAAAGATGAAAATACAACTTAGTGATCCAATGATCACAAATACAATCTTGGTGATCTCAAAGGATTACAAACAATTTTTCTCACAAAAATAAGATCCTATAGATGGGTTAAGAATTAATAGCTCAAGTGTGAGAAATCAAAGTGTTTGGAAAAGAAAATCATAAAGAAAACTCTTAGAAAAAACTTCAAGATGGATAAAGAAAATGAAAAATAAACTAGATTCCCAAAAACTTAAATTTCTTTTGATTTTCTCAAAACTTTGAAACAAATAAAGATAGAGATTTGAAGCATAAAAACTCTTTTTAAACTCTTAAGAATGTGGGCAAGAAAGCACTAGAAAGCTGATTAAAATTCTCTTGAAAAATCTTAATGAAAATAGCCCACAAAACCCCTTTATATAGGGCCTAGGAGAAACTAGCCGTTGGGGTCAAAAACTGCCCAGAATGGGTGGTCGGTCGACCGCCCAACGGTCAAAAAATTGACTATTTGAGCCTGTCGGTCGACCACCCAGTCGACCGGCCCAAGGCAAATTGCCCTGTTGATCGGCCGGGCCGTACCCGAGAGTTGAGTAGTGCCAGTGGTCGACCGTACGGTTGACCGGCCATATGGACATGGCCTTGTGCATGTATCCGTGTATGTCGGTCGACCGAGCTCTGGTGTGGTCGACCGGCTGGTCGACCGGCAGAAGGCTCAGACCAGAAAATTTAGGGTTTAAATCTAACTTTGTAATCCCCTAAAAATTCTAATTAAATCCCATAAAATTCACAAAAAATAAGTTCATGTACATATTTGAAGTACAAATATGTGTGATAAAAAAGTAACACATATTTCAAACAATTTGAACTATTTTTGAGGTTTAGAAATTTAGCTTTAAACTAAAAATCGTATTTTTCAAACCTTAGATTTTGAAATGAAAATATGTTTTCTCCAAAACTTGTATAGATACAAAAATATGATATAGAAACACATTTTAAAGCATAGTGTGTATGGATAAAATCCAATACACATATAAAAGATATATCTATATTTTTAACATTAAATGCAAAACTAAGTTTTGATAAAAACAAAACTTAAAACATATGAACTAGATACATCAAAATAAATTTTTAAACATTATGAATCATCAATATATATGGAAGAAATCCAACATATATAAAATCATGTAAACTTGTTTTGATTCTATCTATTCATGAAAACAATATATATATATATTCTTGAAAATCAAAAGCCGGTTAAACTGAAACCAAAACTTTTGAACTTGTGTGTGTTTACTTGAGCATATCAAGACTAATCTATCTTTACACAAGATTTAAAACAAAAACTAAAAAAACCGAAGTCTTCTTGTCCATCTCTATCTCCAAGTTGACTCGATCCAAACACGATCCATGAGCTTGACTCCATTCGAGTGCTAGATGCGATCTTGATGCGCGAGCTCTTGAATCAACCCGTGTTAGCTCCAAAACTGGCTTTGAATTCTTTCTTGAAACTAAACACCTACTAAGATCTTGATCAATAATTGAAACTATATAAATACAAGATCATTTATAACTTAACTTCATAAGTTCGTCATCATCAAAACTAAGATGAAGGGCCTTTGGGCCAACAATCTCCCCCTTTTTGATTATGACAAAACTTATGAGGTTATATATGCATGGATTAAAGATAAGCTTCATAGAAGCTCCCTCTTAACTCATGCATATGAAATAAACAAATAGATATTCAATGTAAGATCAAATACTAATAAACAATAACAAAAGAATATGCAATAAGGATCATAAAACACATGTATATATGCATAAATAATCAAGAAAACATGTATATATAAACTCAAATCTTTCTCCCCTTTTTTGTCAATCATCAACAAAGGGTTAAGAAAGACAAACAATACTAATAAAAACATATTTTAAAACAAAAATTTAATACCAAGAAAATTTATCTTTTTTATCATACCAATTGAAAGAAAAACAATCATTTACCAATTGAAATTGAAACAATCTTTTTACCAATTGATACCAATAGAAAGACATGATACCAATTGAAAGTAAAAACTAAATTTTTAGGCAAACACTAAAACCATTTTGCAATATAGATATCAAAATGAGAATAATACCAATTTAAGATTATTGATACCAATATTGAAAATGTTGGCATATATCAAACAAAATATTTTTCATCAGAAAGAGTGGGAGTAAGATACCAATTGAAAATAAAACCAATTGAAAGATAAAATAAAAATTTCTTCCCCTTTATGAAATACTAATAAAAATAATGCATAAGCTTGTAAAGATATCAATTATCATTAAGAACTAAATCAAGCTCAGCATGAAATCAATTTGTGCCAAAAATGTATGGTCATATATATATTTATAGAACAAGAAAATATCTATATGTATGTATGATCAGAGTAATATAATATCAATTGAAATATGATGCATACATATACACAGTAAAAATTAATATACAAAAATCAATTTTCATTAAAATTATGTATATCTGATAACTACCTCCCTTATCATGCACATGTTTGAATAGATTTTCAATAAGAACATATAAGGCATGATCGCCCAACCAACCGCCCTTTGAAGGTAGGATTTTTAAAAATATGATTTGAAAATATTTTAACATATTTGAAAACTCTACCAATTGAAGAGTAAAAACTAGTTTAAAGATAATTTTAAAAACTAGTACTAAATTCTTCAAGTAAGGAATAAAACAAATATATATTTCATAACATATGAAAATTAAATGAGAATCGACACTCAAAATTTTATGAAGCACATATAGGCTCATGGATCAAAACCATGAGTAAATAAAAGATATATAGAATGTGCAAGAATCATGCAAGAAACATATACATGAAAATGAATCAATGAAGATCAATCAAAATTTCTTACTCAAAAACATCAAATCATCAAAACTTCAATTTTCATCAAAACTAAACAAGCTTCAAGGTATATGTATGTTTTGTCAAAACTAAAGCATATATATTTATCCTAAAAATAAACGAGCCCACAAAAGAATATTGCATAAAGGCAAGCAACTCTAAGATAGACATGTATATCTAATAGTTTTTGATAAAATTAACATATACATGAAGCTTAACAAAACATGTACAAAATAGAGAAAATAAGTATAAATGCAAGAATTATGAAAACTAGGTTATACAAATACATGTATGAGTACACATGAGCAATAAGGCACAAACATAATAATCAAGTGTAGTTTCCCACTTGTACAAGTATAAACACAAGTTTTAATGAAGATTACATCTAAACACTTAATCAAAATATGAAGTACAAAATATAAACAAATATGATCATTCGGCTAAATGCAAATGCTTTTAAATTAGGATATAGTTAAACTATAGTGAGAACACAAAAATATGAATCCATATAAACATGGGTGTATCTCAAAGAATATATATGTATTTCACAAGTCTAATAAATATCGCATTTAAATATAATGAGCATTAAAATCACATCATGCTAAAAATCAAAAATAAAAGCATGTAAACTAAGATAGAAGTTAGAGATAGTCACCAAACCGAATGAACTAGTCTCTAGGTCTCCGAACCATGGTGGTCCTCTTACCAAATATCCTTGAAAGTGATGCATCCAAAATTGTGACCATTGAGCTCGGAACGCATCCACCATCAAGGCACCAACACTCTCACGTCTTGTGAGATCCCATACCTACATCAAGTGAAATAGGGATGGATTTTGGTACCCACACTTTCTTGGGTCTATGGGGGTTAGCACTTTTCCTAATCTAAACATATTTATTTGCAAAATTTGAATCATATATTTTATCATAGCAAAATTTTGTAAGGTGGCCCTTGCGATCACAGTGTGTACAAGTGTACACATTAGTATACAAGGTGTCATGTGGGTGAACATAAGAAGCATATGTATGCCGAGGAGAGTGCATGCATATGTAGAGCATGTTTTTTGCGAAACATGGATTCCAACTAGGATTGTAAATGGTACCCGAAAGCCCGATAACCGGTCCAATCTTTTACAAATGGATCGGGTTCGGATCTAAAAATTAGATCTGAAAATCCTTATCGGATCAGGCTCGGATATGACTATTTCAAACCCGAAACCCGATAACAAACCCGAAAAGATAGTAAATGTTATAAAATGGTACTTATAATCATACATTTCACTATATTTAAATTAATAAAATTATAAAAATGAGAACTTGATGATATTATTATAAAAAGAAGTATATAAATTTCCATTTTGCATCTAATAAAATTGAAATACACTTTAAAGAATAACTCTCATTGCAACTTTACACCTATTTAAAATCTGAATCTGACTCGAACCCGATAAGAAAGAAGAGATTCTGATCCGAACTCGAGTCTGAACCCAAATTCCTTATCGAATTCGGATTCAGATATGGCACGAATCCAACCCGAACCCGACCCGTTTACACCCTTAATTCCAACAGTGTGTGGTTCATGACACATTGGCTCAAAGTGGAGCCCAATAATCAACACTCTTCTTCAAAGCACAAATATCATTATCAATACTTGAAAAGATGTGAAGAAAGTAACATGTTTATCAATAGAAGAAAAAGCAATAGAAACATGACAAACATGAGCATCAAAATCATTTTTCAATGAAACTTTTTCCTTTGAAACTAAATCCAATTCTTTTGAAAGTAAAACAATTTTACTTTTCAAAGAATCATTTTCTTTTAAAACAAAATCTAATTTTGAAGACAAAAGATCATTATTTTTCAAAATAATATCAAAATTATATTTATTTTTCAAAATTTTATTTTCTTTTAGAACAAGGTCAAGTTGGGTTTTCAAGGAATCCCTTTCACTTCAAATCTCAATCTTCTCTTGTAAATCATGTTGAGTTTTGAAAACAAGTTTTTATTTTCTTCTTTTAAATCAAAACTCTTGCTTTACAAATGTTTTATTTTAAAAGCAAATTTTCACAAAATAATGAAGTTTTTAATTCAAAGCATGGGCATCCATATTATCATCACATGAAGAAGTAGAACTATCATCTAGATAAGTGTCTGATTTTACCCCAAGGGAGTCAATCTCTTGGACCATGAATCAAGCTTGGTCATACTCATCTCCACTAGATTCCTTCTCCAAAATATTTGTCGTTTGTTCCTTGGGATAAGTCAATGTGTTTCACACTGTAAAAACAGAATCATAATGAGAAATAATAGATAAATATTCTTTACTTAGTGTGTGCTTAAGTGCCTCCATGGCTTGTGTATTGGCCTTTATATACTTGTCATTATCAAAATATAATTTCTTGGTAGTAGCAAGATAAACATGAAATCTTAGGGCTTTGAGGTATGAACTCATTTTAAATTTCACATGTCAATGTTGGAACATCACACATGGGAGGGGCAAGATAGTCCTGAAAGTACACCTAGAGGGGGGAATAGTGTTGGCCCAAAGGCCTATCACCCTAGTTTTGATGATGATCAACTCATGAAGTTATGCTTACTAATGATCTTGTGTTTAATTAGTGACAGATTCTTTGATCAAGATCTTAGTAGGTGCATAGCTTCAACAAAAGATTCAAAGTCAAGATTTGGAGCTAGCACGGAGTTTGGACCAAGTCAAGAAGATGAGAAGCCTTCAAGTGAAGACTTCAAGAAGATGAAGACTTGTGTCTAGGTATAAGATTTAGTTTGTTTTAAATAAAATGTAAAGGATAGAGTAGTTGGTGGATTGCTCAAGTATTTATCACACACACACTCTTGTTTTAATTGTCTTTTCATAAAAGAATTTTCAGTTTAGAAAAGACTTTTCTTTTTGAAAAATACTATTTTGGTTTTTGGTGTTTTCTCATATACATATCTTTAAACCAAACCAAGTTTAGAGCTTAATGACAAAAACATAGATATTTCATCTTGATTGTGTAGTGGATCATATCCATACACACTATGCTTTAAAAGTATATCTTATTTTTGTATTTGATGAAGATTTGGAAAAACATGTTTTGGAAAAATATTGTTTTGGAAAAACATTTTTATCATGAGCCAAATATTTTCAAGTTACAAAAATAGTCCAATCTTTTATAACATGCCTTGATTTTGTGCAAGCATGTTTGTATATCAAAGTATATTGGTTAAACTATTTTTGTAGATTTTTAAGTATTTTATGAAATTTTTTTGAGCCAAAAAGACCAAGTTTTAAATCCCAGAAAATCTGTTTCCAGGCTTCAGCAAGTCGACTGTATAGTCGACTTGGTCTGACGTGCACAGACGTGCACGCCTTTGTGCACTGGAGGACGGCCGACCGGACGGTCGACCGCTCCAGAGAGCTCTGCTCTCTGGAAATTTCGGCCGACCGTACAGGTCGACCGACAGAGAGTTCTACTCTCTGCTCCAGTGGCTCGGTCGACCCCGGCGGTCGATCGTGGCTCCAACGGTCGAATTTCTGACCGTTGGCGGTCGACCGACTCGGTCGACCGGCAGGCCTGACAGACCCCAACGGCTAGTTTCTGGCAGTCTATATATTTGAGGGTTTGGTCATTGTTTTGTAATAAGATTTTAGGAGAGCTTTGAGCCAGTTTTTCCCACTTCATTAAAGAGTTTTCTCCACATATTTGAGAGCAAATACTTCCAATCTAAAGGGAAGATTTTATTAAGAGTGTTAAAAGAGATTCTTTGAGTTTTCCTCCACCACTCTCATCCTTGTTTTTCTCACAAACACTTGAGCAACCCATTGACATATTCATTCTATAGGAGTGTTTTTGTGAGAGTTTTTATTGGTGATCAAAGTGTTTAGATCACCAAGAGTTCTTTCTTGTACTTTGAGGAGGCGGACGTGTGTGTCCGCGTTGTTTCGAGTTCGGGTGCGAACTCCGTGTTTGAGGTGCGGCCTCGGCAAGCTTGTGGGGCTTGTGTGTACGGGACTAGGGAGTCCGAGGGCTTGTAGGTGTTGTGGCACTGGGGAGAGATCCATTGGGATCTTGCATAGTGGAAATCCTTCGTGTGTGGAAGGCGGGGATGTAGAGCAAGTGTGCTCGAACCTCGAAACAAACCCTTTGTGTTTGCGATTGCCTTTTTCTCTC
Organism: Agave tequilana; assembly: GCA_038442645.1. Lineage (NCBI taxonomy): Eukaryota > Viridiplantae > Streptophyta > Magnoliopsida > Asparagales > Asparagaceae > Agave > Agave tequilana. The sequence continues at coordinate 275,201 of JAVJIF010005284.1, forward strand.
TCTCTCTCCCCCTTATTTTTATCTTTCTTGTCATTACATTTATATGCTTGATATATTGTGTACATAATTGATACATACTTGCGTGGGATTGTTTGCTAACACTTGTATTCAACCAAGAGAGCCAAAGCGGCACCTCAACCCTTATTTACGGGGAATCTAGAGGAGTTTGTCCAGAGCCCTTCACGGGGAATTCGGCAACACTCTTGTGTTATACGTGGTGTATAGTGTAAAAATTTAATTAGGTCATAATTATTTTTAATTCCGCATTATTTGGCATTAAGTGACCATTAGGTTAGCCATCACCTATTCACCCCCCTCTAGGTGAACTTACAATTGGTATCAGAGCTTGGTACTCTGATTTGGGTCTTACAACCTAGAGTTAAAGATCCTCCTTTTTAGGCTAATCACAATATTTGTACACACACCATGGACTTCATGTCACCACCCACCTTTGACATTCTTAACATTCAAATTTGGAAGGTTAAGATGTCTATGTACCTCAAGGCCTTAGGCATTCATGTTTATCTTGCTACCACTAATGATTCTTATGTTAATAATAGCAAGTATTTTGAGGCTAACTCAAAAGCCATTCATGCTTTAAAGTTAACCCTAAATGATGATTATTTATCTAGGGTTTCTAACATTGAATCGGCTTTTATAGTTTGGAACATCATCACCTCCCTCGGCGAAAAAGATCTATACTATGCCGGGAGCGATTCGGACGTTGGAAGCAACACCTCCAACGCGTGCTATATGGTCCAAGGGAATAACCCCCTTGAGGTAAACACCGAATCCGATGATGAAGACATGTCATATGATGAGCTTACTACTTATTGTCAACTTGTGCTTGAAAAATATGACATGCTTAAAAAGAAAAATAAAATTTGAAAAAGAACATTGCTTGCATGCATAAAGAACATGATTCTTTTAGAGATAACATTGCATGCTTAGAAAAAGATAATAAGAAAATTAAAAAGAATTTTGATTGCATGCTAAAAGAGAACGATTCTTTTAAAACTAAAATTGCATGTTTAGAAAAAGAAAAGGATGTTTTGAATAATGAGAATGTTTCCTTAATGTCCAAATTAAATGATCTTTGTGAAGGAAACACTATTTTGAAAGATAAAATTATTTTGGTGAAAACTCAAAAGGAAGTTGTTTTTCAAGAAAACAAGTCTTTAAAAAGAAAAATTTGTGAAAAAGAAAAAGATTTTGTTTCGAAAAAGAAAAAGAAAAATGATTCTTTATCTCATCATGCTTTACATGCCACCACTAATGAGATTAAAGATTTGAAAAATAAAATGGATTGTTTGAGCTCAAATTTGAGCACATGTGCATTCAATCATACTAGATTGGAGTCTATGTTTTCAAAGAAACAAACTCCATCCTTTCATGCACATCATCATGCTTATGTTGCACACCATGATCATACACACTCACATAAGCATACTAAGGTGTACGTATGTACACATTGTGGTCGCAAAGGCCATTTAGCAAAATTTTGTTATGACAAGTTGCATTATTTTAATTTTGCTAAAAATAAAAGATTTTGGGTTCCTTACAAGACTAACCCCCAAGAACCCAATAAAATATGGGTACCAAAACCCCCACCATTTGCTTTTGATGTAGGTGAGGGCTCTCACAAAACGTGAGAGGATCGGTGCCTTGGTAGTGGATGCAAATGGATATGATGGACACACTTTTTGATGCATCACTATCAAGGGAGATTTTGGTGGGATGACCACCATATTTGGTGTTTTGGAGTTGGTAACAATCTCTAAACTCCTATTTCATTTATGTTCATGCTTGTTCATTCATAAAATTCATAGCATGTTCATGTTTTTATGTGTTTTTGTACTTCATGTGGTAAATACTAGTTTAAATGAAGTTTTTATCAAAACTTGTATTTATACATGTACAAATAGTGAGAACAAATTGATTCATATATGTTTGCACTTCATGCTCATTTGTACCCACTATATGCACATATATAGACTAGTTTTGATGATTCTCTCATTTATACATGTTTTGCCAATTTTCATGTTTTACTTCATGTATATGTATTTTTTATTCAAATCTAATAAAGATACATGTATACCCGTGAGTCTCTTGCCTTCATGCAAATACTATTAATTGACTCTTTTATGTTTGGGATATGTATGTGTATTGTTAGGATTGGATAAATCATACATATGCCTAGAAGTGTATTTTTTTAAAGAAAAATAAATTTTCATATTTTATAAAATGTTATTCATGATTTGAGCTTCAATGTTTATTTTCATGAAAATGCTACTTACATAACGTTTGAACACTCATCTTTTATTTTTCAAGATAATTTTGAGCTTTATGGACTATGAGTGCTTGAATTTTTATGTACTTAGTATAATTCATGAAAAACATATGATTTGATGTATTTGAAGAATCGTTAACTAGTTTGTCAAAAATCTATTTAAACTAGTTATTTATTCTTCAAATCTTATAATGAGATATACACATGATCCTATTATTGGTTCAATTGGTATCATTGAATCGTTTCAATTGGTATCAATTTGACTCTATATTTGTATATACTCATTTGTTTTCTTATATATGTATGTATCAATGTCAATTGGTATACTCATTTTCTTTCATACATATATATGATTTTAATGTGCTTAACTTTCAATTGCTTCACATTTTTAAAGCACAAAAGTTTATGATGAAAAATAAAATATTTTTATCATTATGGTTATTATTGGTATCAATATGATTTATAATAATGATTATTTTCAATTTGGTATCTTAAAAATTTGTTTTCTTTACAAGAGCTCTGATACCTTTAAATTTTTGTTTAAGAAAAATTAAAAATGTTTTGTTATGTATTTCCTATATGCAAGGAGAGCTTACATCTCTCTTACATATAGATTCATGTTGAGTATATTATAAATTGAGGAGCTTGACAACTCTTCTTTATATGATATACGTGTGTAGGGGAGCTTCACATCTCCTCTTATGCATTACATAATGTGTGTTATGTGAGTTAGGGCTTGTCATCCCTTCTTCATGTAATGCATATGTGTAGGGAAGCTAACTTAGCGTCTTCCTCTTCATGAATGTATATCGCATATAAATCTTTATTGATTGATTTGTATTACCCCTTCTTGATCTCTTTGTTTTTGACAAAAAAAAGGGAGAAAAATTTGTTTGATTTGATTTTACTTTGAACCCTTTGTTGATGAGTGACAAAAAGGGGGAGAAGTATTTGAGTTTATATGCATGTTTTCATTGCTTAAGGGGGAGAAGTATTTGTCTCCTTGATTAGTTATGCATATATGTTTTGTATTGCAAATAGGAGAAAAAGATTTTGATTTATGCTTGTTGCATGTTTTATCTCCATACATTTGCATACATATTTATGAGCTTTATTGCATATATTTATTATTTTGTGATATGCATGAGTTAAGGGGGAGCTTCTTTGAAGCTTTACTTTAATCCATGCATATATAACTTCATGAGTTTTGTCATCATCAAAAGGGGGAGATTGTTGGCCCAAAGGCCTATCACCCTAGTTTTGATGATGATCAACTCATGAAGTTATGCTTACTAATGATCTTGTGTTTAATTAGTGACAGATTCTTTGATCAAGATCTTAGTAGGTGCATAGTTTCAACAAAAGATTCAAAGTCAAGATTTGGAGCTAGTAGGAGTTTGGACCAAGTCAAGAAGATGAGAAGCCTTCAAGTGAAGACTTCAAGAAGATGAAGACTTGTGTCTAGGTATAAGATTTAGTTTGTTTTAGATAAAATGTAAAGGATAGAGTAGTTGGTGGATTGCTCAAGTATTTATCACACACACACTCTTGTTTTAATTGTCTTTTCATAAAAGAGTTTTCAGTTTAGAAAAGACTTTTCTTTTTGAAAATACTATTTTGGTTTTTGGTGTTTTCTCATATACATATCTTTAAACCAAAACCAAGTTTAGAGCTTAATGACAAAAACATAGATATTTCATCTTGATTGTGTAGTGGATCATATCCATACACACTATGCTTTAAAAGTATATCTTGTTTTTGTATTTGATGAAGATTATTGTTTTGGAAAAACAATTTTTATCATGAGCCAAATATTTCCAAGTTACAAAATAGTCCAATCTTTTATAACATGCTTTGATTTTGTGCAAGCATGTTTGTATATCAAAGTATATTTGTTAAACTATTTTTGTAGATTTTTAAGTATTTTATGGAATTTTATTTGAGCCAAAAAGACCAAGTTTTAAATCCCAGAAAATCTGTTTCCAGGCTTCAGCAAGTCGACTGTATAGTCGACTTGGTCTGAAGTCGGTCGACCGGATCGGTCGACCGACGTGCACAGACGTGCACGCCTTTGTGCACTGGAGGACGGCCGACCGGACGGTCGACCGCTCCAGAGAGCTCTGCTCTCTGGAAATTTCGGCCGACCGTACAGGTCGACCGACAGAGAGTTCTACTCTCTGCTCCAGTGGCTCGGTCGACCCCGGCGGTCGACCGCGGCTCCAACGGTCGGATTTCTGACCTTTGGCGGTCGACCGACCCGGTCGACCGGCAGGCCTGACAGACCCCACGGCTAGTTTCTGGCAGCCTATATATTTGGGGGTTTGGTCATTGTTTTGTACAAGATTTTAGGAGAGCTTTGAGCCAGTTTTTCCCACTTCATTAAAAGTTTTCTCCACATATTTGAGAGCAAATACTTCCAATCTAAAGGGAAGATTTTATTAAGAGTGTTAAAAGAGATTCTTTGAGTTTTCCTCCACCACTCTCATCCTTGTTTTTCTCACAAACACTTGAGCAACCCATTGACATATTCATTCTATAGGAGTGTTTTTGTGAGAGTTTTTATTGGTGATCAAAGTGTTTAGATCACCAAGAGTTCTTTCTTATACTTTGAGGAGGCGGACGTGTGTGTCCGCGTTGTTTCGAGTTCGGGTGCGAACTCCGTGTTTGAGGTGCGGCCTCGGCAAGCTTGTGGGGCTTGCGTGTGTACGGGACTAGGGAGTCCGAGGGCTTGTAGGTGTTGCGGCACCGGGGAGAGATCCATTGGGATCTTGCATAGTGGAAATCCTTCGTGTGTCGAAGGCGGGGATGTAGAGCAAGTGTGCTCAAACCTCGAAACAAACCCTTTGTGTTTGCGATTGCCTTTTTCTCTCTCTCTCTCTCCCTTATTTTTATCTTGCATCTCTATTCTTGTCATTACATTTATATGCTTGATATATTGCGTGCATAATTGATACATACTTGCGTGAGATTGTTTGCTAACACTTGTATTCAACCAAGAGAGCCAACGCGGCACCTCAACCCTTATTTACGGGGAATCTAGAGGAGTTTGTCCAGAGCCCTTCATTGGGAATTCGGCAACACTCTTGTGTTATACGTGGTGTATAGTGTAAAAGTTTAATTAGGTCATAATTGTTTTTAATTCCACATTATTTGGCATTAAGTGACCATTAGGTTAGCCATCACCTATTCACCCCCCCTCTAAGTGAACTTACAAATAGGTGTACTAGATAATCTAGGACAAATGATGCGAAATTTAAAACTTAATTGGTAACACACTATGCGTAACCAAGAGTGATCCCGAATTCCCCGTTAAGGGCTCTGAAACTACTCTAGATTCCTTTAGATTAAGAGTTGAGGTGCTTTTAAAAGCTCTCTTGATTCAACATAAGTGTGGGCACACAAATAATATCTAGCATATATGTGTAAAAATAATGCAAGATATAAAGAGAGAGTTGAGAGATAGTGGATCCATCGCAAACACCGAAATATATTTCGAGGTTCGAACCACTGATTTATGTCCCCGCCTTCACACAGAAGGATTTTCACTATGTCCACACAAGACCTTTCACAAAGGGACCTCCACCGAGGAATTAAAATTACAATCAGGAGTACACAACTCCTCTCTCTTTCTCCTCTACACAAGAGGAAGGCACAAAGCCTAGCACAAAGTAAAGAAAAGAAATACACTTGATGATCCAATGATCACAAACACTCTTGGTGATCTCAATAGACCACAAAATAATTTTTCTTATAATACAAGATCCTAAGGATAGATTTTGAATTAATAGCTCAAGTATGTGAGAAAACAAAGTTTTTGAAAAGAAAACACAAAGAAAAGCTCTTGAAAAAAACTCTTGATTTGAAAATGAAGAAAAAACTATAATTCCCAAAGACTTGATTTTCTTTGATTTTTTAAAAACTTTGAAAATAAAGATTTTTAACACTAAAACTTGTTTTTAAAACTTATTGAAAATACTTGAAAAGATGAAAAATTTTATTCTTGAAAATCTTGGAGAAAACAGGTCAAAGGAACCCATATTTATAGGGTCTTCAAAATATAGTCGTTGGGGTCCAGAATATGCCCATAATGGCCTGTCGGACGACCGGTTAAAGGACAGAAAATTGATCATTTGACACTGTCGGTCAACCGGCCCTAAGGCAAATTGCCTTGTCATTCGGCCGCTTGGTCGACCGGGCCTACCTGAGAGTTGGGTAGTGCCAGTCGGTCGACCGTACGGTCGATCGGCCACAAAGGCTGGAGCCTTGTATACGTTTGTTCACATCGGTACCGACCGATCGACCGAGCTCTGGTCCAACCGATCGACTGAGCTCTGGTCTGGTCGATCGGTCGGTCGACCGCCAGCAGGGTCAATACTGAGTTTTAGGGTTTTAAAATCTAACTTGATTATTCCCTAAAAATTCCAATAAAACCACATAAAATCAACAAAAATAAGTTCATGTAAATATTTGAAGTACAAATATGTGTGATCAAAATTCAACACATATTACAAACAATTTGAACTATTTTTGAGGTTTAGAAATTTAGCTTTAAATCGAAAATCATATTTTCCAACACTTAAATTTTGAAATGAAAATGCGTTTTCTCTAAACTTATATAGATACAAAAATATGATATTTGAAACACATTTGAAGCATATTGTGTATGAATAGAATCCAATACACATATAAATGATATGTCTATGTTTTTGACATTAAATCCAAAACATAAGTTTTGATAAAAATAAAACTTAAAATACATGAACTAGAATTATCAAAATAAGTTTTTAGTCAATCTGAAACGTAGATGTATATGGATGAAATACAATATACATTAAACCATGTAAAACTTCTTGTGATTTTATCTATTCATGAAAACGATATATATATTTGAAAATCTAAAACCGGTTAAATCGAAACCAATAAACTTTTGAACTTGTGTGTGTGTGTGTGTGTGTGTGTGTGTGTGTGTGTGAACTTGAGCATATCAAGATTAACTATATTTACACAAGACCTAAACAAATAAACATCTAAATAAAACTAGACTAAAGTCTTCTTGTCGATCTCCATCTCCAAGATGACTCGATTCAAACACGATCCAAATAGCTTGACTCAACTGAGTAGTAGATGCGATCTTGAGTGCGAGCTTTTGTATCTACACGTGTTTGCTCCAAAACTTAACTTTGAATCCTTAGTTGAAGCTAAATACCTACTAAGATCTTGATCAATAACTGAAACTTAATAAATACAAGATCATTAGTAACTGAACTTCATAAGTTAGTCATCATCAAAATTAAGGTGAAGAGCCTTTGGGCCAACAAGTCCATGAGTACAAACTAAAATGTGTGCAAAACAATACTAGATTAGCAAATGTGGATATCACTCCTAGGTGGTTAAACCGAATATCAGGAGCGTAGGCTCTGATACCAATTGAAAGTACACCTAGAGGGGGGTTAATAGGTATATGAGCTATTCAAGGACAAATGATGCGAAATTAAAAACCTAATTGCTAACACATAACGTGTAATCAAGAGTGAGTCTAAGTTTCTCGTAAGGGCTCTAGAACTACTCCTCTAGATTCCTCTAGATTAAGAGTAGAGGTGCTTTAAAAGCTTTCTTGATTCAACACAAGTGTGGGCATACAATCAATACCAAACATGTATATAATATGAACAATGTAAAGTAATACAAGATATAAGAGAGAGAGAAGAGAGAGAGAGTTGAGAGAAAAGATCCAAACGCAAACAAAAGGATATGTTTCGAGGTTCTAACCATTGCTCTATGTCCCCGACTTCACATAGAAGGATTTCAACTATCCACTATAGGATCTTTCACAAAGAGAACTCCATCGAGGAATCACAAATTACAACTTTAGAGTACACAACTCTTGAAAAACACTTAGAGGGGGGTGAATAGGTGTTTATGCTAATCTAACAATCTTTTTAAACAATTATGAATGAATGATGCAACGATCACTCAAAACAAGACTAAGAGCCGAATACCCGGTGAAGGGTTCTGAACTCCTTCCTCGTGTTTCCTCTAAATAAGAGTTGGAGGTGCGTATTGCAATCTTGTTGTATGAGTTATGATCGACAATATATCAAGAAATGAATAATATGCAATGATGATGTGCACACAAGATATATCACAAGTAATGGAAGCAATATCACAAATTAGAAACAATGAGTAAAAGATAGCAATTGAAAGTAAAGCGAAATTGAGAGAAAGAGCAAAAGACAATCGCAAACACAAGAATTTGTTTCGAGGTTCGAGCCACTGCTCTACTCCCCGCCTTCACCTCTGTGAAGGGTTTCCACTATCCACCGAGGACGCTTACAAGGTCTACCAAAGACTGGAGCACCGAGCTCCACCACTTACAAGAACCTCTACCGAAGAGGTGTATCCACAAGATGAACAAAGATAACAAGTAGCCAAGTGATCTCTAAAAGGATCATAAACTCTTTACAAACACTTCTCTCTTTACAACTTTCTTATAGATTGAGTAGGGAATTTTGGCTCTAAGAAGTGTAGTGAGAAAAACTCAGTTGTAGAATGATTTTTGCTAGAAAACACAACTGAAAACAAGCTCAAGAATGAATGGGAAAAAATGGAGAGTTTAAAACTTTTCTTCTCTTTTTTTTAAAACTTTGAAAACTTAAGGATTTTTCTTGGTATTTTGCAGAGACTATTCTCCTCTATTTATAGGGAGAGGAAAGGGTTAAAAACAATTTATTTTAAGCTTATTTGATCTGGAAAAGATCTCCAAAAACTCAGAAAAAGTCTGCCAAAATAGATTTATAAAACAGATTTCAGATTGCACCAAAGAGGAAAGAGCCGTTGGGGCTTTGCAGGCCTGGTGGTCGACCGGTCCGGTCGGCCGTCCGCCCTGCTGGCAAGAAGCCGTTGGGCTCGGGTCGACCGTCCGGTCGACCGTCCTCTAAAATGAAATACAGTTTTCTGAAGGCGGTCGACCGGGCGGTCGACCCAGAAAACCCGAGAGCAAACTGCTTTCAGTCGGTCGACCCGACGGTCGGCCGACAGACATGCACAAGCGTGCACGTCCTGGATACAAGCTCCGGTCGACCGGTCCGGTCGACCGATCTTGCCTGAAACAGAAAAAACAGCCAGAAACAGAACTTGAAATTTTTTGTAAAACATTTTGAAGTATTGTAAATCATGCTAGAAAGAGTATACATACATGATTTAAACATGATATTCATTTTGTAAAAAGTTGGAGTCATGTATATATACCAAGGCATGAAACTTAAGGATAAGAGGTAAACATGAAAACTAGTATAAAAATATGTGTGTGTGTGTATCCTAGAGCCAATTTTCCAAAAACTCAAACTTTAACAAACTATTTCTTACATTGGTTCTAAAGGACTACAAGTTCTTCAAGTGGCTTCTCTATATGATCTTGCAAGTTTGATGCTTGAGCCTGAATTGAGGTGACTTGAGTCAAAACTCCTTCCTTTAAGGAAGAAAACTTTTAGTTTCATTAGAACCCTGAAACATACTCAAACAACAAACATGATTAGTACAAATAAATATATATGTTTTGTAATCATCAAAACACACTAAAAACGGGTGATTGTAACCTTGGGCCAACAATCTCCCCCTTTTTGATGATGACAAAACATATAGGTTATTTAAACAAAAAGGAAGAAGAGCTTGGAAAGCTCCCCCTCAAATAATGCTATGTATAAAGAATGACTATGAAAAGTAATATACATAAAGCATTGAAAACACAATAGTTTTGTCAAAAACTTAAATACAAACTTATTCTTTTTCTCTCCCTTTTTGTCATTCATCAAAAAGGGTTAAACAAAACAAAAAAATATCTTTAAGAATCCATAATGCAAACATTCAACTCACCACAAATAAAAGAGAATCTAGCATAATCTAATGGTTTAGTAAAAATATCGGCAAGTTGAAAATCGGTAGAAACATAATCAATATCAATATCACCTTTCTCATAATGATCTCTAAGAAGTGATATCTAATGTCAATGTGTTTGGTTTTACTATGTTGATTTGCATTCTTTGTCATATGAATTGTACTAGTATTATCACAAAATATTTTAACATGATCAAATGCAAATCATAGTCAAGGAGAGTATGTTTCATCCAAAGAACTTGTGCACAACAATCTCCGGCTGCAACATACTCCGCCTCGGCGGTTGAAAGGGCTACCGAATTTTGCTTTTTGGAAGACCAAGATACAAGACAATTACCTAGGAATTGACATGTTCCACTTGTGCTCTTCCTATCTACCCTACAACCCGCATAGTCGGCATCCGAAAAACTCGTCATTGAAAATTGAACGGTTTTCGGATACCACAAACCCATCTCAATGGTGCCCTTAAGATATCTAATTATATGTTTAACCGCAATTATATGAGATTCTTTAGGACACGATTGAAAACGAGCACAAAGACAAACCGAAAACATACTATCCGGCTTACTAGCCGTTAAATATAGCAAACTACCTATCATGCTACGATAAAGTTTAATGTCTACACTTTTACCTTGTTCATCCTTATCAAGCTTTGTTGTTGTTGCCATGGGAGTTTTGCTCACTTTAGATCCTTCAAGCCCGAACCTTTTGATTAGTTCCTTTGTGTACTTGGCTTGATTGATGAAGATCCCATCCTTCCTTTGCTTGATTTGGAGTCTAAGGAATAGTTGAGTTCCCCCATCATAGACATTTCAAATTCGTCCTTCATGCATGACTCAAACACTTGGCAAAGAGATTCATTAGTAGAACCAAAAATAATATCATCTACATAAATTTGTACAATAAGAATATCATTTTCTACATGTTTTGTAAACAAGGTTGTGTCAATTTTTCCTTCTAAAAACCATTTGAAATTAAAAATGAAGAAAGTCTTTCATACCAAGCCCTAGGGGCTTGTTTTAAACCATAAAGAGCTTTATCTAATTTAAACACAAAATCCGGATGTGTAGGATCAACAAACCCGGGGGGTTGTTCACATACACCTCCTCTTCAATAACCATATAGAAAAGCACTTTTAACATCCTTTGAAACAATTTAAAATCTTTATATGATGCAAATGCAGTGTCATCCGTATGGCTTCAAGCCGTGCTACGGGTGCAAAGGTTTCTTCAAAATCGTTCCTTCGATTTGAGTGTAACCTTGGGCAACTAACCTAGCTTTATTTCTAACTACGTTCCCCGATTCATCCAACTTGTTCTTAAAGATCCACTTAGTAACCAATTGTTGGTCTATCGTGGGGCTAGGAACAAGGTGCCAAACTTAGTTGCGCTCAATTGATTGAGCTCCTCTTGCATGGCAAGCAACCAATATGAATCGGCCTCGCTTCGAGGACGTTCTTGGGTTCAACATGAGAAATAAATGCATAGTGCCCACAAAAGTCATGAAGTTTAGAGCGAGTGGTTACCCCTTTAGATACTTCCTTATAACGAGGTCCTTGGGATGATGTGGGTTGTATCTCCAATCCTTTGGAAGTTGTTGAGTAGGCTCTACTTCATTTGTTGAAATTTCATTTCCTGAGCCTCTTCTACTTAGCTTCACTTCCTTCATCATCCTTTGGCATGCCTCCAATAGTAGGTGAGTCCTCCAAGGTAACTTTCTCCAAGCCTTCATCTAAAGAATCTATTTCTACAACATTCTTAACAACGAATTAGATTCTTCAAACTTAACATGAATAGATTCCTCAATAGTAAAAGATGATCTATTGAAGATTCTATAAGCCTTAGTAGTATTAAATAACCACAAAATAACCTCATAAGATCTGCATCAAATTTACCTAAATTATCTTTTGTATTTAAACAAAGCACTTGCATCCAAAAACTTTAAAATAAGAGACATTTGGTTTTCTACAAAAATAAATCTCAAAGGATTTTTTTGAAGTATTTTTGCATAAGAAAACACGATTTGAATATAGCATGATGTATTAACGGCCTCGCCCACAAATAGTGTGGTAGATCATATTCACTAAGCATTGTCCTAGCCATCTCTTGTAATGTTCTAATTTTTCGTTCAACTACTCCATTTTGTTGTGGAGTTCCAGGACAAGATAGTTCATGCTTAATTCTTTTTTTCTTCTTCAAAAAGTGGTAAAGGGTAGTTAAATGAACTCACCTCCTCTATCACTTCTTATTCTTAAATTTGAAGTATCTTTTTCCTTTCAACTCTTTTCTTAAAGGCTTGAAAATGTGAAAAGGCTTGATTTTTATGTTCCAAAAAGAACCCAAGTAAAACGTGAAAAGTCATCAACCAAAACAAATGCAAAACGATTCCCTTAGACTTTTGGTTTGAGTAGAACCAAATAAATCCATATGGATTAACTCCAAGGGACGTGATGTCATGATATCCTTGATTGACTTGAAAGAATTGGTTTTTTTTCCAAATTGACATCGTCACAAACCCGGTCCTTTTTAAATTCAAGCAAGAATACCTTTCACCATTTCCTTTGTGTTTAACCTAGATATATGGTCAAAGAAATGTGGCCTAATCTTCTATGCCACAACCAAGAGTCATCATCGAGGGCTTTTAAACAAGTAATATTACAAGACATTTAGACTATATCAATCATATAAACATTGTTTTCACGAAACCGAAAAATACACAAGTATTAGATATTCTATCAATAACTTTACAAACTACATTATCAAAAACAACATCAAAACCTTTATCACAAAGTTGACTAACACTCAAGAGATTATGCTTGAGGCCATCAACTAAAACTACATTTTCTATTAAAGGGGATTACCAAGTTTAACATTACTGTAACACCCCATTCCCAGTATACGTACACAGTTGCGTATCTTGATTTTGGAGCGTATTTCTTTATTTGAATATTTACTAGTATAGCAGTACTGCACGATTTGATCTGTTTGGTATTCAGATTTGACTAATTTTAGTTTCAAATATTATCTTTTAATATTCTAGATTTTTCATGATTTTCTGGAATTTTCGGATTTTATCAAAAATCCAGCCTACCCGGGGTAGACAACCCGTTCACCGTGAATTCCAGGATTTTTATTTTGAAAATGGGATTGAATTTCTGAAAACTAATTCTATCAAAATCTTTATTATTTTTGAGAATTTTTGGAGAGCTTTCCGAGATACTTCAATTTTTGGACCCTTCCTGGAGTTTTCGTATTTTCCCAGATACCGAGACTTATCCAAGTTTTCCACTTATCTCTTTTTCCATTTTTTCTCTCTCCTTCCTCAAACGCGAGTTTCGCCAGCTGGGTTCATCATTTATGCAGCCACCCTCTCCATGCTGCATTAATGTGTATGGGCTAATTCAACTCAAGTCAAATCCCCCATGCCTTGTCCTTTTCCTTTGAAACGCAGCTTCCTTGCGTTTTTCTCTGGACGCAGCCTTGAAGCTCCCGCGTTTGGCTCCATTTTTGGGCCTAAACGCAGCCTTGAGACCTTGCAAACGCCACACTTTTTGGAGGGAAGTGATGATGGTTTATTATTATAATGTTTCCTCCCTTTATATATATGCATCCCCTTCCCTCTCTTTCATTTTCCTTCATCCTTTTTGCCTCCTGCCAGCTCCAACAGCAAGCTCCATCTCCACCAAGCTCCTTGGCCGGCCATTACCACCACCCACCATCTCCATTTTCTCCACCACAACCCTCCACCTCATTCTCCTCTCCTCTCCTCCTCTCCATTTCCAACAACAACACCATCTTCTTCACCTCTTTCACCAAGAAAACCTCAAAGAACCCATCACCTTCACACAACTTCATCACCATCTCCACCACCACCTGCACCACCGTAGCCTCCACCGAGCCTACCATCTTCACACCCCTCGACGACCTCTTTCCCCGGCGGCTATAGCTTCGCTCCCCGCTAAGCCATTTGCAAAATCTCGTTTTGCCATTTTGTGTTGGACTTGCACCATCACCCTTGCCTTCATTTGTAGAGACCGGCCACTCCTTTTTAGTTTGGGGCCGCGTTCTTCTCAGTTGACAGGACTCCTAGCCGGTGCCCTCCTTTTGGTTGGGACCGAGCTTCATCACCGTAGATTTCCCGGTAATCGTTCGCGATTATTCCGGTGATCGTTTTGGTGATTGACTTGGCAAGGAATCACCTTCTTCACTTGGTACTCTTGCTGGACATTGGAACGCGTTTTAGGCGAGTAACTTCACTCGCCAAAGACATGGATAACTCTTTTAGACTTGTGTTTTTCTATCAACAACCATACCCCTCAAGTTACCTGTTCCTGCGTCTGCCTTGTTTCCTGCGTCTGCCTTGTTTCTTGCGTCTGCCTTGTTTCCTGCGTCTGCCTTGTTTCCTGCGTCTGCCTTGTTTCCTGCGTCTGCCTTGTTTCCTGCGTCTGCCTTGTTTCCTGCGTCTGCCTTGTTTCTTGCGTCTGCCTTGTTTCCTGCGTCTGCCTTGTTTCCTGCGTCTGCTTGTTTCCTGCGTCTGCCTTGTTTCCTGCGTCTGCCTTGTTTCTTGGCGTCTGCCTTGTTTCCTGCGTCTGCCTTGTTTCTTGCGTCTGCCTTGTTTCCTGCGTCTGCCCACTTTCCTGCGTCTGCCTT
>JAVJIF010005285.1:0-87233 GCA_038442645.1 Agave tequilana
ACTCATCTTCAACATACAAATATCACTATCAATAGAGAAGAAGTGGCAATCAATAAAAATCAAATCTTATCACTAGAAGATAAAAGAATAGGTTTATGACAAGAATGGAAGCAAAGTCATTTTTCAAAGATACATTTTCTAAAGAAGTACATTCCAATTCTTTTGAAATCAAAACAATTTTGTTTTTTAAAGAATCATTTTCCTTTAAAATAAAATCATGCTTTGAAGATAAAACCTCATTTTTCTTCAAAACAACATCAAAATTATTTTTATTTTTAAAATCTTATTTTCATTCAAAATAAGATCGAGTTGAGTTTTCAAAGAATCTCTTTCACTTGAAATCTCAACCTTCTCTTTCAAAACCAAATCGAGTTTTGAAAATAACAATTCATTTTTTTCTTTAAATCATATTTTTCAAAGCTTTATATTTTGAAAGCAATTTTTTCACAAAACATTGAGAGCTCTTCATTCAAAGCATTTGCATCCATACTATCATGATCATTAGAAGAGCTAGCACAATCATCTAGATGAGAATTCGAATTTACCTAAAGGGAGTCATTCTCTTGGCCCATGTAGCACGCTTGCCTCTGACTCATCTCTAGCAAGCTCTCTCTAAATTATTTGAAGCTTGTTCCTTGAGAGAGATCAAAGTGTTCCACACTGTAAAAGCAGAATCATAATGAGAAACTATAGTTAAATAATTTTGTTTAGTGATTACCTAAATGCAATCAATGCTTATGCATTAACTTCAATATACTTGCCATTATTTATATAAGAACTTTTAATGGTGGTAAGATAAACATGCAATCCTAATTCTTTTAAATATGCACTCATTTTAAACTTTCACATATCAATGTTATAAACATCATACATGGGTGGTGCAAGATAATCTATGAGTGCAATAAATGAATGTGTGCAAAACAAATATATAGACTAGCAAATGAGGATCACACTCTTATGTGGAGCGCTAACTCTGACATCAATTGAAAAATACACGTAGGGGAGGTGAATAGGTGTAGTGCTAAACTATATGATAAATAATGTGGAATTAAAGCTTTTACACTAACACACAATGTGTAACCAAGAGTGGGTCCAAATTTCTCGTGAAGGGCTTTCAAACTTCTCCTCATGATTTCTCTAAATTATGAGCTGTAGTGCTTCAATAGCTCTCTTAGTTTAATACTAGTGTGAGCACACAAGCAATATCTAGCTTGTATGGATATGAGCAATAATAACAATGAATGATATAAAGAGAGTAGAGACTTGAGTGATAGAGAGATACAAACACAAATATAAGGATATGTTTCGAAGTTCAAGCTACTACTCTACGTCCCCACCTCACACAAAAAGATTTCCATTATGTCCACTAAGGACCTTCCACAAAGGGACCTCCATTGAGAATTACAACTTAAAAATAAGGAGTACACAACTTCAACTCTCTCACACCTTTACACAAAAGGGTAGGCACAAAGCCAAGCACAAAACAAAGAAAGAAATAACCTGGTGATCCAATGATCATAAACTATAGTTGGTGATCTCAAAAGACCGCAAACAAAACATCTCTCATAATATAAGA
Source organism: Agave tequilana (assembly GCA_038442645.1). Taxonomy (NCBI): domain Eukaryota; kingdom Viridiplantae; phylum Streptophyta; class Magnoliopsida; order Asparagales; family Asparagaceae; genus Agave; species Agave tequilana. Next base: position 1,577 of record JAVJIF010005285.1, read on the forward strand.
TCTTAAAGGATACATATGCAATGAAAAGCTCAAGTATATGAGTGAAAAAAATTTTCAAAAAGAAATACAAAGAAAACTCTTGAAAAAACTTCTTGATAGATGAAGAAATTGAAGAACAAAACTAGAATTCCTAAAACTTGTTTTTTCTCGATTTTTCAGAACTTTGAAAAAAATAAAGATATAGAAATTAAGGCTTTAAAATTTGTTTAGAAAACTTGTTGTAAAAACTCTGTAGAAGATGGAAAATATTTCTCTTAAAAATCCTATGAAAAACTGTCCAAGAGAACCCATATATTTAGGGGTTCAGAAAATAGTCGTTGGGGCTCAAAACCAAGCCAAACTGGCCAATCGGTCGACTGCCTGAACGACCGCTAACGGTCAGATTCTGACCGTTAGGGTTATCGGTCAACCGCCTGGTCGATCGCCTCCAGGCATAGAGTTTTAACTCTCTGCCGGTCGACCGCGTCGATTGGCCCCCAACAGGAAGTTGGGTTAAGCCAGACGGTCGATCGATCCTTGCTATGGTTAACCAGTCGGTCGACCGAGCGAAGTCTCTGGGCTTGATCGCGTATCTGTGCATGTCGGTCAACCACCCGATCGACTGAGCCATGCTTCGGTTGATGATCGGGGGAAAATCGTGCACAAAAGGTGTATGTTTTAAAATTAGAAGTTAAAATGTGTGTGCTTTGCTTCCTTGATACTTTCGTTATAGTATAGAGACTAGAACGAGTCAAATCCATAAGGACGGGAGGCGATAAAAGCTTTATCAGAATGTTCACGTGTGTGTTAAAAGTTCTTCAATGTTCTAAAGAATGAAATGAAAGAAAACAAAGAATGAAGAAAGAAGAGTACGGTGAAACACGAAGAAGTGGGAAACATAAAAAATATTGTATTTGTGATTTTTGATATATTTCTAAAACAAAGTGAAAAAGAAAGAAAACCCACGGCTACTAACTACTAGTGACTCCACTAACCATGCTAACCTCTTAGTGATAGTTGCCTCACACGTATCATTAGCCATCACTAGTCCTTGGTTCAAGAGCGCTTCAAAGCATGACCCATATGATAACTTTCAAATTAAAACTCAACATAACAAGTGCAAGTTACAATTAAACCATCAAAACTTAAACAAGAGTAAGTATGGAGTAAAGTAATGTTAGCTTGTTAGAGAGTTAGGATGTTAGAGTGTTAGATCCATCATCATGAGCCATCAATGGCTCTTGCAAGGGCAAGGCCAGGTAGAAGCTATTAGATCCATGTGGATTATCATAAAAGAAGTTAGCAAGTTAGTGGTTGGTAGTTAGTTACAACGAGAGAAAATTAGCTAAACATGAAAAAGAAGTTAAAGAGAAGAAAACAAGGAGAGGTAAAGAGAGCACCTTTCATAGATTGTCACTTTTATTACAAGCACTCTTACTTTTCACTCATGTACCACTCTCTCTCCTATTACAAGATCTAAAAGAAAATGAAAAATACAAAGAGGAAGAAGAAGAACTAACCTAAACTTAATTAAACTACAACAAGAAAAGAAAACTACCCTAACTCGCTGTATATCTTCCACTGAAGAACCCCAGGGGGGTATATATAGGTACCAGGGAAAGGGGGCCAGAGGACACCCCCTGGCCCAAAGCACAGACGCGACCGCGCCCGTACGGTTGCGTTTTCGCGGCTCTTCTAGAGCCGCGCGCATGGCGCCTGCTGCCACGCGCTGTCGCATCTGTCCCTGTCGGCTGCAGGTCCCGGTTTCTGATTTTAGGTCCCTGATTTTGACGAATCAGCTCTCCAAAGTCAATGGCTATATTATAGGCCTTTAATCATCCATTAAATAGTGATTTAGGGTCTTCTTATTCATTGCACACTATGGACCAAGAAACATACAAGAGATGTATTATTAGCAGAATTTAATATGAAATAAATATGAAGATATGGTATGAAATATGTCATTTTAGAGACTAATCACATCCCACACTTATCTTTTGCTTATCCTGAGCAAAATAAAATACTAAAGGAATTATTATACCACTTTCGCAGGTGACGTAATTGCACTGAGCAAGTGCAACAAGCCGTTAAACATCTAGGTTTTCCCCAGAGGAGGAGTTTGGTCTCCTGAGGGTTTTCAACGGATTACACCACAAAATCCATAAGGAAAAAAAAAATCAAATGTTAGTATTTTGAAAACGCATTTTGAAATAGAGAAAAGTGTTGAAGTATTTTTGTGAAAATATAAGTGATCCAAGGTCAGAGGTTAACTAGAAATTATTCTTCCTTAAACTAAGTCGAAATGCAAAATCTTGTTATAAATTAAATGTAAGAATTTAAAATTGAATTGATTCTTTGATTTCATAATCTTAAAACTTAGGAATATATGCACTTTGTGAACAGTGAAGGTTTTTGGGATATCGACTCAACTTTTATGCCATTGATTTTTGTATATTTATTATTATTTTTTTCTCTTAGTTTCTTAGGCTTTCTTATTTATCCGGGTTGTGAGCTTTTAGCTGGTGACTCCCAAACCAGATGATCTTAGGGCACCAGATGAGAAAATATCCCTCGGACTTAAGGACTCGAGTAAACAAGGCCACAAAACTAAAGGGGATTATTTTTATTTTTGTCCACCATTTTAGGTGTGAATAATCATGCTTCTTGAGGCATAATTACCAACTTCAATAAATGATTTTTATTATCATTATATATATATTAATATATTTTTATGGCATTTTCAGTCTTTGTTTCAATCACAAAAATTGTGTAAGTGTGAAGTACATAAATCTAAGGCAAAAAATTCAAGATCAAACTATCTTTCCAATTTTATTTTCTTATCTTAAAATTTAAACAAGATCTATTATTTTGACTCAGTTTAAAATTTCATAATTTTAGGTCTTCCTAAATTCTAAGATAATCTTAATTTTCTTAAAAAAAATCAAAACAATTACCTTGTTTCAAAAAGTTTTGTAAAACGAAAAGAAAATAGTTTTTATACAAAAGAAAATTTTAAAAAGTTCCTAAAAAGAAGTGTAAAAGAAAGAAAATATAAAACTATATATTAGTAAACCCTTCCCCACACTTATCTCATACATGGTCCTCAATGCGTCATGAATGTATATGTACATGAAATAAATGAAAAGGAAGGAACATTACCGTATGGTGGTGGCTCCGGTGGTAGTCTGATTGGGCCAAGCATTGTTACCCAATCAAGATATCATGGATCTTGCAGAAACCTACTAGTGACCTTTCTAATATAACCCAGATCAAGTTGAAAGTCAACAATGAGAGTCGAAATTGGTTCAAAAATTGGATCCAAACCAAAGAATTGATGTTCACACACTTTTCCCATCAATGAAGTGTGATCATAAGATATTGGTGATTCAATTTCACAGTGTACTGGTACAGGATCAATGTTGACTTCGAAATAAAGAAGAATCTGGTAAAGATACGGAGTCATTATTGAATCAAAGAGTGAAATGGAGTCACCAACTTGAGGTTCAAGATCACTTTCAAGCTCAAATTCAATTTTAGGAATTGGATAACTTCTCAAACTCAGGCATATGATATTGGTGAAGTTCAGGTTGGTATGATGAAATTGAAGCTGGATTTTCAAAATGACATGATTCTTGGGTCCAATCGGTAGAGTTAGAGATATAAGGATTGGTCAAAGATTGACAAGAAAGACTTTCCTCACTCTTATTGATCAAATCGCTCAAAATCGAGTCTAACCTACTGCTAGGCTGGGTAACAGAATTTTGAATCATGTCTTCCATACTCTTTGCAATTGGTTCTTCCTAAAAAGGTCAGTATGGAAGTTGATTTTGGAAATTGTGGTGAAATTATGAGTCCATTAGATTTTGTGGTTGTTGCTCGGACTCACACAAGAGTTCCATACTCAAATCCAGTATTAATGGTTGTTCATTTTAAATCAGTGAGACTGGAAAAGATGAGTAGGACTCTTGAAAATTTGATTGAGATGATGAGTCCAATATTTTTGAAATCGTTGAACTTTTTCACAAAAGACTTCCAAATGCTTTTCTAGCTCAGATTCTTCTTCAATTGGATGTTCTAGAAAAGGAGTATATGTGATTGAGATAAAATCTGCAATACAGAATTTCAGAACTTTTAAAGCAGTAGTGCAAGGTGCTCAATTCTACCGCTATAGCAAGTGGCTATGCGGGTCGTGATCCATAAGGAGGGACTAGCGATGGAAGCTTTTTATTAAGTTCTCTTTTATGCTACAAAGAATGGTTAAAGATCTTCTTTTAGTTCTTAAAAGAAAAGAGAAAAATAGAGTTAAATCAAGTTAGAAAGAAAGCGATAGATAGAGAAGATGGAGAAAATAGAAGTGATATGTACAAAGAAACTGAAAGAGTGAAAGAGATTGGGTGATTATGGTGTTGGTGATCTACACTAAAAGTTACAAGAAAAGAAGAAAAAACTAAAACCTAAAAAATATACTTACCTCTTCGGCGCCTGCTTACTGTTGGCCCAGAGGCCTTCCACTCTAGTTTTGATGATGATTAACTCATGTAGTTATAGTTTACTAATAATCTTGTGATGTTTAGTTTCAGATACTTAATCAAGATATTAGTAGGTGATTAGCTTCATCAAAGATATTTTGGAGCTTTCACATGATAATTCAAGAGCCCGAGCGTCAAAGTTCATATCTAGCACTCGTTGGAGTCAAGCTCGGTGGATCACGTTTGGATCGAGTCAACTTGGAGACGGCGCTTTACAAGAAGACTTCGGTACATAGTTTAGTTTATGTTTTAGATCCATTTGTTAAAGATTAGATAGTGTGATATGCTCAAGTTCACAACACACACACGTTTCATGTTTTGGTTTTGGTTTTCGGTTTTTGGTTTAATCGATCTTGGTTTTCATGAATAGATAGAATCAACAAGTTTATATGGTGTAATGTGTATTAGATTTGTTCTATATACATGTATGCTTCATCTATTTAAACAAACTTAGTTTGATAGTCTATTTCATGAGTCTGGTGTTTTGATATTTTAACAAAACGTATTTTTGGATTTATTGTCAAAAACATTGATATATATCTTTATATGTATATTGGATTATATTCATATACTATATGCCTCAAAGTTGTTTCAATATCATGTTTTTGTATTTGGATGAGTTTTGGACAAAACGATTTTCCATTTCAAAAATCTAAGTTTTGGAAAATACGAGTTTTGGTTTTCGGCAAAATTTCTAAGTTACATGAATAGTTCAAAAGGTTTTTAACATGTCTTGATTTTACTCAAACATGTTTGTATATCAAAGTATAATATTGAACCTATTTTTGTAGATTTTTCGTGATTTTATTTATGCTAAAAAGTCAACATTTTAATCCCTAAAATATGTCTGGTCTGGCTTCTGCCGGTCGACCGGACCAGTCGACCGAGCTAGGAGTCGGTCGACCGAGTCGGTCGACTGACGTGCACAGAATGTGCACGCCAGTTTGGCTGGAGGGCCGGTCGGCCAACCCGGTCAACCGCCAGAGAGCTTCTGCTCTCTGGAAAGCCCCGGTCGACCGGGTCGGTCGACCGGCAGAGAGCTCTGCTCTCTGTTCAGGCCACGGTCGACCGGGCCAGTCGATCGCTGCCCCAACGGTCAAAAATATGACCGTTGGCGGTCGACCGACAGCCGTCTGGGCTGTTGATTGGCCCCAACGGCCAGTTCTTTCTAGCCTATATATAGGGGGTTCTATGGACTGCATTTTAACAAGGTTTTTAGAGAGAAATATTCTAGATCTTTTCAAGTGTTTTCAGCAAAAAGTTTTTGGGTTAAAATTCCTATTCTCTATTTGTTTTTAAAGTGTTTGTTATTTCAAAGAAAATAGTCTTTGGGAATTTATTTTTGGTCTAAAAATTCTATATCTATTTGGAGATTTTCCCAAGTGATTTTCTTTGTTAAAAACACTTTGTTTTTCACACTTGAGCTTATCTTACTATCCTATCTATAGGATCTTTATTTTTGTGGGAAAATTAGTTTGTGGTTGTGGAAACACCAAGTTGTAAACTTCCTTCATTGTGATATCTCTCTAGTGAGAGGAGATTGATTTGGTATCCCTCTATTATGAGGTGATTGTGGAAGTTGTGGTTGGCTCCCTTCTAGTGAGAGGTGGAGATTGTGTTTAGCTCCCTCTAGTGAGAGGTGGAGTTTGTGTTGGAATCCCTCAAGTGTAAGGTGATTGACTTGTATTGGCTAAGTGCCTACCCCTCTTGTGTGAGGTGGTGTTTGTGTTGGTTGTGCATTGCCTTTAGTGAGAGGTTGTATTCGGTTAAGAGAGGAGTTGTGTACTCTCGGTTATTGTATTGCCCCAAATCCTCAGTGGAGGTTCCCTGTGTGGGAGTCCTGTGTGGACGAGTTAGTGAAAATCCTTCTGTGTGGAGGCAGGGGCGCAGAGCTGTGTGCTCGAACCTCAAAATATATCCGTGTATTAGCGATTGATCCACTTTCTCTTACTCTCTCTCTTTTATATTGTGCCTTGCATCATTTCATATTGCTCATTCATATATTATATGCTTGGCTTGTTTGTGTGTGCCTCACTTATGTTTAACCACGAGAGTTTCATATAGCACCTCAACTCTTATTCAGAGGAATCAAGAAGAGTTAGTCCAGAGCCCTTCACCGGGAATTCGGCTACACTCGTTGGTTACACTAAGTGTGTTCAATTTAGTTTTTAATTTCTGCATTTTGTTCATTAGATTAGCTGTACATCTATTCACCCTCCCTCTAGGTGTACTTACAATTGGTATCAGAGCCTACGCTCATGATATTAGGTTTAACCACCTAGGAGTGTGATCTTAGTTTTGCTAATCTATCATTTGCATTTGCACACTTATATTGTTTACACACACTCATGGATTGCTTGACACCTCCCATGTTTGATGTTTCCAACATTGACATGTGGAAATTTAGGATGTCCATGTACTTAAAAACCCTAGGCTTGCATGTTTTCCTTACCGCTACCAAGAAATCCTATCTGGGTAATAGCAAGCATATAGAGACCAATGCACAAGCCTTGAGGCACTTATAAGCACGCTAAACAAAGAATATCTTATGATTGTTTCTAACTGTGATTCCGCCTTTGTAGTGTGGAATACATTGACCTCCTCCAAGCTTTAATTGCCAATCCAAGCGGGGGATGAATCTAGTGGAGAATCCGAGTAACAATGCTACATATGGTCCAAGGGAATGACTCCCTTGAGGTATATTCGGAATCTCAATTAGATGATGATGATGCTTGTTCTTCTAATAATGATTATATTGATCCAAATGCTTTGAATGAAGAACTTTCAATTGTTTGTGAAAAATTGCTTGAAAAATATAATCTTTTGAAAAAGAAAAGTCTAGGACTTAACAATGAATAAAGATTTGTTTTCAAAACTTGAGTTGGTTTTATAAGAGAAGGTTGAGATTTCTAATGAAAGGGATTCATTAAAATCTAAGCTTGATCTCTAGATGAAAATAAGATTGTAAGAAATAAAAATGATTGTAATGAGTTTTTTGAAGAAAAATGAAAAGTTGTCTTCAAAACTTGTTTTTGTTTTAAAAGAAAATGATTCTTTGAAAACAAAATTGATTTAATTTCTAAAGAATTGAAAGATTGCTTAAATGAAAATAAAACTTTGAAAAATGATTTAAACTCTCATGTTTGCCATGCCAGTGTAGCTTCACATTCTATCTCACCTATTGCATCCACCTCTTCTTCCTTGATTGAAAATGATATATCTATGCTTAAGAAGAGTGTTGATTGTTAGGGCTCCACTTTGAGCCATTGTGCCTTAAACCACATATGGTTAAAATCTATGTTCCGAAAGAAACAAATTCCATCTTTGCATGCACACAAATCACGGCATACACATGCTCCTCACGTACACACTTATAACACGATGTATGCTCATGTGTACACTTGTACACATTGTGGACGTAAGGGCCACCTTGTTAAGTTTTGTTATGATCGTATACATGATTCAAATTTAGCAACTAAATTTGTTTCGGTTAGGAAAGGAGCTAACCCCATGGACCCAAAAGAGTGTGGGTACCAAAGACCACCCCGATTGTATTGATGAGGTGTGGGCTCTCGCGTGACGTGAGAGTGATGGTGCCTTGAGGTGGATGCGTTCCGAGCTTAAAGATGACATAGTGGATGCATCACTTTCAATGAGTGTTTGGTGGGAGGACCACCTCGTTTTGGAGACATGGAGAGTTGCCCTCATGGTTTTGGTAACAATCTCTTACTCCTCATTTATGTTAACATGCTTTTCATGTCATTGATTTTAGCATGTCTTGATGTTTTATGATTAGTATGTTATATGCCATGATATTTAGATTAGTGATATACATATTTAGTTATTTGAGACACCTATGTTTAATATGGATTTATATCTTTGTGTTCTCACATTTGTTTTAACTAATGTGTATGTCCTAGATCTATATGCATGTGCATGTACATAATAATCATATGTATGCTTATGAGTTGTTTGTTTTGATTTTTATGCTTCATGTTTTGATTACATGTTTAGATGTTAGTTTTCATTAAAACTTAGATATATACTTGTACAACTAATGAGCCACAAATAGATTATTATGTGTTTGTGCTTGAATGCTCATTTGTACCCATTAATGTACTAGTATAGTCTAGTTTTGATGATTCATGTATTTGACTTGTATTCCCAAATTGTACATGTTTTTCATGTTTATATGTTAGCTTCATGTATATGTCATTGTGTCTAAACTATTAGCTATACATATACATCCTTGAGCCACTTGCCTTCATGCATATACTTTGTGGACTCGTTTATATATGTATGTATACTTTAGTTTGTACATGACATACATATACCTTGAAGAATTCTAGTTTTGATGATTTTCATATTTTTAAGGAATTTTATATTAGGCTAAATTACTATTTTCATGATTATGTTTTTCACATAACTTGTACTCTCATATTATTTGATATTTTCTCATGATTTTGTTTTCATGAGTATAATTTATGCTATATATATTTTGAATGTTTGGTGATCATGTGATTTACATGTTTTTCATGAAATATATTTTTGTTTTATTCCTTACTTGAAGAATTTCGTACTAGTTTACAAATTTTTCTTATAATTCTTGATTTTAGAAAAGTTTTCAATTATGCTAAACTATTTTCAAACCTATTTTTGAAAACCCTTTCCATTGAAGGGCGGTTGATTGGGCGACCATGCCTTGTATGCTTATTATTGAAAATCTTTTTAAACATGTGCATGAAATGGGTGGTAGGAAATATGAGTTATACACTTGATCTTATTATATTTTCAATTGGTATCATTGGATCTTTTCAATTGGTATCACTATTGACATTTTTTTTGTATACTCATATATGTTTTATATATGTATGCTTATACTTCAAATAGTATCAATTTCGATTGGTATTCAATTTTTCATACATATATATGTTTTATTTGTGCTTACTATATCTCTATATCTTTGAGCACAAATTTTAGTTATGCTAAGCTTGATTTCTTAAATGACTATTATATTTCAATTGATTATTTTTCAATTGGTATTTTAATAAGCTTATGCATCATTTTATTTGGTATTTCATAAAGGGGGAGAAAATTCGTATTTCACTTTTTAATTGATTTTGTTTACCTTTTGTATTTTATTACTCCTACACTTTATGTTGAAAAATGATTGAAAAAGGATATTGATTATTTTTTAGTATCATATGCTCCTAATGAAAATTACTTTCAATTGGTACTAATTTTTACAATTGATATCAAGATTATTTATATATCTTTTAATTGATATCAAAATTTTTGGTTGGATTCGTCAAAATGATTTATTTACCTACAATTGGTATTTAAATTTTGTTAAAAACTTTTGTTTTATGTACTTTCAATTGGTATGATTTATTGATATCATGATGCACTAAATTGATATATTTTTTTTAATTGGTATCATAAAGTTTTGATTTGATTTCACCCCTAATTGAGATTTTTTTGGTTTAAAAGAAAAAGGGGGAGAACATTTTTTATTGTTTTTTTGAACCCTTTGTTGAAAATTGACAAAAAGGGGGAGAAGTAATTGAGAGTTTATATGCATGTTTATGGTTTATGTGAGTTTATATGTATGTTTATTGGTTTATTTTGTTGGCCCAAAGGCCTTCCACTCTAGTTTTGATGATGATTAACTCATGTAGTTATGTTTACTAATAATCTTGTGATTTTAGTTACAGATCATTAATCAAGATATTAGTTGGTGATTGCTTCAAAAAGAGGAGTTTTGGAAGCTTTCACATGGTGATTCCCGAGCCCGAGCATCAAGATGATACATAGCCATGCTCGTTGGATCACGGAGTTTGGATCGAGTCAACTTGAAGATTGAAGATCATCAAGAAGACTTAGGTATCCTAGTTCAGTTTAGTGTGTTTAGATCCATTTGTAAAGTTTAGTATAGTTGATATGCTCAAGTGCACAATACACACACAAGTTTTATTTTTGGATTTGGTTTTCATGAATAGATTGATCAAAACAAGTTTACATGTATAATAGATGTATTCTAGTTATACATGCATGCTTAAACTTCTTATACAAACTTATTTTGACTTTCCTATTCATGTGTTGAAAAATACAAGTTTGATAAAATACAAGTTTTGATTTTTGGTAAAAATGATAAGACACAAAAATAGTTTCATATGCTTGATATTTGAGCTAAAATATTTATCACATGTTTATATATCAATGCAAAATGATAAAACTATTTTTGGGTATTTTTACAAAAGATAAAAGAATTTTTAGAAATATTTTTAACATATGTTCTGTCCAGAACAGTGGCTGACAGGCCAGGTCGGCCGACCGCACGGGTCGACCGCACCAAAGGCCGGTCGACCCTTGCGGTCGACCGACGTGCACAGGCTTATGCACGTTTGGCAGTCACAGGGATGGTCGGCCGGGCGGCCGACCGGACCAGAGTGCTTTGCTCTCTGTATCTGGGCGGTCGGCTGTGCGGTCGATCGGGTTGCCCCAACGATCACATTTCTGACCGTTGGCGGTCGTCCGGCCGGCCGACCGCTAGGCCTGTCAGGCTGCCAGATCAGCCTAACGGCTAGTTTCTTGTTTGGCCTATAAATACCCCATTTCTTGGGGGTTTAACTAAGATTTTTAGAGCTAATTTTTCCCCATTCTCTGGTTTTAAAAACAAGTTTTCAAAAGAGTTTAAAGTGCCAAAAAGATCTATCTTTATTTTGTTTTAGGTTTTTGGAAAAATCAAAGAAAAGAGTATTTTGGGAGATTTGTCTTGGCTTTCATTTTCTATCTTTTACAAGAGTTTTCCAAGTATTTTTCTTTGAGTTTTTGTTTTTCAAACACCTAGTTTTCCACACTTGAGCTATATCTTCTATCCTAATCTATTTAGGATCTTGTTTTGTGGGAAAAGAGAGTTTGTGGTTGAAAGAAACCACTTGTTGTAAAACCCTTGCTTTGATTGGGTTACTCCCTCTTTGGTAGAGGTTGAGATTGTGGTTTGCTCCCTCTAGTGAGAGGTGGAGTTGGTTGTTATTTGCTCCCTCTTGTGAGAGGTGGAGTTTGGTTTGTAAACCCTCTTCGGTAGAGGTGTTGTGGTTGTTTGGCTACGGGCCTACCCCTCGGTTGTGAGGCGGTGTTTGAGAGAGGAGTTCGATACTCCTATTGTTGTAACAAATCCTTCTCGGTGGAGGTTCCCTCGGTGGGAGATAGTGGATTGGAAATCCTTCACGGTGGTGAAGGCGGGGATGTAGAGCTAGGGGCTCGAACCTCGAAACATATCATTGCCTTTGCGTTTGATCCATTGTCTCTCAACTCTCTCTTATTTGTGTTGTGCATTGCATTATTCACATTGCCATATCATTCATATTGCTTGTGTTGCCTTGCATCGTTCATATTGCTATATCTCTTATATGCTTGGATTGCTTGTGTGTGCCTCACTTGTACTTAACCACAAGAGCTTCATATAGCACCTCAACCCATATCTAGAGGAATCAAGAGGAGTTAGTCCAGAGCCCTTCACGGGGAATTCGGCTACACTTGTGTGTTGTACTAAGTGTGTTGCAAAATAGTTTTTAAGCTTCCGCATTTAGCGCATTTAGTTTCTAGATTAGAATTATCACCTATTCACCCCCCTCTAGGTGATTTACATATTTGAGTTTCAATTTGGTATCAAGAGCTTTTATTGTTTCATATTTTGTTGTTTTGTTTCATTGATATCAAGAAACTTTTGTTAAAATTTTTATTCTTGGTATTCAAGAGCTTGTATTGATTATCTTTTAATTGTTATCAAGAATTTTTAATTGATTGGTATCAAGAGCTTTCAAGAGTTTTTTTATTGATTGGTATCAAGAGCTTTTATTGCTTCTATTGATAAAGTTTTCAAATTAAAATTTTTATTGGTATCAAGAGCAATTATTTAAGAACATGTTTATTTCAAAAAGGAAAAGGAATTTATTTTAAAAGTTTGGTATCAAGAGCATGTTCATTTCATTGTTTTATGTATGTTGATGCATATTCATGTTTAGTATTCATTGCATATATTTATTGTTTATTGCTATGCATGAGTTAAGGGGGAGCTTCTTTGAAGCTTAACTTTAATCCATGCATATATAACTCCATGAGTTTTGTCATCATCAAAAAGGGGAAGATTGTTGGCTTAGAGGCCTTCCACTCTAGTTTTGATGATGATTAACTCATGTAGTTATAGTTTACTAATAATCTTGTGATGTTTAGTTTCAGATACTTAATCAAGATATTAGTAGGTGATTAGCTTCATCAAAGATATTTTGGAGCTTTCACATGGTGATTCAAGAGCCCGAGCGTTAAAGTTCATATCTAGCACTCGTTGGAGTCAAGCTCGGTGGATCACGTTTGGATCGAGTCGACTTGGAGACGACGCTCTACAAGAAGACTTCGGTACATAGTTTAGTTTATGTTTTAGATCCATTTATTAAAGACTAGATAGTGTGATATGCTCAAGTTCACAACACACACAAGTTTTATGTTTTGGTTTTGGTTTTCGGTTTTTGGTTTAACCGATCTTGGTTTTCATGAATAGATAGAATCAACAAGTTTACATGGTTTAATGTATATTAGATTTATTCTATATACATGTATGCTTCATCTATTTAAACAAACTTAGTTTGATAGTCTATTTCATGAGTTTGGTGTTTTGGTATTTTAACAAAACGTATTTTTTGATTTATTATCAAAAACATTGATATATATCTTTATATGTATATTGAATTATATCTATATACTATATGCCCAAAGTTGTTCAATATCATATTTTGTATTTGGATGAGTTTTGGACAAAACGATTTTCCATTTCAAAAATCTAAGTTTTGGAAAATAAGAGTTTTGGTTTTCGGCAAAATTTCTAAGTTACAAAAATAGTTCAAAATGTTTGTAACATGTCTTGATTTTACTCAAACATGTTTGTATATCAAAGTATAATATTGAACCGATTTTTGTAGATTTTTCGTGATTTTATGGGATTTTATTTAAGCTAAAAAGTCAACATTTTAATCCCTAAAATATGTCTGGTCTGGATTCTGCCGGTCGACTAGACCGGTCGACTGAGCTAGGAGTCGGTCAACAGAGTTGGTCGACCGACGTACACAGAATGTGCATGCCAGTTTGGTGGAGGACCTGGTCGACCGACCCGGTCGACCGCCATCTGCTCTCTGGAAAGCCCTAGTCGACCGGGTCGGTCGACCGGCAGAGAGCTCTGCTCTTTGTTCTAGGCCACGGTCGACCGGGCCGGTTGACCACTGCCCCAACGGTCAAAAATATGACCGTTGATGGTCGACCGGGCCGGTCGACTGATAGCCGTCTGGGCTGTTGATTTGCCCCAACGGCGAGTTCTTTCTAGCCTATATATAGGGGGTTCTATGGACTGGTTTTTAACAAGGTTTTTAGAGAGAAAAATTCCAGATCTTTTCAAATGTTTTCAGCAAAAAATTTTTGGGTTAAAATTCCTATTCTCTATTTGTTTTTAAAGGTGTTTGTTATTTCAAAGAAAATAGTCTTTTGGGAATTTGTTTTTGGTCTAAAAATTCTATATCTATTTGGAGATTTTCCCAAGTGATTTTCTTTGTTAAAAACACTTTGTTTTCTCACACTTGAGCTTATCTTGCTATCCTATCTATAGGATCTTTATTTTTGTGGGAAAATTAGTTGTGGTTGTGGAAACAACCAAGTTGTAAAGTTTCTTCATTGTGATATGCCTCTAGTGAGAGGAGATTGATTTGGTATCCCTCTATTGTGAGGTGATTGTGGAAGTTGTGGTTGGCTCCCTCTAGTGAAATGTGGAGATTTTGTTTTGCTCCCTCTAGTGAGAGGTGGAGTTTGTGTTGGAATCCCTCAAGTGTGAGGTGATTGATTTGTATTGGCTAAGTGCCTACCCCTTTTATGTGAGGTGGTCTTTGTGTTGGTTGTGCATCGCCTTTAGTGAGAGGTTGTATTTGGTTGAGAGAGGAGTTGTGTACTCCCGGTTATTGTATTGCCCCAAATCCTCAGTGGAGGTTCCCTGTGTGGGAGTCCTGTGTGGACGAGTTAGTGAAAATCTTTCTGTGTGAAGGAGGGGACGTAGAGCTATGTGCTCCAACATCGAAACATATCCGTGTGTTAGCGATTGATCCACTTTCTCTTACTCTCTCTTTTATACTGTGCCTTGCATCATTTCATATTGCTCATTCATATATTATATGCTTGGCTTGTTTGTTTGTGCCTCACTTGTGTTTAACCACGAGAGCTTCTTATAGCACCTCAACTCTTATTCAGAGGATCAAGAGGAGTTAGTCCAGAGCCTTCACTAGGAATTCGGCTACACTCGTTGGTTACACTAAGTGTGTTGCAATTTAGTTTTTAATTTTCGTATTTTGTTCATTAGATTAGCCGTACACCTATTCACCCCCCTCTAGGTGTACTTACACTTACCTTTTACCCGTATCGACGATGTACCTTTACTTGAAGGCGAGCACAGCTTGGCAGATGAGATCTTCCCCATTCCCAATTTACACTATAAAATGAAGGGGCGAGCTATACTACTATAGAAATGGATATCCATCACCATAAGTCATCAACGACACTTGCAAGGATAAGGCAATTTCGAGGCTATCAGTTTCATTTAGATCCACAAACACAAAAGAGGGAAGTAAATGAAAACAAGAGTAAAGAAGAAAAAGAAACATCAAATCGATTCAAATAACGATAGAAGAAAAGATCACTTACACTGGCGTCACCTTCAATACAAGCTTACTCTCATTCCTCCATGAAAGTATCCTCTCCTCTTAGTTACATAAAAAAATAAAAATTACATGAAAAAAATAAAAAAATCTAAGTTACAAACTACAAATTAGCCTAAATTCTGCTCTCTGCTTGGTCCCATTCCTTTGCCTTTGAGATTGTAGGTATTTATAGAAGAAATGCAGAGGGTAGAGGAGTATGAAGATAGGGAAAGCTAGCTATTTCTGAATTTGAATCCTCTCCTTGTCTCAAACTTAATTTGATGTGGATATTCAGTTCTGATTTGCAGTTTGTTGGCGTGTTGATTGCTGAATATCACTTATCAAATGACAGAATTAGAAATAGTGATCAACATAAGCGTTGTAGCCCTATAAGTCTACTTTCTAGATCATCTTGAATCATCATATTTGAGATTCAATAGCGAAAGTTATGATTCAAATACTAAAATGTATCCAGTTAGAACATGAGTCAAACTTGCTTCATCTCATCTATTGATCTTCTCTCTATCCATTTATCTCTCTGTATTTGATATTATCCTTTGTTGATCTTTAGCTAACCAAAATAGATTTATAGAAATCTAAATTTTACCCGTTTCTATTTGGTGTTCTCTTTCTGATTTGCTCTGATCTTCAGCTGAATACTTGCCCCAATCCTTGATTTGTTCTAACTTGATCTGGGATCATCCTCAGCTAACTAAATAGATCTAGTTAAATCTGATTTTAATTGGTATTTATTTGGTTTAATTCTCTTTCTCTTCATTATTATGTTCTGCAAAATAGATATTTAAAACAAGGAAATTAGCAGATTTATTACACGATAAATGTAGGAGTGTAATGAAAAGAATACAAAATATATGTATGATCACACCCCCACACCTATCTTTTGCTCGCCCTCGAGCAAAATCAACAAAACTAAACAAAAGATTATTAGACCACTTTCGCAGGTTACGCGATTGCACTGAGCATGTTGCAAGGTTTCCCCTAGAGAACGAGGTCGAGTTTTGTCTCGTGAGGATTTTCAGTGGATTGCACCCACAAAATCCATAAAGAAAGAGTAACAAAGAGTAAGTATTTTTGAAAAGCATTTGAAAGAGAAAATTATTTGAAATATTATTGTAAGATTTAAGTAATCTATAAGTTATAGGAAACCGAATTTTCATTCCTAAACTTAGTCTCTATTCAAAAATGTGTTATCAATCAAAGTAAGGAGTCAAATTATACTTCTCATCTAGTCTATTACTTTATCCTAAGTCATATGCACCTTGTGACCGTGAAAATTTTGACCAAGGTTCTTTAACTCTAACTTTTATGCCTTATTTATATTATACATATATATATATATTTATTTGGTGGTATTATTCCTTAGTTCTATTAGGCTTTCTAATCTGTCCATGTAATGAGCCTTTAATCGATGACTCCCAAACCAAATGGTCTGAGGGCACCGGGTGAGAAAATACCCCAAGGACTTAAGGACTCGAGCAAATAAGGCCACAAAACTAAGGATTTTATTATATGAACCACTTTTAGGCGTGAATACTTATGCTTTATTAGGCACAAATACCCAGCTTAATCAGAGGATTTTTTATTTATATATTTTTTTCAAACTTATCTAATCATCTTTCGCATAAATACCAAGGCTTACTTAGGCCAAAGCACATGTTCATCTTTCATAGATATATTTTTTTTTTTTTTTCTTTTTTCATAAGGTATAAGAATCTTTGTTTTTGAACCCTAAGTGTGTAAGTGTATGAAGTGTGCATATTTCATTAAGGTAAAGATCAAGACTAATTACTTTGACAAATTATCTTCCTAACCCTAAATAATCTTATTTTGATCAAGTTTAAGAAATCCTAATTTTGATTTTCCTATTCCTTAAAATTGACTTAATTTCTTACAAAAAAAATATGTCAAAATATTGTTTCTATTTTCAAAAAGTTTTTAAAAGTAAAGAAAATGTTAAAAAATTTTTTTAATAAAAAGAAAAACCTAAGTTATGTTAGAACCCTCCCCCACACCTATCTCATGCATTGTCCTTAATGTATTAATTAATGCATAGATGCATGAAAAAGAAGGCAGGGAAGGAAAATACTACCTTAAGGTGGTGGTTGCGGTGATGGTCTGATTGGTCCACGAAATACGACCCAATAGACTTTGCATGGAGCTCGGAGGAACTCACCAGAAATCTCTCTAATATAACCCACTAAAATGATGTATACATGAAGGATTTTTATTAAAAATTTAACCCCAACTAATTTTCAAATTCCATAATTATTTCGGAGTCAATTTTGTCAAACGTCTTGTCCCAAAATGGAGTGTGAAAAGATGGAATGATTGACTTGGACTTAGGAAGTATGAAAACTAATACCGACTCAGGAAAGTCACTTAAGTCAAGTAAAGGTTCAGGAGTCGAGATCGGTTCAGGAAGTGGGTCCAAATCAAGAAGTTGAAACTCAAGTCCACATTTATTTCCCCATAATGAAATATGACTTAATATTGGTGATTCAAGTTCAAGAATGACAGGTGTGGGAATCAAAACTGACTCTAAAATATTACTCAAATTGGGTAGCAAAATAGGAGTCAATATTGATTTAGGAATTTGAACTGGATCACAAATTTGAGAATCTAGGTTACATTTCTCATTGAGTTCAATTTCATAAAAATGAGAACTTGCCAATTTGTCAATGGGACTTTCAAAAGTATGAAATTGGTCAAGTTCAATATGATGATCATCAAAGATGGGCGATTCAATTTCATTATAAATTGGCACAGGATCCAATATTGACTCGGGAAAAAGATTAAAATCAAGTGAAGACACCAGAGTCATTATTGAATCAGGAAGTAGAATTGAATCACTAAATTGAGGTTTAGGATCATATTCATTCTCAAGTTCAATTTTAGGAAAGGGATAAATTGCCAAGCTGTCAATGTCATTTTTAAAATTTAGAGTTTGGGTAAGTTCAAATGATTATGCTGAAATAGAACCTTGTTTTCCACAACAACATGACTCTTCGGCTCTAACAGAATGGTTAGGACATCAGAAATGGTCAAACGGTGAGAACGTAAAGTTTGGACCATCATATCTATGTCATGATTACGAGCGTTTTGAGCCTGAGTCATGACTTCAAGCATCTTTTCATAGTTGATTGGTTCAGCGTTTTGTTGCGATTGGACTTGAAAAGATGAAGTGTTGTTTTGAAATTTGTGGTGAAATTGTGAGTCCATCAGATTTTGTGATTGTTGTTTAGACTCACGCATACTCATTTCCAAAATTGATGGTTTTCTATTTTGGACTGGTGGAACTGAGTATGAATCTTGGAAATATTATGGACAAGGTGGATAAGGAGGACAAGTTGGTTGAAAATTGGACTCAGGGGAGGTGAATCCCCATTGACTCTGTGAAGAGTTGAAATTATTTTGGAAACTATGGTTATAAGATTGGGGGCATGGGTTATATTGATTCGGATAAGACCAATCTGGCACACTAGGTTGGTTAAAGTTATGATATGCCGGATTGGTAATATCCAAAAAAGAGGTATAATATGGATTACCATTAAAATTAAAAAAATATTGTTATAAGCCATATCTATAATAAAACACAAACAAATAAGCAAATAAAGGAAAAAAATTCTAAACTAAGTTAGGGTAGACCTTTGACCTAGACGACTCCTAACTAGTTAGACTGTCCAAGGGAGGTATAATGCAGACTTTGACCACAAGCTAATCAGTCAGGTCAGGGTAAAATTGGTGGGAGGTATCCGCGCAAAAGCGACGGGTCTAATTAAGCCAAATCACCAGCCTTCGGGGTTTCGCCCCTCAATCCCTTTCCTTAGACACTGATTTGGCAGGAGTCAAATTCTAACACATTCTCCCTTAGGATAATCTGCTAATTGAGTCCAAGATGTCCCTAGGGCCAACGTCTACTCATTTTTGTTAGGCTTGGGTTAGTGAATGAGGAGATTGTTTGTAGGCTAAGGGAGGATAATGACTTCCCCACCTTATCTTGTTTATAGGACAAGCCCTTAAGATTGATTGTGCAAAGTGTTAAGGATAAAGAAAAGTAACATTCAACAAGCAAATAATCACTCAAGAATGTTTCCTAAAATATATGCCATGCAAACGTACCTTTTACTCCAGCACTCTTCAACAGTAATGTAAAAATGTAAACGAATTAGACACGTGCCTAAATGCAAAGTCTAAACCATTTTTAGCATTTAACAAACATCATTTTACTATTGAGGTTAGAAAGGAAGTACAGTGAGATAAACAAGGAAATTAATAGCTACAAATAATAAACTTTGCAATTCAGCTAACCTGCAGAAAATACAGATTAGTAGTTCATTCAGATTGCCACAGGAATGTAGAAAATCAGAGGGCTTCTTGGCTCTGCTTTCTTAAGCAGAGACCAAGGCCACTTATATATCCACTGCAGCAAAAATTCCTTATTATCAAACCTGTACACCAAGAATAAAAAAAAGAAAGTTAACCAAAAATGTAAATCTAAAAAGAAAATAACTTACCGTCCCTCCCCGGCAACGGCGCCAAAATTTGATTGAGATAAAACCTGCACACAATACAGAATTTCAAAACTTTTAAAACAGTAGTGCAAGGTGCTCAATTCTATCGCTACAGTAAGTGGCTATGCAGGTCGTGATCCACAAGGAGGGACTAGCGATGGAAGTTTTTTTATTAAGTTCTCTTTTATGTTACAAAGAATGGTTAGAAATCTTCTTTTTGTTCTTAAAAAGAAAGAGAAAAATGGAGTTAAAGTCAAGTTAGGAAGAAAGCGATAGATAGAAAAGATGGAGAAAATAGAAGTGATATGTACAAAGAAATTGAAAGAGTGAAAGAGATTTGGGTGATTATGGTGTTGGTGATCTACACTAAAAGTTATAAGAAAAGAAAGAAAACTAAAACCTAAAAAACATACTTGCCTCTTCGGCGCCTGCTTACCTTTTACCCGTATCGACGATGTACCTTTACTTGAAGGCGAGCGAAGCATAGCAGATGAGATCTTCTCCATTCCCGATTTACACTATAAAATGAAGGGGCGAGCTATACTACTATAGAAATGGATATCCATCACCATAAGCCATCAATGACACTTCCAAGGACACGGCAACTTCGAGGCTATCGGTTTCATTTAGATCCACAAACATAAAAGAGGGAAGTAAACGAAAACAAGAGTAAAGAAGAAAAAGAAACCTCAATTCGATTCAAATAACGATAGAAGAAAAGATCACTTACACCGGTGTCACCTTCAGTATAAGCTTGCTCTCATTCCTCCATGAAAGTATCCTCTCCTCTCAGTTACATAAAAAAATAAAATTTACATGAAAGAAAATAAAAAAAACCTAAGTTACAAACTACAAATTAGCCTAAATTCTGCTCTCTGCTTGGTCCCTTTCCTTTGCCTTTGAGATTGCAGGTATTTATAGAAGAAATGTAGAGGTTAGAAGAGTATGAAGATAGGAAAAGTTAGCTATTTCTGAATTTGAATCCTCCCCTTATCTCCGAACTTGATTTGATGTGGATATTCAGTTCTGATCTCCAATTTGTTGGCGTGTTAATTGCTGAATATCACTTAACAATTGATAGAATTAGAAATAGTGAACAACATAAGAGTTGTAGCCCTATAAGTCTGCTTTCTAAATCATCTTGAATCATCAGATTTGAGATTTGGTAGAGAAAGTTATGATTCAAATACTAAAATGTATCTAGTTAGAATCTAAGTTAAACTTACTTCATTTCATCCGTTGATCTTCTCTCTATCCATTTATCTCTCTGTATTTGATATTATCCTCAGTTGATCTTTAGCTAACCAAAATGGATTTATAAAAATCTGAATTTTATCAGTTTCTATTTGGTGTTATCTTTCTGATTTGTTCTGATCTTCAGCTGAACATTTGCCCCAATCCTTGATTTGTTTTATCTAGATCTGGGATCATCCTCAGCTAACCAAATAGATCCAGTTAAATTTGATTTTAACTGGTATTTATTTAGTTTAATCCTCTTTCTCTTCATTATTATCTTCTGCAAAATAGATATTTAAAACAAGAAAATTAGCAGATTTATTACACGATAAATGTAGGAGTGTAATGAAAAGAATATAAAATATATGTACGATCAATATGAAGTTTGGTTTGGGAAGGATTTGAATGGAGCAAAATTTGAATTTATTGTTGGGACTCAAGCGTGCTTCCATACTCCTTTCCAAATTAGATTTTTCTTTAGTTGGCGGTTCTGAAAAAGGAGTATACGAATCAAAATCAAAGAATGAATATTATGAAAACTGTGGACAAGATGGTTAAAAATTTGGCTCGGGAGAGTTGAATCCCATTGACTCTGTGAAGAGTTGAAATTATTTTAAAAATTGTGGTCATAAGATTGGGGAGATGGGTCATATTGAGTCGGATAATCCCAACTCAACATATATAATTGGTTCATGTTGTACATAGTCGGGTTGGAGTTATCTGAGTCAAATGAGGTCGGGGTGAAATATGGATTCATATTATGATTGAAAGAATTATTGTTGTTAAAATCCATTTCACAATTTATAAACAAACAAACAAACAAAGGAAAAAAGAAAAAGAAAACAAGCTTATATTAGGGTTGACTTAGACCTAAACGACTCCTAACTAGTTAGACTGTCCAAGGGGTACATTGTCTGAATCTGACCGTGAGTTAATCGGCAAGGTAGGCATAAGATCAGTGGGAGGTATCCGTGCCGGAGCAACGGGCGTAATTATGTCAAACCACTGTTTTTTGAGGTTTCGCCTCTCAATCCCCAATCTTAGACACCGATTTGACAAGAGTCAACTTCTAACAACTTTCCCCTTAGGTCAATCTCTTAAATGAGTCCGAGATGTCCCTAGGGGCCAACGTCTAGCAAGTTTTATTAAGGCTTGGGTTTTGTGAGTGGGGAGGTGATTTTTAGGCTAAGGGGGGTAATGACTTCCCCACCTTATGTTGTATTGGGTGTTGACCTTAAGTTCAATTTGTGTAAGTGTTCAATATAGATAAGAATGAACACATAAAGAGAGTAAATCACTTATGTGTTTGTCCTAACTATATGCTATGCAATATGTTCCTTCAAGATCACAATAACACAAGAACAAAATATAGTATATTGGAATGAAAATTGACACATGCCTAGATGCAAAAGTTTAAATGGTTTTAAAACATCCAATTTTCGTATTTTAATTCTTAAGATTATTATAGTGCACAGGTATTAAAAAAAACTAGCAGTAGAATATAAGAATATACAAGAATTTACCAAAGCACACAAAAGCAAGTGTGGACTTCTGCAATGCTAAAAAATTTGACCTGCACACCAAAAACAAAGAAGAAAAGTTAACAAAAATGTGAAATCAAACCGTTCCCATCCCCAGCAACGGCGTCAAAATTTGATCGGGGAAAAACTACACACAAAAAGTGTATGTTTTGAAATTAGAATTAAAATGTGTGTGCTTTGGCTGCCTTGATACTTCCATTATAGCATAGAGGCTAAAACGAGTCGAATTCATAAGGACGGGAGGCGATAGAAGCTTTACTGGAATGTTCACGTGTGTGTTAAAAGTTCTTCAATATTTTAAAGAATGAAAAGAAAGGAAAACAAAGAATGAAAAAGAAGAGTATGGTGAAACACGAAGAAGTGGGAAACATAAAAAAGATTGTATTTGTAGTTTTTGATATATTTCTAAAACAAAGTGAAAAAGAAAGAAAACCCATGGCTACTAACTACTAATGACTTCACTAACCATGCTAACCTCTTAGTGATAGTTGCCTCAACGTATCATTGGCCATCACTAGTTCTTGGTTCAAGAGCGCTTCAAAGCATGACCCATATGATAACTTTCACATCAAAACTCAACATAACAAGTGCAAGTTACAATTAAACCATCAAAACTTAAACAAGAGTAAGCATGGAGTAAAATAATGTTAGCTTGTTAGAGAGTTAGGATGTTAGAGTGTTAGATCCATCATCATGAGCCATCAATGGCTCTTGCAAGAGCAAGGCCAAGCAGAGGCTATTAGATTCATGTGGATTATTATAAAAGAAGTTAGCAAGTTAGTGGTTAGTAGTTAGTTGCCATGAGAGAAAATTAGCTAAACATGTAAAAGAAGTTAAAGAGAAGAAAATAAGGAGAGGTAAAAAAAGCACTTTTCATAGATTGTCACCTTCTATTACAAGCACTCTTGCTTTTCACTCATATACCACTCTCTCTCCTATTACAAGATCTAAAAGAAAATGAAAAATACAAAGAGGAAGAAGAAGAACTAACCTAAACTGAACTAAACTACAACAAGAAAAGAAAACTACCCTAACTCTCTATATATCTTCCACTGAAGAATCACAGGGGGGTATATATAGGCACCAGCGGAAAGGGGGACAACCCCTGGCCTAAAGCACGGGCGCGGCCGCGCCCGTACTGCCACGAAACACGGCCCGGGCCGCTTTTCTGCGGCTCTTCTAGAGCTGCGCGCACGGCTCCTGCTTCCGCGCGCTGTTTCGTCTGTCCCCTATTGGCTGCAGGTCCTGATTTCTAGTTTTGGGCCTCTGGTTTTGACGAATCAGCTCTCCAAAGTCAATGGCTATATTATAGGCCATTAATCACCCATTAAATGGTGATTTAGGGTCTTCTTCTTCATTACACACCATGGACCTAGAAACATATAAGAGAGGCATTATTAGCAGAATTTAATATGAAATAAATGTGAAGATGTGGTAAGAAATATGCAGTTTTAGAGACTAATCAGTTGACCGGTCTGTCGACCGCGAGCAACCCAAGCCCAAATTTCAGGGTTTAAACTATAACTTGTTAAATCCATAAAAATTCAACTAAATCCCAATAAATTTCACAAAAATAAGTTCATATAAATACTTTGAAGTATAAATATGTATGATAAAAAGACAATACATATTACAAACAGTTAAACTATTTTTGAGGTATAGAAATTTACGTATAGACCAAAAACTGTATATTCTAAAAACCAACCTTCTAAGTAGAAATCCGATTTTTCCTCAAACTTGCATAAATACAAAAATATGTTATTGAAATACGCTTGAAGCATAATGTATATAGATAGAATCTAATTCACAGTAAATGATATATACTTATTTTGACAATAAATACCAAAATATAAACATATGAACTAGATACATCAACATAAGTTTTTCTAAACATATGAAGTATAAATGCATATGGATGAAACTCAGTACATATATAAACCATGTAAACTTCTTTTGATGAAATTTATTCATAAAAACAAAGGATGTATACTTGATATATCAAAACCCAAAATGTATACATGTTAAACCGAAACACATGAACTCATAGAAATAAGTTTTTCTAAACAATAGAGCTCTAATATGTGTAAATAGAATCCAACACATATATAAACTATGAAACTTATTCTATTGAGATGTAAACCATGTAAACATAAATTCTTGAAATTAAAATAGTTAAACCAAAAATCAAAAATTATATACTTTTGTGTGTATTTGCTTGAGCAACTCAAAGCTATTTTATCCTTACACAAGATCTAAAAAAAACCTAGATACAAGACTTTTTGTAGACCTTATCCAAGACGACTCGATCTAAACACGATCCAAAGAGCTTCACTCCATCTCGAGTACTTGATGCGATCTTAAAGCACGAGCTCTTAAATCAACATGTGATAGCTTCGAATATAGACTTCGAGTGTATTGTTGAAGCTAAACGCCAATAATAATTTTGACCTATATCTGAAACTTAATAAACACAAAATCATTAGTAACAAAACTTCATAAATTAGTCATCATCAATACTAAGGTGAAAGGCCTCCAGGCCAACATATACTGCTATGATATCTATTCTGTTACCATGTATGCCAACCCTTCATGGTCGTTAGCCTCCTAGCTTAACTGCTCTGCGGTTCTATATCAGCTTTAGGGCTAAAGCCTCTGGGTTTCTACCTTCATCGGGAGCCTAGCTAAGCCGTGTGCTGTATAATTAGTCTATTGAACTCCTTATTAGGCACGACTTACTACACTCCCGCTTTGCTCAAACCCCTAAGTTTTACTAGCTACACCGTGTGGCTGCGTGCCAAGCTTAATTCTGTAGCCTCGTCAGACACGGTTTAGCTATGTCCCCATTTTGCTTCGCCTTTGGGCTTACTCGCTTGTCGGTTCTCTTACTTGCTAGCCATTTATGCATGTGGTTATTTGGTACTAACATCTCCTGCATGTACATACTAAGCATCCGGGCTTGACCTCTCTGAGATTTATTAAAGTCCTTTAGAGTTTCTAGTTACATCTGGAAAGGTAGGTTAGCTCTCAGCATTTTACCACAAAACACATTTAGGCGAAACTCTGCCATATTTTAAACTCACATTTTAAGCCGAGTCATTCCTGAGTTCCACCGGCGCTTTGGTGATAAAACTCTGTTCGCTGACCTTGTCCCTATTACTGCTTAGCTTTGCTTGAATGCTCGCTCTCTTGCTTGCCTACTCGATAACTCGATTAACACTTTTATTGATGGTTGTAAAGAATTTAAAAATTTTACTTATACTGTTTTCCAAAAACTGTATATTTTTCTGTATTTGTACCGATCCCTTATATCGGTACTGTTTTCTTGTATTCATATTGAACCCTTATATTAGTACTGGATTCCTATATTGAGATAAAGATAGTGATATCTACTATGATTATGACTCCTGCATGCTATTACTTGACACCTGACTCCTGTATGCTATCACTTGACACCTGACTCCTGCATGCTATCACTTGACACCTGTTTGATATCACTATCACCTGCCACCTGAAACATGACTGCTTGACCTGTAATTATCACGTTTACGAGAATCCTGCCTTGATATCCTTATTATATACAATGACCTGTATTTCTATTACTTATGTACTCCTGAACCTGTCCTGCTCTTGTCATTCCTGTAAATTGATAATTACATAATAAACTATAAAAAGGACAATCTACATTGGGTAAGGGAAATTGATGGACTTCAAGTAGTAAATATGTTTACAGTAGTATTAGGTATGTTGTGCAACTCCAACCTCCGGATCTACCTAAGGGCCTTCAGGAGTCCGAGGGGAGCACTGACTCCTACCTCCTGTTATATTCCTGAATGAGCTTAATATAAGACCTACCTTCTGTTTGCCTAGCAGCAGGTTTTAGGTTAGCACCGGAACATCCTGGGCCGTGGTCCCGGGTATGTATGGGATCCACTGTAAACATAACCCATTGGTCCATCATCAATCTCTAATAACAACCACGACTTATTCATATATGTATGTATATGGGATGGAACGTACGCTAATACACATACTTATATATATTGGTTGGACGAGTAATAATAATAAGATACTAATTAGTAATTTGTTGTATTATTTTGCAATTCAGGTTGTATACATTCAGATTACGATAACGTGAGATATACGATATATAGATGAGGGTTTTCTTATTTGGATTATTCCTTCAATGTACTTACTCATGAAGCTGTAATCTGGGTTGTACCACTGATTTTGCCATATTCGCTTTCATATGATTTTAATTCAGATTTTTAGTTTTATTATTATTATATTATATATTCTTAGATTTATCACCTGTGTACTATGCCACAGATCTCCTGCTGTTACCATATTGTACACAACCTATCTCTTACTTGACATTATACTTTTACTGTTGTATTTAGCCTCCTGATTGTCTTATTCTTGGTTTATACAGATACTTTAGTTATCGTATAATCACGGCTTCCTGATGATTCATACTGTTCTCTTTAGCTGATATTATGGACAACTCGGGTTGTGCGTACTCAGTCGATGGAGACATGAGGTATATGATATGTAGAGGGTTTCCTTATTTGGATTATCCCCTTGAGGTATCAATCTCATGAATCTATCTACTGAGTCTATACAACTGATTTTGTCGCTTCTGTACATCTCATCATTTGATGCCTCATTCATGTTCAGGTGTGTATACTCATGACACGGTTTTCAATGCATGCTTTTGATTTGGATTTATCGATACACATGTGCTTATCTCCGCACGCCACTTGGCATTCACCAGACTACTCGTTGGGGAGTTTCTAAATCCCCTGAATCTGCATGTCCAGATCCCAAAGCTTGGATCTTGTGGATTCTTTTAGTTGCTGATCAGAGATGGTAGAGGAAGCGAGGATCATTGACAGAACGTCTGAGGCCCTATCCTTCCATGCCCTCCTGCTTGGCTCTCAAGTTTTCCTTTTGCATCTCGTGAGCACCTTTCGTACTGTTTATACTTGTATATCTTTTGTATTCTCGCAATTGCGCCTATCAGTGATGTAATATTCTTGTAATATTGTGTCATATAGGTGTAACTTTGTAACTTTACTCATATGTTGGAATGTATAATGCACCACGTACTTTCATACTCTGATTCTTACCTGTACTGATACTTTGCGTATATATATAAGAGTATTTCTGACCTACGTATATACGTCACAGTAACGTATCCGTACCCGTAGGATCAGGGCGTTACACTTAAGCAATATGAATCACTCAAAATGATGCAACATGCTATGCACATGTACCTTTACTCTAGCACTCTTCAACAGTAAATAGAAAATGTAACGAAATAGACACATGCCTAATGCAAAGTCTAACTTATTTTTAGCATTTACAAATACCAAGTTACTGTTGAAATAAAATTAGTGTGTACAGAGTGTTAAACAGAAAATCTAAGCACTACAGAATATGTATTTTTCCAATTGACCCACCCTGCAAAAAACAGAAGTGACTAGATCATTTTGTCTGCCGCGCCAACGTGGCTTTTACCCGTTTTCACGGCAGAATAGAGAGCTTATGGGCTCTGCTTTCATTAGCAGAGTCCCAGAGCTTCTTATATGTCCGCTGCAGCTCCTAGTTTTCTGAAAGCAAACCCTGTACACCAAAATAGAGAAGAAATTTAACCAATAAAGCAAATATAGAAAGTTACTTACTGTTCCTCCCCGGCAATGATGCCAAAATTTTATTGAGTCGAATCTACACACAGAAAAGAAAATATAAAATTTTAGAAATAAGGAATAAAAGTGCAAGGTACTCAATTCTACCGGATAGCAAGTGGTTATGCGGGTCGTGATCCAGAAGGAGGAACTTGCGATGGAAGCGTGCTGAAAGTTCTCTTTTAGAGTTACTAAACTGGTTAAATGTTCCTTTTTTTTCTTTAGAAAGGAAAAGAAAATAAGGTATGTTAATTTGTGAAAGTGGTAGATAGGAGAAGATGGTGATTTAGGAAAAATGAAAAACTAAGTTAAAGGAAGAAATAAAAAGAGAAGAAAAGATAGTTATGATTGGAAGTGTATTCTAGACTAAGAAATCAAAAGGAAGAAGGAAAGAAATCTTACATACTCCTTTTAGCCGATAACTTACCTTAGATTTTTGGCACATTTACCTGGATTCAGTGATGATTAACGTATAACCTATAAGATAAATCAATCCTCCATCCATATTACATCATCAAGAACTTCGACGAGCAAGCATGGAATGATATGAATTTTAAGGAGGAATCTATCGTCATGAGCTATCGGTGGCCCTCGCAAAGACAAGGCAATATCGATAATATAAGACTCACTTGGATTGTTATCAAAACCAAAAAGAAGACAAGTAGAAGAAGAAAATGAATATTAACAAGTACCTTTTGATTACATAGAGAAATGATGAAAGAAAGGACAAAGGTTACATCAGTGTCACTATCAACATAAATCTCTCTCTTACTTACATGAATCTTTGTCTAACCTATGTTTACAACGAAATAAGAATTACATTAGAATAAAAATGAAAACTTACACTAAACTATAATTAAACTAGCTTAAGAATCTTTCTCTGCCTAATCATTCTTATTCTTCGTCAAAATTACCTGTATTTATAGCTGAAATGGAGAGAGGGAGAGAGTGTACGGAAAGGGGGAGCAAATGCTCCCCCGTTGGTTGCAACCAATCAATTGATCCGCGGCTCTTGCCACAGATTTGCGGCCAGGATGTGGCCAGGTGACAACATCTTGGGAGCATATCACTCCCTCGCTTTGTTTCATCCGTTAATCCAACTGGTTTCACAATTTGGTTTTTGGATTTTGATGATATCACTGTTGATCTTCAGCTAACCGAAATAGATTCTTAAAAATCTGATTTTAACCAGTTTCCATTTGGTGTTATCTCTTTGATTTGCTCTGATCTTCTTCAGCTGAACATTTTCCCTAATCCTTAATTTTGATTTATTCTAAATTTTAGTCGGCTATTGGGCTTATTTCCTCTTCCATCTCCTTTTATAAAGGCCCGCATTAATTTAGACAAAAATTTTATTAAAAAGCAATGTTTATTATACCAGAAGTATGAGAATGCGATGATAAATATGTAATATCAGTAACCGATCACCAATCTATCAATAGGCGAGAAACACAAATGAGTTATTTGATCAACATAGTGAAAGATAGGAATAAGGAAACTCTACCTAATATATTTTCGACCATTCCGATTAACCCAACCATATTGATAGGAATAAAGAATCATAGTGTCTTGAAGACTTTAACCAAGATTCAATTTCATCACACAAACTTGAACTTGACTAATTCCAAACCTTAGACAAATTGACAAGTTTTTCATTCAATGAGATTGAACATGAATGTGAACGTGACCCCAATCCTCTATCTTGTGATTCAGTTCCCATCTGAAATCTATGTTAAATTCGGTATCCTTACACAATTTGTACCAAGTTTCTGAGCCAACATTTATTTTCGTACCTATAGATCTAGAATTGAATCACCAGTTTTGATTAGTCACATTCCATTAATGGGAAAAGAATGTGAATTTTATTTCTTTGATTTGGACCCAACTATTGAACTAATACCGACTCTCGTACCTATACTTGATTTTTTCGAGTTAGTAATGGTTCCCGAACCTATCACTCTTGAGCCCAAGTCAACCATTCCACTAAGTCACATTCTTTTGTTGGACATAGGCATAAACCATAATGACTCCATGATGATTTCTCAAGATTGGTTATATGAAGGGGATAATTTTCATGATAGGATCTTGCATAATCCTATTCATATTGGGGATTGTAAATATGTAAATAGAAAAATGATCAATAAAGGTGGGTTCCGTTAACCACCACATTATCTTGATTGGGTAGCAACGCTTAGCCCAATCTAACCACCACCAAAACCACCACCTTGAGGTAACATTGTCCTTTCCTTTCTTCTTTTTCATGCATTTATGCATTCATTCATACATTGAGAATAATGCATGAGATAGGTGTGGGAGAGGGTTCTAACATAACATAGATTTTCTTTTTATTTATAAAAAAGAAAAAATTAAACATTTTCTTTGCTTTTTAAAAAATTTTTTGAAAAGAGAAACAACATTTTGACCTATTTTTTTTATAAGAAATTAAGTTAATTTTAAGGAATAGAAGAATCATAATTAGGATTTCTTATACTTGATCAAAATATGATTATTTATTTGATTCTAGGGTTAGGAAGAAAACTTGAAAAAATAATTTAGTCTTGATTTTACCTTAATGAAATATGCACACTTTATACACTTACACACTTAGGGTTCAAATACAAAGATTCTTATGCCTTATTAGAAAAGAAAAGAAAAAGAGAAGAAGAAAAATATATAAAATCCTCTGATTAAGCTGGGTATTTGTGCCTCATAAAGCATAAATATTCACGCCAAAAAGCGGTCCATCTAATAAATAAGAATCCTTAATTTTGTGACCTTGTTTGCTCGAGTCCTTAAGTCCTTAGAGTATTTTCTCACCCGGTGCTCTAAGACCGTCCGGTTTGGGAGTCACCAATCTAAGACTTGTTTCATGGGTAGATTAGAAAGCCTAATAGAACTAAGATACAATACCACCAAAGATATGAAAAATAAGGTATTAAAGTTAGAGTTAAAGAACCCCTAGTCAAAATTTTATGGTCACGAAGGTGCATATGGCTTAGGGTAAAATAATAGGCTAGATGAGAAATACAGTTTGATTTCTTACCTTGATTGATAATAAGTTTTTGAATAGAGATTAAGTTTAGGAATGAAAAGTTTGGTTTTCTCATAACTTATAGGTTGCTTTATTCTTGCAAAAATACTTCAAATATTCTCTCTTTTCAAAATGATTTTCCAAAAATACTAACATTTTGTTTCTCTTTCTTTATGGATTTTTTAGGTATAATCTACTGAAAATCCTCACAAGATAAAACTCCTTCTTTAGGGGTAGCCTATAGATTTAACGGCTTGTTACACATACTAAGTGCAATCGTGATTTTTTTGAAAGTGAGTTAGACTAGGTTAGTTTTATTTTACTTTTTATTTGTTTTGCTCGAGGAAGAGCAAAAGATAGGTGTGGGGGTGTAATTGGTTACTGATATTGCATATTTATCTCGCATTTCCATATTTATGGTATAGTAAACACTACTTCTTAATAGTATTTTGTATAAATTAATGCAGCCCTTTACTAAAGGAGATGGAAGAGAAAAAGCGCCCAAAAGCCCACTGAAATTCAGATTAAATAAAAATAAAAAATTAGGGCAAATATTTAGCTAAAGATCTATGCAAATCAGAGAGATAGCACCAAATAAAAATTGGTTAAATCCAAATTTTTATGAATCTATTTTGGTTAGCTGAATATCAACAATGATATCGTCAAATCCAGAAACCAAATCGAGAAACCAGTTGGATAAAAAGATGAAGCAAAGCAATGGGATAATCTTCTCCCAGGACATGGCCGTGGATCTGTGGCTTGGTTGCAACCAACAGGGGAGCGTTTTCTCCCCCTATCTGTACACTCCTCTCCCCTCTCCATTTTGCCTATAAATACTACAATTTCAAAGGAAATAGGAAGATTAGGCAGAGGTAGATTCTTAGGCTAGTTTTCATTATAGTTTAGTGAAGGTTTTCATTTTATTTTCATGTAATTTTTATTCTTTGTAAACATAGGTTAGGCTGAGATTCATGAAAGTAAGAGAGATTTATGTTGTGAGTGACACCAATGTAATCTTCCTCCTTATTTTTCATCATTTCTCTATGCAATCAAGAGGTAACTTGTTTATGTTCTTTTTCTTTTTCTACTTGTCTTCTTTTTGCTTTTGATAACAATCCAAGTGAGTCTTATAGCATCGATATTGTCTTGCCTTTGTGAGTGCCACCAATAGCTCATGACGATGGATTCCTCATCCGTATCATTTCATGCTTGCTCGTCGAAGTTCTTGATGTTATAATGTGGATGGAGGATTGAGTTCAATCTTTGGGCTATGCATTGATCGCCTCTGAATCTAGGTAAATGTGCCAAAGATTCAAGGTAAGTTATCGACTAAAAGAAGTAAGTTTTCTTTCTTTTGGTTTCTTAGTGTAGAACATACTGCCAATCACCAACTCTCTTTACTCTTTTTAGTTCTTTGTATAAACTTTATTTTCATTTTCTACAATCATCATCTCCTCCTATCTACCACTTTTACAAATTAACATGGCCTTTTCCTTTTCTTTCTAAAGAACAAAGAAGAACTTTTAATCATTTTTAGTGAATTTAAAAGAGACTTATAACACGCTTCTATTGCAAGTCCCTCCTTGAGGACCACGACCTACATAGCCGCTTACTATCACAAGAATTGAACTTGCACATTTTATTCTTTAAATCTAAACTATTATTTTTTGTGTGCAGGTAATACCTCAATCAACTGTTCATCTCTGTTTAAGAAACCAAAAAAAAAAAGAAAAGAAAAGAAAAAGAAAATTGTTTTATTTTTATTTAAGTTTTAGATGGTTTTAGAAAACTAGGATTTTGAAATTAAGGTTTTGAATGAGCACTAAAAAGAAAAGAGAATTTATTTTTAGAAAATATGGAAAAGATCAAAATTTACTAATCATCTAACATACCACTAACTTCTAACCTTTGAGAGAATATTCCTTCATTTCAAATCAAGAAATCATTTTAGAGCTGCACAAGCATCAAGCGAGACATATAACATAGTAAAAACTCCTACTTGTATCAATACTTAATCAAAATTTAACATTAAACTATTAAGGCAATCCAAACATAGAATAAGAAAAATTATTAACTAGTGTTTAGAAAATAATAAAATAATACCTATCCTTATATGCCTTCAATCAGGTATTCAAGAAATAATTAGAAGCAGTGGTGCTTAGAGATTAGCAAGCTATGAAGAGATTTAATTAGTTATGGTTAATGTAAAGTATAATGGTCACTTTCTGACCCGCCTGAGATTGCCCCCAAGGGATGCATGACGCGTGGCAATTTTTAGAACATCTGATCCAGAGTCATCGTCCAATTCTAACTTCAAGTGGGTTTGGTAAGTGGAAGAAGAGATAAAACTGGTTGAGGGAAGATCTCTATCTCTAAGCCTAATCATCATCCAAACGAGACAATTACCACTTGGGACAATTCGTCCGTATCTACAGTAAGGCGTGAACTATCAGATAGAGATGGACCTCTCCTATCTCAATTCAAACTAGGACGTTCAGCTTAACCCCCATCAAGAAGAGGATTTTAAGTATATAAATTGAGTGGGACTCCTAAACTTATCTGGTAGTGTACAAATAACAAATCCCTCCTAAAAATAGGGGAATCACGATCGGAATCCAAAAACCCAGCGCACTAAAGAAGTCCACCTATAATCACCATTGCTATAGTGAAAATTTTCTCTTTCTCTCTCTCTGTGGTTTTTCCCTTTTTGGGTTTTCACGTAAGTTTTTGTGTTTTTGTGCATATTGTGATTTTAACTAACCCTCTCCATTATTTTGGTGAGTAGGATTGATTCCTTAGGAATTTACCCACAATATTTTGTGCTTTTATTGAGAGACTCAAAATCATATACTTGAGATCTCTCGCTATCCAACACCCGACCCCTTCCCCCAAATAGCCTCGCACGACCGATATGGCTCCCTTTAGGAAGAGTGTCACCCAGGCTACAATTGCCGCTTTCGCAGATTCAAAAGGAAAGGGAAAAACTATCAAAGCAACTAAGTCTACAGACCGTCATCCCAACATATCTGACATTCCACATCTCTGACACTGAAGACTCGCATTCCAATGTTGTCTCACCACTTCGAATACAGACCGAGGAACCCGAGCCCAGCTCAACGGTGAGCAACTCCTCCAGATGCTTTCCACCATGCGAAGGCAGATGGAAAGCAAGCAAACGGAGATGATCCGGCTAGGCGAAGTAGCTGCTTATGAAAAAGAGACAGCCCACATCCAGATATGACTACTCAAATAAATCGAGATGTAGCGCAAATCGCAGTCTTCCTCTACTGTAGGAAGAAACGTGCAGACTCCTCTGTCACCCCCATATACTCGAGGATTCGTGCACTCCCCTAGAAGCTCGAGGCGCAATAATTGGTCAGAGATCTATGAAGAGGATACAGACTTTGGGAACTCAGAACGTTCTCGAACCCTAAAGTTCCCTCGCATAGAGAACATCGCGGATATGGTCCAGGAGAGACTCAACCAATCGAGCTAGCAGTTTTCGATGGAAATAGAGTACCGCAGGCTGAGACCCTCTGACTCACCATTATTGAAGGAAATTACCACGCTTCGCTTCCTAGAGAAGTTCGTGATGCTGACCTTCGACCACTACTCGGAACCTTTGATCCTCTCCTACATCTATGCCAATGTCAGGAAAAAATGGCGGTCTACGCTCATGACGATCTTCTCATATGCCGGGTGTTCTCATCCAGCCTCAAGGGAGTTGCATACCACTTGTTTTACTCTCTCCCAAGAACTCACTCTGGAACTTCCATGATGTGACGGATGTATTCTTCAACTAGTTTGCTTCTCAAAGGAAATTTGATAGGAACAACAACCACATCCTCACGGTTAATATAAATTTCGGGGACAGTCTGAAGAACTATGCCAACTACTTCCAGAGTCAGATAGCCCAAGTATACAACTGCAATGAGGACGTAGCCACAACAACCTTCATCTGCGGGCTGCAAATCCGCATTCATCTGCGGGCTAAAAGTCACGAAACACTTCTACAAACTTCTGGTGAAGAATGACATCACCAAGACGAGAGATATACTCGTCCTGGGTACAGAAGTACATCTGATAGAAGAGGCGACTAGGGCCACATCCAGTCATCCCCCAAGATAAGGGCTGGAAGTAGAGACGCTAAGTCCAAAGACCATCTACGTCAATGAAGCCCGGAGAGACCACTATCCAACGATTGTGACTCTCCCTCCTACATCTCCTGGCAGGCCTGTGTCTTTTAGAAGAAGATGCCTATTATGTGCACTTTTATCGCACGATGATGCCTTGGTCGTGACGGTACACGTTAGATGCTGCAAAGTGTAAAAAATCTTGGTTGATTGGGAAGTAGCATCAACATTCTTTATGGCCACGCTCTAGATCGAATGGAGGATACTCCCGAGCAGGCCTGAAAGCTGATCAACCCCCAAACACAGTCGCTCTTCTACAGTTTTGATGGGAGAGAAGCCCGTTCCCCTGGCAAGGTCGAGTTCCAGTTCGCGCAGACCCTTTCAATGTCGTTATAGAGTTCTGTGTCCTTGACATCTAATCCTCAAACAATGCCATCCTCGTGAGGCCATGGATCCACATGATGAGAGCGGTCCCATCTAACCATCATCAATTACTGAAATACCCTATACTATCTAGAATGGCCAACATCAGGGGTGACCTAGCGATAGCGAGAATGGTAGCTGCCAGTAGCCTGAAAGAGATCAGGTTGGGCACAAAAGACCTCCTGAGAGGCCTTAGAAAAGAATCTCTTGTAGACAAGAAGCAGAAGAGGATTGCTGATTAATAGCAATCACAACACGGTGAAAGCTGAGACCCCGACTCACCTGTCGAGTTGGGAAAGCCTGGCAATAAGACTAGTGAGGAGCCCGAGACATTTAGGGTGGAGCCTTGTCACCCTCTAGATCAGCTCAAGACTACACCCTCACGAGAAGACATTGTTCAAACAATTCTTTTTGGAAAATTTGGATGTATTAGTGTGGTCTCCTACTCATATGCTTGAAATCGATCTCGAGGTCATCTGCCACAAGCTCTCCATCAAGACGAACACCACACGGTAAAGCAGAAGCCCAAGAGAACAAATGAAGAAAGGAGTCACGCCATCAATGACGAAGTCAATCGCCTACTTCAAGCAGGCTTCATTCGAGAGACGTTTTATCCCGATTGGCTCCTTAATCCCGTCCTTGTCAAGAAAAATAATGGGCAGTAGAGAGTCTGCATTGACTTCACCAACCTTAATGAATCTTGCCTGAAGGACAGCCATCCCCTTTCGAGGATCGATCAACCAGTGGAGGCAACAACATACCACGAGCTCCTTAGCTTCATGAACGTTTATTCTGGCTACAATCAGATCAAGATGCACCCATCAGACAAAGATAAAACAACTTTCATTACTGGTCAAAGAATCTACTGCTACAAGGTGATGCTCTTCAGACTCAAGAATGCGGGGGCTACCTTCCAGCGAATGGTCAATAAAGTTTTTAAAGACCTAATTGGGAGCACCATGGAGGTTTACGTCAATGATATGTTGGTGAAGAGTGTACATCACACGGATTACCTCCAGACAATACAAGGTAAAGCTCAGTCCCAATAAATGCACATTTGGGGTAGCCTTTGGGAAGTTCTTGGGATATCTGGTCACTCAATGGGGCATCGAAGCTAACCTCGACTAGATATCTACAATTCTAAACATGATGTCACCCAATTGTATGAAGGAGGTCTAGACGCTGAACAGGCACCTTGCAGTCCTCAATCGGTTCATCAGCCAGTCCACGGACAAGTTCAGGCCATTTTTCCAAGTCTTAAAAAAGACTGGAGTTGACTTCTGCTGGAATGAGGAGTGTGAGATGTCTTTCCAGGGACTGAAGAAGTACCTGGCCTCACCACCCCTATTATTAAAACCTTCATCAGGAGATATGCTATTTCTCTATCTTGCGGTCTCAGAGTCAGCAGTGAGTGGAGCCCTAGCTTGGAAGATGAGGGTATGCAGAAGCCAGTGTATTACACCAGCCATTCCATGAACAGCCTAGAGAAGCTGGTGCTTGCTCTCTTTATCATTTCAAAAAAGCTCAAGCACTATTTTCAGACCTTCCCGATCACAGTTTTCACTCAACACCCCTAAGAAGCGTCATAGAAAACTCGAAAGCAATCGGGAGGATTTCAAAGTGGGTCTCGAAACTGAGATCCTACAGACTTAGATACGAGCTAAGGACAACAATCAAAAATCAGGTTTTAGCTGACTTCATTGCTGACTTCACCCTAGGGATTGCAGAGCACGCTGAATGCTAGAAGGGTGGATCCTAAATGTGGATGGAGCTTCAAACAGTAAGGGGGCAGGCATTGGGATTGTCCTCATCACCCCCGAAGGATCCATCAACGAACAATCCTTCACTTTCAGCTTTCCCGCATCCAATAGCGAAATCGAATATGCGGCTGTCATTGCTGGGCTCCAAGTGGCCATCACCCTCGGAGTCAAGAGACCGAAAGTTCAGTGTGACATCTTGCTAAGTCAACTAAGTCATCGGGGAGTACATCGCAAGGGATTCTCAGATGGCTGAGTATCTACAATGCGTCCTCAAATTGAAGTTCAAGGTTCCCCAATGCGACTTCAAGTGGGTCCCCAATCTGAAAATAATCACGCCGACTCGCTTGCCAACCTGGGGGTAGCCACAGAATTCCAGTTCAGGCGTGAAATCCCCATTGAGTGAGCACATTGCAAATCTGAGCGTCAAGCAACCAACTGGGGAAATCCTACGCCTCGACACCTTACCAGGGTGGAGGGACCCATCATTGCCTACCTAAAAGATGGAACACTCCCTGTTGACAAGGCAAAAGCACAAAAGCTTCAGCACTTAGCCTCCAGTTACACGCTCCTTGGAGATACACTGTACAAGAAATCCTACTCCAGCCTCCACCCACTCCATATCCGAGATGCCTCGGGCCAGATGAAGCTCGGAGAGTAATGCGGGAAATTTATGACGGAGACTGCCGAAACCATGCGGGACAAAGACATCAACCAAGGGTATTATGGCCCAAAATGTTCAGCGACATAAAAGATTACATGAAAATGGTGCCCACAATATCAAAGATTTGCTCCAGCATCAAATAGACAGAGTATTGACCTCCACACCTTACACAACCCATGGCCCCTCATGTAATGGGGATTGGACGTGGTCGGGCCGCTTCCCAGAGCACAACCTTAATTACAATTCCTCCTGATAGCCACCAACGATACACCAAATGAGTTAAGGCAGTGCCGCTTTCAAAGTCACCGGGGAATAGATTGTCAAGTTTCTTTGACAGAACATAGTAATGCCATTTTGAGCTCCCCCACACCATTATCTCTGACAATGGAACGAACTTCACCAGCAAGAAAGTGGTGAGTTTTTGAGACAAGTACAAAATCCCACATCGATTCTCCT
Source organism: Agave tequilana (assembly GCA_038442645.1). Taxonomy (NCBI): domain Eukaryota; kingdom Viridiplantae; phylum Streptophyta; class Magnoliopsida; order Asparagales; family Asparagaceae; genus Agave; species Agave tequilana. Next base: position 40,275 of record JAVJIF010005285.1, read on the forward strand.
TGCCCTATTATCCCCAAGGCAACGACCATGTCGAAATCAGTAATCGCACCATCGTGGACATGCTGTGCAAAATTCTAGGTAGGGCCAAAGGCAAATGGGCAGAGAAACTCCCTGGAGTGCTCTAGGCTTATAGGAACACTAAACGAGTCCCGATCAGAGAAACCCTATGCTCATTAGCATACGAAACGAAAGTGATCATCCCGGTCAACATCAGCTTACCGACACTCCGAGTGGAAGGGGTGGTCCAAGACTAGAATGATGTCCTGCTCCACCTGATGCTGGATCACTGAGGAAAGGCGATAACAGGCCAAATCCGCATCACAGCCTATCAACAGCAAATCCGGGTTGCTCATAACAAGAAAGTGAAGTCTCCAGAATTTCAAGTCGGAGATCTGGTCCTGAAGCCAGTGATTCAGAGCACGCGAAAAAGGGACCAAGGGAAGATCAGACCCAACTAGGAGGGCCCCTACACCATTGTCACTCGGGGAGGCAAGGGGTCATACATCTTAACCGATTAGGATGGCAACCAGCTTAAAAAAGCAATAGAATTCTTTTCAGTTGAAGTGGTACTATGTGTAAGTCATATTATGTTCAATAAAAAGATCATTTTTGGCCATCTCAATCTGTTCCATCCAACTCTAATATCTGCCCCGAGCATAGCGCGCATTATCAGCCACCTATACGAGTCTTCACCCTGACAGCTTCGGAGGGCTTCCTGAAAGATGGAGGCTCGCTCACATTGTATGCATGGAGCCAGCCAATAATGAAATATACCCTGATGGCTGACCGAGCAGGTTTAACCGCCTATATAGGTCTTCACCCTGACGATGACCCTTCAGGGGGCTTCCTGAATGATGGAGGCTCATCCACGTTGGATGCTCGGAGCCAGCCTATGATGGGATATACCTAATGGCCGCCCGAGCGGGTCAATCGCCTAAATGGGTCTTCACCCTGACGAAGACTTCTCGTGGGCTTCCTGAAAGATGGAGGCTCGCCCACGTTGGATGCTAGGAGCCAGTCTATAACAGGATATATTCCTGATGGCCGCTCGTGCAGGCTAACCGCCTATACGGGTTGTCACCCTGAGGACGACCCTTCAGGGGGCTTCCTGAAAGATGGAGGCTTACGCACGTTTGATGTTCAAAGCCAACATATAATGAGATATACCCTGATGGCTGCCTGAGCAGTTCAACCGCCTATACAGATCTTCACCCTGATGGCGACCCTTCAGGGGCTTCCTGAAAGATGGAGGCGCCCACATTGGATGCTCAGAGCCAGCCTGTAATGGGATATACCCTGATGGCCGCCCGAGTAGTTCAACCACCTATACGGGTCTTCACCCTATGTCGACCTTTCGGGGGGCTTTTGAAAGACAGAGGCTCACTCACGTTAGATGCTCAGAGCCAGCCTATAATGGGATATACCCTGATGGCCGCCCAAGCAAGTCAACCATCTATACGGGTCTTCACCCTGAAGGTGACCCTTTAGGGGGCTTCCTGAAAGACAGATGCTCGCCTACGTTGGATGATTTGAGCTAGCCTATAATAGGATATACCTAGATGGACGTCCGAGCAGGCCAACCACCTATACGGGTCTTTACCCTGACGGCGACCCTTTGGGGACTTCCTGAAAGACAGAGGCTCGTCCACGTTGGATGCTCGGAGCCAGCCTGTAATGAGATATATCCTAATAGTCGCCTGAGCAGGTCAACCACCTATATGTGTCTTCACCTTGACGGTGACCCTTCGGGGGCTTCCTGAAAGACGAAGGTTCATCCACGTTGGAGGCTCGGAGCTAGCCTATAATGAGGATATACCTTGGTGGCTGCCCGAGCAGGACAACCGCCTATACAGATCTTCACCCCAATAGTGTCCCCTCGTGAGGCATCCCGAAGTATCTAGATCTACTGACATTAACTGCTCAGAGAGACATGCACCCCGAGGGTCCCACGAGCGAGCCAACAGTCCTCCTAGAACCAACATGATGACACAATCTCAAAGACGAGAGGTTCCCCTATCCGGGTAAACACTTGCAGGTACCATCAGGGAATGAATCCCATTTGAGAACTACATTCAAAATCGTTCCAAATATTTCAGAACCAGAACGGATACCCGAGCAGGCACAACAACGAGTCAAATCTCAAAACTTATAATAAGACAAGATCTTAACAACACATGTTGAAACTTCTTTGCTTTATTATGAAATTTTTGAGAACATCCATCCAAGTACAAAGTGTTATACATCTAACAAAAGTAATACAAGCTCTGATTTTTCATGAATATGTTTTTCCTGAGCGAAAAAGTGGTGGTGCTCATTATCGCGCCCCCAGCTATGTCCTCGCGATGACTCCTAAGCAAGTAACCACCAGAACTGGATAAGCAATCATATCGAGAACTCCCAGGAAGGCGCCAACAGGGAGACATGACCAGAAAGGCAAAGGAGGACACCTATGCGAAGACTGTAACTCTAGATCGTAGACAGACAGGGAGGTGGTACACTACAAGAGCATAGACAGTCGACCTTGATACCAGAACCAGCATCGAATGCTTTATGCTCCCTACTCTATGTTTACAACAAGAAAAGAAAAGGGGGTCAAACTCAAACTTCTGCCTAGTTTGCTCTAACCAAAAGCCAGGCGAGCAGACCAAGCAGAAACTAGGTCATTCCCTATCCATCCCCACAGTTGGGCCTCGTTACAAGAACTGAAACTCCTTGATGAGCCCATCACAAGAACTGAAACTCATTGACAAATGAACTCCTAAACATCAACAGTGCAATGACCGTCACCATCCTCTCCCTCTCCTTCCTCCATCGAGCAAAGAATGGAGGAACATTGCCAACCACAGAACAGTGCAAGATTTTTGTAGTAAGGAACTCTCAAGAAGCAGCTCGGATCTCTCCTGAAGATTTCCACTATATTTATAGAGAGAAAAGAATCCCAAGCGTCAGCCACTCCGGATTCTAATCCCCAAAGAAGATGAAGAGACACTCAGTCGGTGGCATACACGTGTCGCGATGGTTCAGATCAGAACGAACGCACCAGATACATCGCACCTTTCTCGAAAGCCATGATTCCTCAAAAAGGGTCAGTTAATTGATCTATGCAACAGAGAGTGTGATGCACATTTAAGATTCTGCCAACCTGTAGAGTAACATACGCCAGAGCAAGACAAAACTTGGAGCGATAACAATCGACACGTTTCCAAACCTTGAAATTCCTATCTGCTCCTCTCTCTATTAGAGTCTCTAAAAACTTATAACCCCTGAAGAAAGTTCTCGACTACTCACAAAGAGAAAAGAGTAGAGGGTCATATGTAGAAGTTACTTTCTGACCCGCCTGATATTGTGACACGTGTCTATTTGACCCCAAGGGATGCATGATGCATGTTTAGTTCCAGAACACCTAATTCAGAGTCTTCGTCCAATTCAAACTTCAAGCAGGTTGGGTAAGTGGAAGAAGAGATAAAGTAGTTGAAGAAAGATCTCTATCTCTAAGCCTAATCATCATATAATAAGGTAGTTACCCTCGGGGATAATTCATCCTTATCTATAGCAAGGCGTAGAGTACCGGATAGAGATGAACTCTCCCCTACAATTCAAACCAGGATGTTTTGGCTCAACCACCATCAAGATGAGGATTTTAAGTATTTAAATTGAGTGGAACTCCCTTACCTTATCTAGTAGATTTTACCTGTATACATAATAGATCCCTTCCAATAAAGAGGGGAATCACGATCGGAATCCAAAAACTCTAGCACGCTAGAGAAGCCCACCTGTAATCACCATTGTTATAATGAAATTCTTCTCTCTCTCTCTCTCCGTAATTTTTCCCTTTTTGAAATTTCACGTAAGTTTTTGTGTGTTTGTGCTTGCTGTGATTTGATATAACTACCCCTCTCCATTATTTTAGTGCGTGTGATTGATTCCCTAGGAATTTACCCATAACACAAGCAAAGAGAACAAAAGGGTTGCATAATTGAAAAGCAAGTAATAAAAAAAAAATAATTGGGAAAAGAACTGAAATCTTATATTGAATCTGTCACCTTCAAGTACAATCGCTCCTTTCTCACAAAATCACTCTTGATCTAAACCTAAAAAATTTATAATTAAAATTCAGAAGAAAACTAAACTAAACTAAACTAAACTATACTAACCAAAACCCTAAATTTTTATCTCTGGATGATGAGATGATTATGAGAGATTCAACTTTTTAAATAGGTCTCAGAGAAAATTATAATAAGATATACATTAGGACTTTTAATCCAACTCTAATTTGATGTAGGAATTCAATTCTAAATTGGTCTGTAGCTAGTTGGCATGTTGATTGATGAATATGACTCATGAACTGACTAAATCAGAAATAATTATCAACATAAGAATTGTAGCCCTTTAAGTCCTCTTTCTTGAGCATCTTGAATCTCTGATGTAATTTTCTATAGCGAAAGTTATGATCAAAATACTAAAATATGTCTAGACTGAATCCTAGTCTGAATTAATTTAGAACTTCAAATTTAATTAGGATTGCTTTAAACTCTGAATTTAATTGGGTTCTTTGGGTTTTTTTTTTTCTCTTCTCCTATTTATAAAGGCCTGCACATCCTAAGCAAGAAGAAGATTAAATAGCAGGATTTTATTAAAAATAAATGTGAAAATATGGTAATTAATATACAAAATTTATGAGTAATTACCAGTTAAATCAATTTTACCAATCTGAATTTTTGACCTTTTCTTATCTCTTAATTTATAAATTTAGATTATACTTGATATCTCTTTTCAATCCTACCATTCTATATACCAATAAAAATGACTTGAAGTCTACTTTCCAATGAATTTTATTTCATATCAATCTAAGGTTTGTAGATCAAGTTTAATCATTTTAGTACAAGTTGTTTACTATTTCAAAACTATTTTTTGGGGTATATAAATTGACCGCTGATTAGTTTATAATTTTACATCATTACACCGCATTTTCCTACCGATTTATGAATAAAATGACGCTTCTTACTCGTGTTTTGGTCTATTTTGCAGATAATCAAGAGTTTAAGGGCAAAGTCAGAATAAAATCTTAATTAAACCTGATTTTTGGGTAATTAAATCTCATTACTTGGAGCTCAAGCTGGAGAGCTTCTAGAAGAAATATTAGATTGAGAAATTGGGGACGAATCTGAAGAAACCGGATCCAATTCACCAAAAGCCAGGTATAATTAAGAGTTCCTCGCAGCTAGACGAAACTATAGACCAAAACCAGGGACTTGAGCCCTGGTATTGCCACGAAAACGCGGGAAAAGCCACGTTTTCACGGCCCTATGGTGGGCCTACACGTCGATCTTCGACGGATGGCCTCGTCTCGCCTTCCAGATGCTTTGTTTGCCTATAAATACTGCAAAGATGGACCAGAAACGAGAACGGAGGAATGTAGACTAGGTTTTCTCTCTTTTCTAGTTGTAGAGTATGATTTCTTCTTCTTTTATTTTGCATTTTCATTTTGTTTTTAGATCTTGTAGTAGGGTGAGTTGATTCAGAGAGAGATAGAGAGAAAGTGATATAATAGATGGTAACAATCTATGTAAAGGTGTCTCCTTTCTTCTCCTTTGTAATCTTCTCCATTTTCTACATGATGCTTAACTAATTTTTCTTCTTATAGCAATCTAACTACTAACCACTAACTAGCTAGCCACTTACTTGATAATCCACATGAATCTAATAGTATCTACAAGGCCTTGCTCTTGGAAGAGACATTGATGGCTCATGATGATGAATTCTAATATTCTAACATTCTACAATCTAACCCACTAACAAGCTAACTTACAATGTTTTCTTTATTTCATACTGACCTCTAACTAGTTTTGATGATCTAATAGTAGTTTGCAACTTGTTATGTGGAATGGATGTGTTTGAATGTTGATGAACAATCTTATGTGCCATGTTTGCATCGCCTCTTGAAACCAAGTATTAGAGATGGCCAAGGATCCATGTGAGGCAACTATCACTAAGAGGTTAGAATGGTTAGTGGAGCAATTAGTAGTTAGTATCCATGAGTTTTCTTTCACAGTTTCCTTCTTCTCTTTTTATTTTGTTTCTGAAAACCAATTTCAAAATCTTTTTATCACTTTGTTGTCAATGTTTTCACCAATTTCTTAGTTCACCTTTGTTTTATTTCCTTTTTATTTTCAAACCCACTTTCTATATTACTTAACTTTTCACTTCACCTCTCTTTTATTGTTTTGTTTTACCGATTTCACTTCTCCATTATTTTTCATATCGCAATTTTCATTGCCTTCTTACCTATCACTTATGGATTTCTTTTCTTTTCCTTTTTATCATTCTTTAATAAAGAAGAAATTGTTAACATAACATGTGAATAAGAACTGTTAATGCTTCTATCGCCTCCCGTCCCTGTGGATTCGACCCATTGAGCTAATGCTATAACGAAAGTATCGAAGGAATATTAGAACACACGGTTTTACACTGATTTCATACTACACACATTTTCAAGTTCTTGATTCCACCCAATCAAAAAAAATGGAGCCGTTGCTGGGGATGGGAATGGTTTAAACTCACATTTTTGTTAACATTTCTTCTCTATTTTGGTGTGCAGGTCAAGTTTTATAGGAACTTAATATTGCAGAACACCCATTAGTATTTTGCTCCCTTCTCTTTAAAGCAGAGACCCAACTTCTACAGAAAAGCCGCGCAAATGCGGTTGCTGTAGAATCACGACAACCTTGTGGCAATTGTATGACAAAAATGTATCTTGTTGTGCTGTGATGTGTACATTGTAATAGCTAGTGGATTTGTACTGCTATTTTTCTGATTTGATTACCTAAGCACTGTAATAATTAAAGAGCTAAAATATGATATTTGGACGCTTTTAAAACGGTTTAGACATTTGCATTTAGGCACGTATCAATTTCAATTCCAATATACTATATTTTGTTAGATTGTTGTCATCTGGACTGAGGTGTACGTATGACATTACATATAATATAGGACAAATAAGTGGGTGATTTACTCGCTTTGTGTTATATTCTTATCTATATTGCTCATTTGCACAAATTGGACTTAACGACATTACCGGATACAAGAAAAAGTAGGAAACTTATTACCCTTCCTTAACTCAAAAATTACCTCCCCACTCACACAACCCAAGCCCTAATCTAAAATTGATAGATGTTGGCCTCTAGGGACATCTCGGACTCATTAAGAGATTGACTGAGGGTGGAACTTATTTGAATCACTCTCTTGTAAAATTGGTGTCTAAGATTGGGGATTAAGAGGTTCAAGATACTGTGGTTTGGCGTAATTAAGGCCCGTTGCTTACGCATGGATACCTCCCACCATATTTTTCCCCTACCTGACTGATTAGCTTGTGGTCGGATTCATACAACAACCTCCTCCGGGTAATCGGCCAGTTAGGAGTCGTCTAGGTCTTGGTCACCCCTAGTATTGGCTTGGTTTTGATTTTATTTTCTTTTGTTTGTTATTTGCTTTTTCTTTTTTGTTTGTGATTGTTGTGAAATGGAATTCAACAACAATAATTCTTTCAATCCTAATATGAATTCATATTTCACACCGACCCCATTTGATTCGGATAATTCCAACCCGGCTTTTTCAATATGAGCCAACCAAATACACTAGGTTGGACTTATCCGAATCAATACAACCCATACCCCCAACCTTATGACCGTAATTTCCAAAATAATTTTCACTCTTCACAGAGTCAATGGGGATTCACCTCCCCTGAGTCAAATTTTCAACCACTTTGTCCACAATTTTCATAATTTTCACAATATTCATTTCCTAATTTTGCTTTCTATACTTCTTTTCTAGAACCACCAATGAAGAAAAATCCGAGTTAGAAAAAAATATAGAAGCTGTACAAGCCATGCTTTAGTCCTAACAAAAGAAGCTCAATTCACCAATTCCATAATATTTTCAAGATTCATACTTAGTTTCTCCTATTCAAAATGAACAACCATTTGCCTTAAAAATAAGTATGGAATGCTTGCATGAGTCTGAGCGACAATCTCAAACATGTTGGACTCACACTCTTCACAAATTTCCAAAATCAAGATTCCTACACTCCCTATCTAGAATATCCACTAGAAGAATAAATCATATCTGGAAAAGAGTATAGAAATCTTGCAGGAGTCTGCGCTATAATTTCAAAAATCTTCTGTCCAGTCTATCAATAGGTTGGAAACACAATTGAGTTAATTGTCAACATTTATAAGAATGAGGAAACTCTCCCATATCAACCTTTGACCAATTCAGATATCTCTAACTCTATTGATTTGACCCAGGACTCTTGTTATTTTGAAAATTAAGATTCAATTTCAGCACACCCATTTGAATTTGACCAACATCAAATTCATGAGAAGCACATTGACATGTTGGCAAGTTATCCCTTTTCTGAGATTGAACTTGAGAATAAATGTGATCCTCAAACTCAACTTGGTAATTCAATTTCACTTCCTGATTCTATAATGACTCCGATGTCATTACCTGATTTTAATCCTTCTCCCGAGTCAATATTGGATCTTGTGCCCATTCCTCATGGAATTGAATCACCAATCTTTCTAGATCAATATATTAAGCTTGACCAATATCATACTTTTGAAAGTCCCATTGAAAAATTGGCAAGTTCTCATTTTTTTTGAAATTAAACTCAAAGAAGGATGTGACTTCGATCCTCAAATTTGTGATCCTGTTCAAATTCCTGAATCAACATTGACTCCTATTTTGTTACCCAAATTGAATAATATTTTAGAGTCAGGTTTGATTCTCATACCTGTCATTGTCGAACTTGAATTACTAACGTTAGAAAGTCACATTCCGTTGTGGGAAAATGAATGTGGATTTGAATTTCAACTTTTTGATTTGGACCCATTTTCTGAAAAAATTTTGACTCAAAAACCTTCACTTGACTTCAGTCAATTTCCTGAGTCAATCATAGTTCTTGTACTTATTTAGTTCAAATCAATCATTCCATCATTTCACACTCCATTTTAGGACAAAGATGTTGGTAAAATTGACTCTGAAATTATTTTTAAGATTTGAAAATTAGATGGGGTAAAATTCATAATAAAAATCATCGATGTTTACATCATCATAATTGTGGGTTATATTAGAGGGATCTCTGGTGGCTTCCTCCGAACACCACGTAATTTAGATTGGGCCGCATTTCGTGGACCAATCAGACCGCCACTGGAACCACCACCTTGACGTGTTTTTTTCTTCCCTCTCTATTTGTTTCATGCATACGTACATTCATGATGCATTGAGGACAATGCATGAGATAAGTGTGGGGGAGGATCTACTAACGCAGAGTTTTAAAATTTTCTTTCTTTTTCACTACTTTTAAGATATTCTTAAAATTTTTCCTTTTGTATAAGATTTTTTCTCTTTCTTTAAAAACTTTTTGAAATAAGAGAAAAAGTTGTGATTTATTTTTAAGAAAATTAAGATGATCTTAGAAATTAAGGAAGCTTTAATTATAACATCTTAATCCTAGTCAAAATATTGCATCTTGTTTGAAAATTATGGGCTAAGTAAGAAAAATTGGAGAGATAATTTTATCTTGAATTTTTTGCCTTAGATAGTATGCACTTCACACTTACATATTTTTGGATGAAAACAAAGACCTAAAATGCCGTAAAGCAAAAAAAATAAAAAGAAAAAAAATATATATGGTATATATGAAAGAAAAAATCACTTATTAACCTGAATAACTATGTCTCAAGAAACATGATTATTCACTCCTAATGGTGGTCAAAAGAAATAAATAATCTCCCTAATTTTTTAGGTCCTGTTTACTCGAGTCCTTAAGCCCGAGGGAAGTTTTCTCATCTGGTGCCCCAAGATCATCTGGTTTGAGAGTCATTAGCTAAAGATTCACTACCCGGGTAAATTAGAAAGCCTAAGAAAACTAAGAAAAGAAAAAAAAATATATATTGTACCTTAGCCGACTCTCAGCTGGCGCAATATGACTGAATTTTAACCACAATTTTGGATGCTGGCACCATGGTCGCAGTGTTATATGAGGACTGTGAGTAAGTTATAATGTTTTTATGAGGACTGCTGCCATGGTCGCAGTCTTTTTAAAGGACTGCGACCAAGGTAGCAGTCCTCAAAAGGTCGCAGTCTTTTTTTGAGGACTGCTACCATGGTCGCAGTCCTAATTACACTGAAAGTATATGATTTTTTAGGACTGCGACTTGATCGGCAAAAAGCAAGTACTAAAATAAGAGAAGTGTGGGTTGATGTTACTGCTTTTGCGATTCTTCCATAGTAGCGAAGTAGCTAGACAGGTCTTATCCACAAGGAGGGAGAGCGATGGAAGCTTGATGCGGCTTCAAAGTTCAAGAAGAAAGAAAGTTCTTTGTGTCCAAATAAAGAATTGAAAAGTGAAAATAAGTTATTTAAAGAATTGTTGGAAAATGTTTTGGTTGATTGTAAAAGTGATTTTTTTTCTTAGTTGTAAAAATGCATGGCTAACTTTTTACTAAGTGCTCCCACTAATTTCTAACTTTTAGAAGATAGCCTCACGATGGATCATAGGCGAACACAAACCTTTTGCATTAGAACTATTCAGGTGGAAATCGAGTGAAAGTTCATCCTAAAACTTAGCTTTACACGGCAAAAACTCGGACATTCCCTTATCAAGATCTGATGAAGGCGAGAATAAGGGAAGACTCGAGTGCACTATTGGTATCAGCAAAGTTAAAAGGAAAAGTCTCTAACTTACAATAACAAGTAAAGTACACAACTCATAAATCATCAAAACTCATTAAGCATGAAGTATAAGAAAATAAATACTTGTAGGTAAATTAGAGTTAGAACCCTCGTCTTAAGATGCCATAGCTCTTGTTTGCACAAGGCTTGTTGGACACTATTGACTCATTTGGGTTATCAATCAAGTGTTAGAAATTAGTAGGTTAGTAGTTAGTTAGCCATGCTAATGAAAAGTTAGTTAGCCATAAAAGTAAAAGAAACAACAAAGGAAAAGAAGTCGAGAGAGGGGGTTACACTACAAGAAAACAAAAGAAAAGAAAAGTTAAAGAAAGGAAGTTACACTATAACAAAGTAGAAGAAAAGGAGTGAAGAAGAAGGAAGTTACACTACAACAAGGAAGTAAAAGCAAATGGCAAAGACAAGTAAATGGAAAGAAGGAAGAGAAGTAGTACTTGTATTAGCTTGTCACCCTTCCAATACAACACTTACACACTCTCTCTCTTTCACTCTAATGGCTAAAACAACAACTAGAAGAAGAACAACAACAACTACAAACCTAAAAACAAGATTACAAAAACTTGCTCTAACTCTGGATCTGCTCAAACTGAAGACCTAGGGGGGTATTTATAGGCACCAGGGAAAAGGGGCCACGTGGGAAGCACGTGGCCCAAAGCGCAGGCGCGCCCGCGCCCAAAGGGCCACGAAAACGCGGCCCTGCCAGGGCGGCGCGCGCCTGGCTTCGGGCAGCGCGCTGCCCAGTTTGTCTTCTGTCCACCTGAGCTCCTGGATTTTCGATTTGATGCCCTAGACTGACAAAATCTTCACTCTAAAGTCAATGGCTACTTGGTAGGCTCTTAATCACCAATTAAATGGTGATTTAGGTCTTCTTCTTCATTTGCACACCATGGACCTAGGATCAAGCCAGCAAGGTTTTATTAGCAGAATTTTACATAAAATAAATATGAGAATGTGATGAAAATTATGCAAAATTAGAGACTAATCACACCCCCACACTTATCTTTTTGCTCGTCCCGAGCAAAACAAAAATAAGAAAATTATTATACTACTTTCGCAGGTGACGCGATTGCACTGAGCATGTGCAACAAGCCTTTTAACCTCTAGGTTTCCCCTAGAGGAGGAGTGTTGTCTCCTGAGGGTTTTCAGCAGATTGCACCCATAAAATCCAATAAGTAAAGAGAAGAAATTAGTTGTTAGAAAGATTTTTTTATTTATTAAAAAGAACTTTCAATCATCTAAGTAAAAATGACCGAATGATATAAGAATTAGGTTTAACCCTCATAAGTCCTCTTATATTTTAGCCTTCATAAATGAAGAAACTATAATTTTTCTTTAAATTTAGAAAGGATCTTGTACTTCTAACTCATTCTTTTATTTTGCTTTAGATAGATATGCATAATTTGTAAGTGTGATGTGCTTGGGATTTTCAACTCAACCTTGAATATCATTTAAGTTTATTAATATTTATTTATTATTCTTGGTTCCATTAGGCTTTCTACTTCACTTATGTAACACATATCAAATCGATGACTCGCAAACCATATGGTCTTAGGGCACTAGGTGGAAAAACACCCTTCAAGTCAAATATGCAAGTGGAGTAGGCCACGAAATCAAGATTTATTATTGTATATAGAAATGTTTCTTGAGGCACAATTATCCTACTTTTTCTTTTTCTTCTTCTTTTTCTCCTTTTTTTTTGTTTTCTTTCAAAGTTGTGTCTCTAAATCCCAAGCATGTGTGTGGGTTATGTATATTCTACTAAGGCTAAATAAACGGTATGAGTTATTTTCCTTATCCCTCCTAACTTTTTAGTCAAACTACTCTTTCTTGTTTACTTAGGCAAAAATAAAGATTCATTAATAAGGTTCCCGTAGTTCCTACAATCTTCTAGTATTTTTATAAAGAGTATGAACTTTCTTTTCAATCTGGAGAGTGTTTTTTTTTTGTAAAAGAAGAATAAAAAAAGAAAGAAAGAAAAGTGTTAGCACCCCCCACACCTATCTAATGCATTGTCCTCAATGAATGCATATGGAAATGCGAATGCAATAAATAGGGAGAAGAAATGATGTCACCGTCTTCGTGGACTCGGGCCGGCTAAGTGCGAATAGGCTAAAAAAATGTAGAAGGGGTAAGCATATAAACAATATTTATTTATTTATTTATTTGTTGTGGTTAGGTGTATGACGGGGAAAAAGAGTCAGCACACTATCATCCGGAGTCATGGGCTCAGTGGTCAAGAAGGGCTTCAGTCTTTGCCCATTGACTTTGAATTCTGTATTTTTCTTAGGGTCTGCAATAAGCACAGCATCATGTGGGAAAACAGTGCGCACAATAAACGGTCCTGACCAACGAGTCTTCAGCTTCCTCGCGAAAATATGAAGCCTAGAGTTATATAGCAGAACCCTATCTCCCGGTGCAAAGTTTTTCCGGGTTATGATTTGGTCATAAAAAGTTTAGTTCTGCTCTTGGTGATTCGGGCATTCTCATAGGCTTCATTCCGTATCTCCTCTAATTCTGAAATCTGTAGTTTCCTAAGTTCACCGGCCTTGGTCAGATCAAAGTTGAGTTGCTTAATTGCCCAGAGGGCCCGGTGTTCTAACTCTACTGGCAGATGACAGGCTTTTCCAAACAGATTTTATAAGGAGACATCCCCAGAACTGTCTTAAAAGCAGTGCGGTAAGCCCACAATGCATCATTGAGCTTAACCGACCAATCCTTTTAGTTTTGTCTGACAGTCTTTTCCAGAATGAGCTTGATCTGTCGATTGGTGACTTCAACCTGCCCATTTGTTTGGGGATGATACGGAGTGGATAACTTGTGATTGATGGAATATTTTCGCATCAGAGTTTCAAAAACTCTGTTGCAGAAATGTGATCCATTATCACTAATTATCGCTCTAGGGGTGCCAAATCGGGAGAAGATGTTCTCTTTGAGAAATTTGACAACCACTTTGTTGTCATTCGTCTTAGTTGGCACAACTTCTACCCACTTAGAGACATAATCTACAGCAACCAAAATGAATTGGTTGCCGAAGGAACTGGGAAATGGCCCCATGAAATCAATACCCCAAACATCAAAAATTTCAACTTCAAGGATTGGGTTTTGTGGGCATCATGTCTCTTATTGAAATCTTCCCAATTTTCTGACAATTTGCGCATGACTTGCAAAAATGATATGAATCTTTGAACAAAGTGGGCCAGTAGAACCCACTTTGTAGAACCTTTTCTGCAGTCTCGCGGGACCGAAGTGTCCTCCGCATGCAAGGTCATGGAAAAAGCTAAGCACACTCCTCTGTTCCTCGTCGGGTATGCATCGTCTAATTATTTGGTCGGGACAATACTTAAAAAGATATGGTTCTTCCCAGAAGAAGTACCGTACTTGGGCAAAGAAGCGGTATTGGTCTTGCTTTGTCCAGTCAGCGGGTAATTGTCCCATGGCCAAGTAATTAACGATGTCAGCATACCAGGGTTCCTTAAGAATGGCTAGGATGTGCTCGTCTCGGAAATCCTCGTTGATCGGAGCTTGGATGGTTGGTGCATTCGGAATTCGTGAGAGATGATCAGCAACCACATTTTCTATACCTCTTTTATCCCGGATTTCTAAGTCAAATTCTTGAAGCAAAAGGATCCACCAAATCAGTCGGGCTTTTGCTTCCTTCTTGGTCATGAGTATTTCAGAGCCGAGTGATCCGTAAAAATCACCGTTTTTGAACCTAACAAGTAAGGCCGAAACTTTTCTAACGTAAAGACAACGGCCAAGAATTCCTTCTCAGTCGTTGTATAGTTCTGTTGGGCGTCATTCAAAGTCCTACTCGAGTAATAAATCACATACTTCCTATTGTCTATGCGCTGTCCTAGAACAGCGCCAATAGCAAAATCAGATGCATCACACATGATTTCAAATGGCTGGGTCCAATTAGGAGCAGAAATGATAGGCGCAGAGATAAGTTCTTGCTTAAGCTTCCCCCATGATTTAAAACACTCATCGTTGAAATCAAAGGGCACGTCCTTAGCGAGCAGGTTGGTTAAGGGCCTCGCGATTTTGCTAAAGTCCTTAATAAACCGTCGGTAGAACCCAGCATGCCCTAAAAAGGATCTAATATCCTTGATGCTTTTGGGTGGTGGAAGCTTAGCAATTACTTCTACCTTAGCCTTATCCACTTCTATGCCTCTCCTCGAAATCTCATAGCCCAAGACAATCCCCTGTCTCACCATGAAGTGACATTTTTCCCAGTTTAGAGTTAGGTTCTTCTCAATGCATCTTTGTAGCACTAACTCTAAGTGATGAAGACACTGATCAAATGAATCTCCGTAGATGGAGAAGTCATCCATAAAAATCTCAAGAAAAGTTTCACCATTGTCAGAGAACAAACTAAGCATGCACTGTTGGAACGTTGCAGGACCATTGCACAATCCAAAAGGCATGCGCCGATAAGCAAAGGTTCCAAACGGGCAGGTGAACGTCGTCTTTTCCTGGTCTTCTACAGCAATGGGGATTTGATTGTATCCCGAGTACCCATCTAGAAAGCAGTAGTACTCATGTCCAGCCAAACGCTCAAGCATTTGGTCGATGAAGGGTAGCGGGAAGTGGTCTTTACGGGTAGCTGCATTCAACTTCCTGTAGTCGATACAAACACGAACCTTGGTAGGCAGTCTTGTTTGTACCAACTCTTTTTCCTCATTTGCTACTACCGTAAAGCCAGCCTTCTTTGGGACCGCATGAACAGGGCTAACCCATTGACTATCAGAAATGGGATAAATTATCCCATTATTTAATAGTTTCAGAATTTCAGCCTTAACTGCCTCTTGCATGAGAGGGTTAAGCCTGCGCTGTGGGTCCCTCCTAGGGGTTGCTTCATCGAATAAATGGATTCTGTGTTGTACTATAACTGGGCTTATTCCCTTGATGTCCTTCATCGTCCATCCAATGGCTTCCCTATGTCTTTTCATAATAGACATTAAGCTATCCTCTTGTTGCTCAGTCAAGTGGGACGCTATGATGACTGGCAAGGTGTCCTTTCCGTCCAGGTAGGCGTACTTGAGGTGTTCAGGCAGGGCTTTTAGCTCTAGGGAAGGTATTTCTTCATTGGAGGCAATCTCTGGGCTTTCAATCCTAGGATAGGGTATACTAGGGCTTGATGCCCAATCCACTGTTGAATCTACGATCTGGTCTAAATTAAAATCCTCAGCCTTCAAATCAAACTCTGCCTCAGTTTCTGTCTCCATACTTTCCTCATGCTCACTGGTCAGGTTTTCAATAGAATTGACCTCAAACGTCTGATCATTGACATCCCTAGGTTGTCTTCCAAGATTGAAGACATTGACTTCCTTCGTCATGTCTCCAAAATTCAATCGCATGGACCCGTTCCTACAGTTGATTATGGCATTGGTTGTAGCAAGGAATGGGCGCCCTAAGATGACGGGAGTTTGAGACCTAAGATTGGACACAGGTTGGGTCTCAAGCACAATAAAATCAACGGGGTAAATGAAATCCCTGACCTGGATGAGGACGTCTATGATTTCCCCCTTAGGAATCTTCACAGATCGGTCGGCTAGCTGAATGGTGACTTGAGTTAGGCTTAGCTCGCCCAACCCAAGTTGCTGGTATACTGAGAGAGGTAGCAAGTTGATACTTGCTCCCAGGTTAAGAAGTGCTCTAATAATTTCGGTCTGTCCTATGGTGCAGGAAATGGTGGGACATCTGGGATCCTTGTATTTCACCGGAATGGGACCAGACAGAATTTCGCTTATATTAGTGGCCAAGAAGACTTTCTTGGGCACATTGGTCTTTCTCTTCTTTGTACACATATCCTTAAGAAATTTGGCATAAGCCGGAACTTGTTGGATAGCGTCAAGAAGTGGCACATTCAATTTGACCTGGTTGAACATCTCTAGCATTTTCTCTATGTGCATATTTTTATTGTTATTCCTAAGCTTATTGGGAAAAGGTGCTACAGGCTTATGAACTTGTTCAGCAGCTTTGTCCTCGTCAGATGTTTGTGGAGCGGATTGGGAGGAACTAGCAGAGGTGGAGGCTGGAGTGGGATCAGGATGGACTAGACTTTTCTGTTGGTAGACCTGGTTGTCTACCTTTTTTTCAGATCGCAGTGTATGAACAGCATTGCACTGGTTAATCGATGGATCCTGAATTTATATGCTTGATTGGAGGTTTTTGGGTTAACTAATAGCTGATTAGGCAAAGTACCTTTGGTCTTTCACTTAGGGAGCTAGCTAATTGGCTCATCTGCATTTCCAATTTTGATATGGCCTGTGAATGACTGTTCAGAGTTTGTCCCTGGTCTTGCATAACAGCAGTTTGGGACTTTATGAAAGCCTCTATGCTCTCCTCCAATTTACTGATTTTCTTTTCCATTGGTGAGCCTTGGGAGGAAGAAGCTAGGGTTTAACTGGGAAAAGTTGGTGGAGGAGTAGGATGGTGAAAGTTGTTAGAAAAATTAGGCCTGGGAGGATTGATTTGGGCCCAGAAGAAATTGGGGTGATTTCTTCAGCAGGATTGTAGGTCTGTGAGTAGGGGCTGTGAGGCGGTCGTGAGTAAGCCACGTTCATGTGTTCCGGTGGCACTTGCTGGGCATGGAAAATAGGGCACTCTTCAAAAACATGGTTTGGTGCCTGACAATATGAACAACCCGGATTGTGAATTGGTGGTGGGTTGATTTGGTTGACACTGGCAGACTCTTTTATTTCTAGAGCCTCTATCCTTCTCATTAGGGTAGCAATCTTGGCCTCGGCAGCTATGGATGATTCTAGAGATAGGAGCCCTCCTCTTGAAGCTATAGTTTGTGAATTCCTAGGTTTCTCCGAGGTTGGCTCCCATTGCAGGGTTTTCTCAGCTAAGTCCTCAAATAAATCCCAACCCTGATTCTCATCTTTCTGCAAGAACCCTCCCTGACACATCGTTTCTAACAGGGTCTTAGTCTGATAGTCTAGACCATCGTAGAGAATCTGGCACTGACGCCATTTCTCCACGACATGATGAGGGCACTGAGCTAGGAGATCTTTGAATCGCTTAAAGTATCTCCAAAATGGTTCGCTCAGGTCTTGCTTAAACTGTATGATGTTCTTCCTCATGAGGGCAGTTTTGTGAATTGGGTAGAATTTCTTCAAGAAGGCCTTGACGAAATCATCCCAGGTCGTGACTGAATCTGCTGCCAAGCTGTACAACCACTTCTTAGGTCCTTTAGGGAAAAAGGGATGAAACGTAACCTAACAGCATCGTCTCCTAGTTAAGGTATACGCATCATGAGGCATACTTCTTCAAATTCCCTAACAAAGAAGTATGCGTCCTCTGATTCTAAACCATAAAATTTGGGAAGAGTGTTAATGAATTGGGGCTTTAACTCAAAATTATTGCCGTTTGCTTCAGGAAGTTTTATGCAAGATGGAAGTGAAGTTCTGATCGGGTAAAATCTATCCTGAAGTGTCGCCATCACCAGTTCTGGTTGCAAGGGTAGAGAAGAGTTTCTTATTAATCTGGAAGTTGACGGATCTCTCACCCACTCTTGCATGCAGCATACCACAACCAACGTGAAGACAACAAACAATCGAAAAAGAACTAGAAACAAACAAAAGAAAGAAAAACAACCACAAGCCTTAGCCTAAGGTACCTGGACCTAGACGACTCCTAACTGGTCGATTCTCCAGGGAAGGTTGTTGCAAGAACTCGACTACAAGCTAATCGGCCAGGAAAGGGCAAAGCTCGGGGGGAGGTATCCGGGCAGAGCCACGGGCCTAATTACGCCAAACCACGGAGCTTTCGAGGCTTTACCTCTCAATCCACTTTCCTTAGACACCAATTTTGCAAGAATATAGTTCTTACAATTTTCAACCTCGGTTAATCTCTTAGTGAGTCCGAGATGTTCCTAGGGCCAACGTCTATTGATTTTTAGTTAAGGCTTGGGAAAAATGTGAGTGCACTTGGAGATGATTTTTGGGCTAAGGAAGGGTGATGAAATCCCCACCTTATCTTGTTTATTTGGGTTTTGCCCTTAAAGTCAATTGTGCAAGTGTGCAGTTTATTCACAACAAGGTAATGTTGGCCCAAAGGCCTTCCACTCTAGTTTTGATGATGATTAACTCATGTAGTTATGTGTACTAATTATCTTGTGATGTTTAAGTTTCAGATCATTAATCAAGATATTAGTTGGTGAAAGCTTCCACACATCTTTCACATGTTGATTCAAGAGCCCGAGCGTCAAAGATCATATATAGCACTTGCTCGGTGAATCAAGGAGCTTTGGATCAAGCCGACTTGGAGATTGCGCTCTAGCTTGGAGATTGCGCTCTACAAGAAGACTTAGGTATCCATATTTTTAGTTTTGAGTTTGCGCTCTAGCTTGGAGATTGCGCTCTACAAGAAGACTTAGGTATCCATAGTTTTAGTTTTGAGTTTAGATCCTAATTGTAAAGATTAGAATAGTATGATAAGCTCAAGTTCACAACACACACCTTTCATGTTTTGATTTTCGGTTTTAGGTTTAACCGATCTTGGTTTTCATGAATAGATTTTTTATCATAACAAGTTTACATGGTTTATGTATATTAGATTTGTTCTATATACATGCATGCTTCAATTGTTTAGACAAACTTTGTTTGATAATCTATTCCATGTGTTTACAACAAAACATATTTTTGGACTTAATGACAAAAATCATGATATATATATGTTTCTTGTATATTGAATTTCTATTCATATACAATATGCTTCAAAGTGTTTAAATATCATATTTTTGTATCATGGATGAGTTTTAGACAATGTGTATTTTCTATTCAAAATACAAGGTTTTAGAAAATACGGTTTTTGGTTTTTGGCAAAATTTCTATGACACAAAAATTGTCTAAAATGTTTGAAATTTGTGTTAGGATTTTTAACACAAGTTTGTATTTCAATATAAAATAATAAAACTATTTTTGTGGAATTTTAGAGTTTTTGTGGGATTTATTGGAATATTTTTTACCTCAGTTTTCTGACCCATTTGCTGCCTGCCAGGCTAGTTCGGTCGACCGTATCGGTCGACCGCATGTAGCCGGTCGACCGTCAAGGTCGACCGACGACGTGCACAAACCTGTGCACGTTCTGGCACAGTCAGCGGTCGACCGGGACGGTCGACCGGAGCAGAATAATCTGCTCTCGGGATTTTTCGGTCGACCAGGCCGGTCGACCGTTAGTTGCCAACGGTCAAAAATTGACCGTTGGACGGTCGACCGGGCCGGTCGACCGGAAGGCTATTTCTGGCAAAAATTCTGTAAACGGCTAGTTTTCTAAATTGCCTATAAATACTCCAATTGAGAGAGTTTTTCTCTAAGGATTTTTGGGCTAAAATTTTCTATCTCTCTGGTGTTTTTGCTGCAATCAAAATAGGTTTTTGGATTCAAATTGAACAATCTTTTTGGTGTTTTAATTAGGGTTTAAAAAAAAAAATCAAAGAAAAGGGTTTTGGGAAAAGCTTTTGAATTGAACTTCTCTATCTTGGTTTCATTTATTTCCCAAAGATTTTCTTTGAGTTGCTGGTTTCAAATCCCTTGGTTTTCTCCACACTTGAGCTATAATCTACTATCTATATCTATAGGATATTTGTGTGGGAGAAGAAGAAGTTGTTTGTGGTTGTTGTTGTGACCACCAAGTTGTAACCCAATCTTTTCTTAGCTTTGTGCTTTGGGTTGTATCCCTCTAGTTGAGAGGTGATCCTTGTATTGGTTTGTGATTGGGAGTTTTGAATTTGCCTCAAGGAGGAGGTTGTGATTGTTGACTTGGAGTGGTGCCTCAAGGAGGAGGTTGTATTTGTAAAGAGAGGAGTTGGGTACTCCTTGTGAGAGTTCTTTGTGGACTAGCTAGTGGATTAGAAATCCTTCGTGTGTCGAAGGCGGGGATGTAGAGCTGGGTGCTCGAACCTCGAAACATATCTTGTTGTTTGCGCTTGATCCATTGACTCTCTCTCTATCTCTCTCTTTACTTTGTGCCTTGCCTTATTCATTTTGTGCATTCATATTTGCTTGGCTTGATTGTGTGTGAATCATTTGTTGATCACACTTGAGTGTAATTTGCATTAAGTTATTAAATTCCGCATTTAGTTCATAGATTAGCATTGTCACCTATTCACCCCCCCTCTAGGTGTCTTTTCAATTGGTATCAGAGCTAGCGCTCCTGATATTTAGGTTTAACCACCTAGGAGTGTGATCTTGGTTTGCTAATCTTCATTTGCATCTCATTTGCACTCATACTAGTTTGCTCTCATGGCTAGCCCTCCTATGTTTGACCATACTAGACTTGACTCTTGGAAGTTAACATGACTAGATATTTAAAAATACTAGGTCATCTAGTTTATCAAGCCATCACCATAGAAGCCCTCCCAAATACTAGTAAGCATAAGAAGGCCAATGCAATTGCACTTCAAACACTTAGAGCATCTTTTGATAATAATCTCTTACTTGTTTTGATAGTTTTAACTCGGCTTTTGCAGTTTGGAGCGTCTTGACATCTCCGGAGCTTCCAAGGATCATTAACAATATGAGGAGATCTATGAGAGATGTATCCGAAGAGCCTTGTTTTATGGCATATGGGAAAGACTCCCATGAGGTACAATCGGACTCTCAAATAGATGATAGCTCTAGTTCATATTGCCATGGTTGTTTTGAAGTTCAAAATTTGAATGTTGACCTTGCTTCTAAACTTGAAAATTTTATGGAAAAACATGAGATTTTGAAAAAGAAACATTTGACTTAAAAGAAGAATTAAAGGATTTATGTTCAACTTTTGAATCGGTTTTGTAAGAGAAAGAAGAGATCACTAGTGAACGTGACTCACTACAATCTCAACTTGAACTTGCACTTAAAGAGATTGAAGATTTGAAAAACAAAAATGGTTTTGATGATGTTGTAGAACACAATGAGGTTTTGTCTTCTAGATTGGATCTTGTTTTCAAAGAAAATCTTACTTTGAAAAATAAAATTGATTCAATTACAAAAGAATTGGATTTGGTTTTGTCTAAAAATAAATCTTTGCAAAATGATATTGATTTGCATGTTTGTCATGCTAATGTAGCTTCTACTTCTTGCACTCCTATAGCATGTTCCACTTTGTCTTCTAGCATAGAAAATGATATAAATAATTTGAAGAAAAGTGTTGATTGTTTGGGCTCCACTTTGAGCCATTGTGCCATGAATCACACACGATTGGAAACCTTGATTCGCAAGAAACAAGTTCCAACCTTGCATACACACCCATCTAGGCATACACATGCTTTTCATGATCACCACCACCATATGTATGCTCACGTGTACACATGTACACATTGTGGTCGAAAAGGCCACCTTGCTAGATTTTGTTATGATCGCATTTATCATGAAAATTTAGCAACTAATTTTGTTTGGGTGAGAAAAGAAACTAACCCCCGTGGACCCACTAGAAAATGGGTACCAAAAACCACCTCTTTGGCTTTTGATGTAGGTGGGAGCTCTCGCATCACGTGAGAGTTGAGGTACCTTGAGGTGGATGCGTTCCGAGCTTGAATGAAAACTATTTGGATGCTTCACTCTCAAGGAGATTAGGTGGAGATGACCACCATGTTTTGGAGAACTAGAGATGCACCGTCATTGGTTTTGGTATCATTCTCTAACTCCCATTTATAATTTACATGCTTCTTAGATCATTCATTTATAGCATGTTGTATTTTGATGTTCATTATGATTATGCCTTGTTCATTAGACTTGAGATATACATGTTTAGTTACTTGAGCACCCATGTTTCATATGGATCTATATTTAGTGTTCACTTCTTGTTTAAGCTAACATGTATGCCCTAGATCTAATGCACATGCATATGCATAATGATCATATGATGTTCATGATTCCATGATTTTTGTTTAGATGATTATATGGATGTTTGTGATATATCTTGTGTGCATTTCATCATTGCACTTTATTCATTCTTTGTTCGATCTATTCTCATACAACAAGGTTGCATTGCGCACCTCTAACCCATTCAAGGGGAATCAGGAGGAAGGAGTTCAGAACCCTTCACGGGGTATATGGCTCTTAGTCTTGTTTTGAGAGATCGTTGCATCATACATCCATCTTAGTTTTAAAAGGTCATTAATACTTCATATTTTTGATTAATATGATCATATTGATTTTTGACCCATTTTATGCCTCATGATTTGATTACTTGCTTGAATGTTAGTTTTCATTAAGACTAGGATTTATACTTGTACAACTAATGAGCTACAAATAGACCTTTATATATTTGTTCTTGAACGCTCATTTGTAGTCATTTGATGTACTAGTATAGTCTAGTTTTGATGATTCATGCATTTGACTTGTATTCCTCATTTTTAATGTGTTTCTATGATCTTGTGGTTGACTTCATGAATATGTCTATCTTGTCCAAATTATTGTTTATACATATACATCCTTGAGCCACGTGCCTTCATGCATATACTTTTGTGGACTCTTCATGTTTGGATATGTATGTATACTTTAGTTTGTACATGACATACATATGCCTTGAAGTTTAAATCATTATGATGATTTTCATGTTTGATTGTGATTTCAATTGATATGATGATTTCAATAAATTACATGATTCACTATTATATCAAGATTTGATAATTTCTATATTAAGCTTAATTGTCCATTTTCATGATGAAATGTATTTCACATTACACTTGTTCACTCACTTTATTATGTTTCTCATGATTGTGTTTTTCATGAGTATGATATGAGCTTTATGGACTTTGAGTGTTTAGTAATCTTGTGATTTTCATGTTTCATGAAAAATCCTTTTTGTTTTATCTTGAAGGATTTCTACTAGTTCTCAATTTTTCATAAACTAGTTGGTATTCTTCAAATTGGTAGAGACTTTCAAACATACTATATTGTTCAAATCATTTTTTGAAAACCCTTACCATCGATGGGCGGTTGGATGGGAGATCATGTTCTTGTATGCTTTATAATGAAAATCCTTTTTATCTTGAACCATGATTGGGTGGTAGGTTATGTGAGTCATACACTTGTATTTATTGTTGTTTCAATTGGTATCATTGAATTCTTTCAATTGGTATCGATATGACATCTTTTTGTATACTCATATATGTTTGTATTTTTATATGTATGCTTACACTTCATATAGTATCAATTTCAATTGGTATCTATTTCTTACATACATATATAGATGATTTATTTGTGATTCAAGATATCACAAATTTTGTTTATGCTTAGCTTGAACTTTTCAAATTGAAACAATGTTAAAGCAAATTTTCAATTGATTTAATTTTCAATTGGTATCTTGTGTTTTTAAAGAATAATAGTTTCATTTGGTATCAAGATTTGTTTTCAAGGAAATTCAAAATTAGTATTGTTTAATTCCAATATTGGTATCTAGTTTGTTTGTTTACAATTGGTAGGTTATTTGTTTACTTACTAATTGGTATCAAGATTTTCATTTTTTTTTGTGTTTTCAATTGGTATATGTTCTCGTTTTGATTGATTTGTTGTTTTTTAATTGGTATCAATATACACTTCATTGCCACATTTTTTTTTGGTATCATATTTGATTTAACCCTTATTAGTTCTTTGCTTTGAACAAAAAGGGGGAGAAAAATTTATTGTTTTTGCTTTTATTTTAACCCTTTTTGATGATTGACAAAAAGGGGAGAAGAATTTGAGTTTTATATGCATATTTGTGTTTGCATATAGTTTACATTTGATGAAAAGAAGCCTTGTTTATATGCATGTCTATGCATGTTTTATGTGCATGTTTTATGTTTCATTTTTATTTTTTTATTGATATCAAGAGCATGTTTTGATATTGTTTTAAATACATATAATCATTGCATATCTTATATGTTTTATTGTTATGCATGAGTTAAGGGAGAGCTTCTTTGAAGCTTTACTTTAATCCATGCATATATAACTCCATGAGTTTTGTCATCATCAAAAAGGGGGAGATTGTTGGCCCAAAGTCCTTCCACTCTAGTTTTGATGATGATTAACTCATGTAGTTATGTGTACTAATTATCTTGTGATGTTAAGTTTCAGATCATTAATCAAGATATTAGTTGGTGAAAGCTTTCACACATCTTTCACATGTTGATTCAAGAGCCCGAGCGTCAAAGATCATATATAGCACTTGCTCGGTGAATCAAGGAGCTTTGGATCAAGCCGACTTGGAGATTGCGCTCTACAAGAAGACTTAGGTATCCATAGTTTTAGTTTTGAGTTTGCGCTCTAGCTTGGAGATTGCGCTCTACAAGAAGACTTAGGTATCCATAGTTTTAGTTTTGAGTTTAGATCCTAATTGTAAAGATTAGAATAGTATGATAAGCTCAAGTTCACAACACACACCTTTCATGTTTTGATTTTCGGTTTTAGGTTTAACCGATCTTGGTTTTCATGAATAGATTTTTTATCATAACAAGTTTACATGGTTTATGTATATTAGATTTGTTCTATATACATGCATGCTTCAATTGTTTAGACAAACTTTGTTTGATAATCTATTCCATGTGTTTACAACAAAACATATTTTTGGACTTAATGACAAAAATCATGATATATATATATGTTTCTTGTATATTGAATTTCTATTCATATACAATATGCTTCAAAGTGTTTAAATATCATATTTTTGTATCATGGATGAGTTTTAGACAATGTGTATTTTCTATTCAAAATACAAGGTTTTAGAAAATACGGTTTTGGTTTTTGGCAAAATTTCTATGACACAAAAATTGTCTAAAATGTTTGAAATTTGTGTTAGGATTTTTAACACAAGTTTGTATTTCAATATAAAATAATAAAACTATTTTTGTGGAATTTTAGAGTTTTTATGGGATTTATTGGAATATTTTTTACCTCAGTTTTCTGACCCATTTGCTGCCTGCCAGGCTAGTTCGGTCGACCGTATCGGTCGACCGCATGTAGCCGGTCGACCGTCACGGTCGACCGACGACGTGCACAAACCTGCGCACGTTCTGGCACAGTCAGCGGTCGACCGGGACGGTCGACCGGAGCAGAATAATCTGCTCTCGGGATTTTTCGGTCGACCGGGCCGGTCGACCGTTAGTTGCCAACGGTCAAAAATTGACCGTTGGACGGTCGACCGGGCCGGTCGACCGGAAGGCTATTTCTGGCAAAAATTCTGTAAACGGCTAGTTTTCTAAATTGCCTATAAATACTCCAATTGAGAGAGTTTTTCTCTAAGGATTTTTGGGCTAAAATTTTCTATCTCTCTGGTGTTTTTGCTGCAATCAAAATAGGTTTTGGATTCAAATTGAACAATCTTTTTGGTGTTTAATTAGGGTTTAAAAAAAAAAATCAAAGAAAAGGGTTTTGGGAAAAGCTTTTGAATTGAACTTCTCTATCTTGGTTTCATTTATTTCCCAAAGATTTTCTTTGAGTTGCTGGTTTCAAATCCCTTGGTTTTCTCCACACTTGAGCTATAATCTACTATCTATATCTATAGGATATTTGTGTGGGAGAAGAAGAAGTTGTTTGTGGTTGTTGTTGTGACCACCAAGTTGTAACCCAATCTTTTCTTAGCTTTGTGCTTTGGGTTGTATCCCTCTAGTTGAGAGGTGATCCTTGTATTGGTTTGTGATTGGGAGTTTTGAATTTGCCTCAAGGAGGAGGTTGTGATTGTTGACTTGGAGTGGTGCCTCAAGGAGGAGGTTGTATTTGTAAAGAGAGGAGTTGGGTACTCCTTGTGAGAGTTCTTTGTGGACTAGCTAGTGGATTAGAAATCCTTCGTGTGTCGAAGGCGGGGATGTAGAGCTGGGTGCTCGAACCTCGAAACATATCTTGTTGTTTGCGCTTGATCCATTGACTCTCTCTATCTCTCTCTTTACTTTGTGCCTTGCCTTATTCATTTTGTGCATTCATATTTGCTTGGCTTGATTGTGTGTGAATCATTTGTTGATCACACTTGAGTGTAATTTGCATTAAGTTATTAAATTCCGCATTTAGTTCATAGATTAGCATTGTCACCTATTCACCCCCCCTCTAGGTGTCTTTTCAGGTAACACTCAAAGCGGTAAATCACTTCAAAATGTTGGTCCTATTCTATATGAATGCACACGTACCTTGTCTCCAGCACTCTTCAACAGAAATTTAAATGAATTGAAATAGACACATGCCCTAAATGTAAAAGTCTAATCCAAATTTCAATTAAGCAACAAGTGAATTTCTGTTGAATTTATTACACATGCATATAGGTGAAGCATCCAAGAAAACTAAAAATTTAGAAAGTAATTTTTTTTTTAGCGGCTTTCGGCAACCCTGCAAACGAGTTTGTTAGTACTTCAATTGGAAAAACTCGCTTTTGCACGAATTTTTCCGAGGGCAAATGAATCCTCGCGCAATGTCCTTGGCCACCTCCTTCGCTTCCCGTGATAGTGAGCTACTTGGTACTTCTCCTACACACAAAAACAAAGAACAATCTTTAGTATTGAACAATAAAGCCGTTTCCTCCCGGCAACGGCGCCAAAATTTGATCGGCAAAAAGCAAGTATTAAATAAGAGAAGGAAGTGTGGGTTGATGTTACTGCTTTTGCGATTCTTTCGTAGTAGCGAAGTAGCTATACGGGTCGTATCCACAAGGAGGGAGAGCGATGGAAGCTTGATGCGGCTTCAAAGTTCAAGAAGAAAGAAAGTTCTTTGTGTCCAAATAAAGAATTGAAAAGTGAAAACAAGTTGTTTGAAGAATTGTTGGAAAATGTTTGGTTGTTTGTAAAAGTGATTTTTTTCTTAGTTGTAAAAATGTATGGCTAACTTTTTACTAAGTGCTCCCACTAATTTCTCACTTTTGGAAGATAGCCTCACGATGAATCATAGGTGAACACACTTTTGCATTGGAACTATTCACGTGAAAATCGAGTGAAAGTTCATCCTAAAACTTAGCTTTACACGGCAAAAACTCGGACATCCCCTTATCAAGATCCGATAGAAGGCGAGAATAAGGGAAGACTCGAGTGCACTATTGGTATCGGCAAAGTTAAAAGAAAAGTCTCTAACTTACAATAACAAGTGAAAATAACCTAGGGGGTGAATAGGTGATAATGCTAATCTAGTGAACTTAATGCGGAATTTAAAAACTAATTGCAATTACAACAATTAATGCAACCAACAAACGATGCACACACAAGCTAGCCAAGCATATAAATATGAATGATCAATATGAAATGATGCAAGGTGCAAAGTAAAGAGAGAGAGAGAGTAAGAGTAAGGGGATCAAGCGTAAACAACAAGATATGTTTCGAGGTTCGAGTACCCAGCTCTACGTCCCCGCCTTCACCCAGAAGGATTTCGAATCCACTAGCTTGTCCACAAAGGACTCTCACACAGGGAACCTCCACCGAGGATTTGGGGCAATACAATCACAAGGAGTACCCAACTCCTCTCCTTACAAGCACAACCTCCTCCTTGAGGCACAACACCAAGCCAACAAACAATCACCTCACAACTTGAGGGATTAGCACAAAGCTTACACAAGGATCACCTCACACCTTGAGGGATACAACCCAATAGCTCAACCTCCTCAACACAATGAGGGAAAGGCACAAAGCCAAGCTAAGATAGGATTTACAGCTTGGTGATCAAAAGACCACAAATAATCTCTTTTCCACAAAAAGATCCTATAGAATAAGATAGTAGAAGTAGCTCAAGTGTGGAGAAAACCAAAGGAATGGAAATAAAAAACTCAAAGAAAATCCTTGGGAAAAACTAGAAACCAAGATAAAGAAGTTAAATCAAACACTTTTCCCAAAAACCCTTTTCTTAGATTTTTCAAATCCTAGCAAAAACACCAAATAGATTATTCAATTTAAAGCCTAAAAAACTTCTTTTGATTGCTGTGAAAACACTGGAGAGTCAGGAAAAATTAGCACCAAAAATCTTAGAGAAAACCTCTTTCCAATGGGGTATTTATAGCCCCCAGAAAATTATAGCCGTTGGCAGCAGAAACTGCCAAAAAATGAACTACCGATCGACCGTTCGGTCGACCGTCCAACGGTCACTTTTTGACCGCTGGCAGCTACCGGTTGACCGGGCGATCGACCGGCCCCAGAACCAGAGAGCAACGGCTCTCTGGCCGGTCGACCGCTCGGTTGACGGGAGCAACCCGAGAGGAACCTGCTCTCAGTCAGTCGATCGTGCAATCGACAGGCTTATAGGGCAGCCAGCGTGCACGTATCCGTGCATGTCAGTCGACCGCTACGGGCGACCGGCTACTTGGTACGGTCGACCGTCCGGTCGACCGACCTAGCCTGACAGAGGCAGTTCTGGTCAGAAAAACATGTTATTTTTAATTCTAAAAATTCTCATAAATCTTCTAAAAATACACAAAAATAGTTTTATCATTTTACATTGATATACAAACTTGTGTTAAAAATTTCAACACAAATTTTAAACATTTTGAACCATTTTTGTGTTATAGAAATTTTGCCAAAAACCAAAAACTGTATTTTCTAAAACTTGAATTTTTGAATTGAAAATACGTTTTGTCCAAAACTCATCTAAATACAAAAACATGATATTTAAACACTTTGAAGCAAGTTGCATATGGACATAAGTCCAATATACATGAAACATATATATATCCATGTTTTTGACTTTAATTCTAAAATTATGTTTGTTAAAAATACCAAAACACTAAACTCATGAAATAGACTATCAAACTAAGTTTGTCTAAGAAGTTGAAACATGCATGTATATAGAACAAATCTAATATACACTAAACCATGTAAACTTGTTTTGAATCTATCTATTCATGAAAACCAAGATCGGTTAAACCAATCAAACCGAAAACCAAAACGGAAACATGAAACGTGTGTGTTGTGAACTTGAGCATATCATACTATTCTAATCTTTACAAATAGATCTAAAACTCAAACTAAACTAGGTACCGATGTCTTCTTGTAGAGCGTCGTCTCCAAGCCGACTCAAACCAAAACTTCATGATCCACCGAGCTTGACTCCAATGAGTGCTATATATGATCTTGTCGCTCGGCTCTTGAATCACCATGTGAATAGCTCCAAAACACTTTTGTTGAAGCTAGTCATCTACTAACATCTTGATTAGAGATCTGAAACTAAAATTACAAGATTATTAGTACACATAACTTCATGAGTTAATCATCATTAAAACTAGAGTGGAAGGCCTTTGGGCTAACAATCTCCCCCTTTTTGATGATGACAAAACTCATGAAGTTATATATGCATGGATTAAAGTTTAGCTTTAGGAAAGCTCCCCCTTAACTCATGCATAGCAATAAACAATTAATATGCAATCAAAGCTCATAAACATGTATGCATAGATATGCATAAAACACATAAATTTCTAAAACATGCTCTTGATATAAATTAAATAAAACAAGTACATTTTCAAAACAACCTCTTGATATCAATTTGCAAAACAACACTAATGAAGCTCTTGATACCAAAAATAAACATGTTCTTTAAATAATGCTTTTGATACCAATTGAACTTTAATAAAATATAAAACATGCATACAAAAACAGTCATATAAACTACAAACTCAAATTCTTCTCCCCCTTTTAGTCAATCATCAACAAAGGGGTAAAAGTAAAAATAAAATGTTCTCCCCTTTTTGTTCAAAACAAAGAATCAATAAAGGGGTGACATGAAACATGATACCAATAAAAAAAATGTCAATGAAGTGCATAGATGATATCAATTGAAATGAGTATAAAAACATTTTAAGGAATGCCTATATTAAATGATACCAATTGAAATAAAGGTAAACGAGGCATTGTAACAAATTGTTTTAATTGAGATTTGTTTCAAGTTAAACATGTTGATATGAAAACATATATCAAATGAAAACAAAAATCTTGATATCAGTTGATAAGTAAACAAATAACATACCAATTGTAAGAAAACAATCTTGATACCAATTGAAATTAAACATAACAAAATTTGAATTTCTAAACAATGATTTTGATACCAATTGTAAATATTTTTCATTTTGAACATATGATACCAAATTGAAATTTTCAATCATAAAATATGGGAGTGGAAATCAAATACCAATTGAAAGATGAAATACAAGTTTTCTCCCCTTTATGAAATACCAAATGAAACAATGGATAAGCTTATATATGGATACCAATTGAAAACTAGTCAATTGAAACAAGATAGTCATTATAAAACAAGCTTTATCATGATCAAAATTTGTGCTCTAAGATATATGAATATAATAAGCACAAATAAAAACATATATATATATATATATATATATATATATATATATATATATATATATATATATATATATATATATATATATAAAATTAGATACCAATTGAAATTGATATTCTTTGAAGTGCAAGTATACATATAAAAATATATGAGTATACAAAAATGTCAATATTGATACCAATTGAATGAATCCAATGATACCAATTGAAACAACAATAATATCAAGTGTATAACTCATATTTCCTATCTTCCCAATCATGTTCAAGTTTAAAATGATTTTCACTATAAAGTATACATGAGCATGATCTCCCTTCCAACCACCTTGGAAGGTAGGGGTTTTCAAAAATAGGTTTGAAAAGTATAGCATGTTTGAAAACTCTACCAAAATGAAGAATATCGAAACTATTTAAATAGAAAATCTTGAAAACTAGTACGAAATCCTTCAAGTAAGGAATAAAACAAAATTATTTTTCATGAAACTATGTAAATCACATGATCACTAAAACACTCAAAATTCATAAAGCCCATTCATACTCATGAAAAACACAATCATGAGAAACATTTAAATAAGATGAGTGCACAAATGTTATGTGAAATATATAATCATGAAAATAGTCAATTAATCTCAATATTCCTCAAAAACATGAAAATCATCGAAACTCGATTTCTTCAAGGCATATGTATGTCAAGTACAAACTGAAGTATACATACATATCCAAAACATAACGAGTCCACAAATGTATATGCATGAAGGCACGTGACTCAAAGGATGTATATGTATAATCAATAGTTTAGACAAGATAGACATATACATGAAGTTAAATAAGAAAAGCATGAAAATTATCAAAACTAAATTTTCATTAAAACAATATATATACTTCAAGGTATATGTATGTTTTGACAAATCAATAAGTATACATACATATCCCTAAATATGATAGAGTCCACAATAAAGGTTTGCATTAAAAGCACATGACTCAAGTGGTATACATGTATCTCTTAATGTTTTGGCAAAATAAACATATACATGAAGTGAAAACACATGATCTTAAAAAATATGTTAAAAATGGGAATACAAGTTTAAAATGCATGAATCATCAAAACTAGACTATACTAGCACATCTAATGGGTACAAAAGAGCGTTCAAGTACAAACATATATAAAGATTTATTTGTGGCCCACAATATGTACAAGTATATATATCCTAGTTTTAATGAAAAACTAACATTTAAACAAGCAATCAAATCATGTAGCATAAAACGGGACATAAATCATCATTACAAACATAAAACGATCATTATGTAAATCCACATGTTATTAGAACTATGATGTACATAATGGCTAAACAAATGGTGAGAACACAACAAATGATCCATATAAACATGGGTGATCTCAAAGGCCATACATGCATGTCAATGGTCTAATAATCATGGCATTTGACATACAAATCAAAACATGAAGCATCAAAACAAAACATCATAAATATGATCATCATGTACATGCACATGCATTAGATCTAGGACATACATATTAGTTTAAAACAATGGTGAGAATCACAAAGATGGGTCCATGGATGTCTCAAATAACTAAACATGTATATCACTAATCTAAATCACATGGCATAATCATAATGAGCTTTAAAACATGACATGCTATAAATCAACGATATGAAAAGCATGATAAGCATGCAAATATAAATGGGAGCTAGAGATTGATACTAAAACCGATGAAGGCACCTCTCTAGTTCTCCAAACCAATGGTGGTCCTCTCCACCAAACTCCCCTTGAAAGTGATGCATCCAAATTGTTTTCTTTAAGCACAGAACGCATCCACTTCAAGGCACCGCCACTCTCACGTGATGCGAGAGTCTACACCTATATCAAAAAGTTTAGGGGTGGTCTTTGGTACCCATTTCTTTTTGGGTCCATAGGGGTTAGTATCTCTCCTAACCCAAGCAAGATTATTTGCTAAATTTTCAACATGTAAACGATCATAGCAAAATCTAGCAAGGTGGCCCTTAAGACCACAATGTGTACAAGTGTACACATGAGCATACATGTGACGGTGGTGACCGTGGGAAGCATGTGTATGCCGTGATGGGTGTACATGCAAAGATGGACCTTTTTTCTTACGAACCAAGGTTTCTAAACGTGTATGATTTAAAGTACATTGGCTCAAAGTGGAGCCCAAACAATCAACACTTTTCTTCAAAACATTTATATCATTTTCAATACTAGAAGATAAAGTGGAGCATGCAAAAGATGTGCTAGAAGAAGAAGCTACACTAGCATGACAAACATGAGAATCTAAATCATTTTGCAAAGATTTATTTTTATTTAAAACCAAATCTAGTTCTTTTGTAATGAAATCAATTTCATTTTTCAAAGTAAGGTTATCTTTTAAAACACAATCTAATTTTGAAGATAAAAACTCATTGTTTTTCACAACATCATCACAATCATTTTTGCTTTTCAAAAATTCATTTTCCTTTAGGACAAGGTCAAGTTGAGATTTAAGTGAGTCACGTTCACTAGTAATCTCCTCCTTCTCTTGCAAAATCACTTCAAAACTAGAACACAAATCCTTCATTTCTTCTTTTAAATCAAAATGCTTCTTTTTCAAAAGGTCATGTTTTTGTAAAAAAATTTCAAGCTTTGAAGCAAGTTCAACATTTAAGTTTTGAACTTCTAAACATCCATAGCAATATGAGCTAAAGCTATCATCTAGTTGAGAATCCGATTGTACCTCAAGGGAGTCTTTCCCTTGGACCATGAGGCAATGATCGTCGAACTTGTCTCTCCTAAATCTTCTCAACTTGTTGATAATCCTTGGTAGCTCAGGAGAAGTCAATATGCTCTAAATTGCAAAAGCCTAATCATAATGAGCAAACACATGTAAAAAATCTTCATTAAGAGATGCTCTAAGTGTTTTAAGTGCAAGTGCATTGACCTTATTATGCTTGCTATCATTGGGGTAAGATTCCTTGGTAATGACTTGGTAAACTTTAGATCCTAAGGCTTTCAAATGACTACTCATCTTGGCTTTTCAAAAATCATGTCTAGTAAAATCAAACATAAGATGGCTATCCATGAGTGCAAACTAAATGTGTACAAATGAAAAAAAATGCAAATGAAGATTAGCAAACCAAGATCTCACTCCTAGGTGGTTAAACCTAATATCAGGAGCGTAGGCTCTGATACCAATTGAAAATCACCTAGAGGGGGGGTGAATAGGTGATAATGCTAATCTAGTGAACTTAATGCGGAATTTAAAAACTAATTGCAATCACAACAATTAATGCAACCAACAAACGATGCACACATAAGCTAGCCAAGCATATAAATATGAATGATCAATATGAAATGATTCAAGGCACAAAGTAAAGAGAGAGAGTAAGAGTCAAGGGATCAAGTGCAAACAATAAGATATGTTTCGAGGTTCGAGCACCCAGCTCTACGTCCCCGCCTTCACCCAGAAGGATTTCGAATCCACTAGCTTGTCCACAAAGGACTCCCACACAGGGAACCTCCACCGAGGATTTGGGGCAATACAATCACAAGGAGTACCCAACTCCTCTCCTCTCAAACACAACCTCCTCCTTGAGGCACAACACCAAGCCAACAAACAATCACCTCATAACTTGAGGGATTAGCACAAAGCTTACACAAGGATCACCTCACACCTTGAGGGATACAACCCAATAGCACAACCTCCTCAACACAATGAGGGAAAGGCACAAAGCTAAGCTAAGATAGGGTTTACAGCTTGGTGATTAAAAGACCACAAATAATCTCTTTTTCCACAAAAAGATCCTATAGAATAAGATAGTAGATGTTGCTCAAGTGTGGAGAAAACTAAAGGAATGGAAATCAAAAACTCAAAGAAAATCTTTGGGAAAAACTAGAAACCAAGATAAAGAAGTTGAATCAAACACTTTTCCCAAAACCCTTTCTTTGATTTTTCAAACCCTAGCAAAAACACCAAATAGATTGTTCAATTTACAGCCCAAAAAACTTCTTTTGATTGCTGTGAAAACACTAGAGAGTCAGAAAAAATTAGCACAAAAATCTTAGAGAAAACCTCTTTCCAATGGGGTATTTATAGCCCCCAGAAAATTATAGCCGTTGACAGCAGAAACTGCCAAAAATGAACTACCGGTCGACCGTTCGGTCGATCGTCCAACGGTCACTTTTTGACAGCTGGCAGCTACCGGTCGATCGGGCGATCGACCGGCCACAGAACCAGAGAGCAACGGCTCTCTGGCCGGTCGACCGCTCGGTCGGACCGGGAGCGCACCCGAGAGCAACCTACTCTCAGTCGGTCGACCGTGCAGTCAACCGGCTTATGGGGCAGCCAGCGTGCACGTATCCGTGCACGTCGGTCGACCGCTACAGTCGACCAGCTACTTGGTACGGTCGACCGTCCGGTCGACCGACCTAGCCTAACAGAGGCAGTTCTGGTCAGAAAAACATGTTATTTTTAATTCTAAAAATTCTCATAAATCTTCTAAAAATACAAAAAAATAGTTTTATCATTTACATTGATATACAAACTTGTGTTAAAAATTTCAACACAAATTTCAAACATTTTGAACCATTTTTGTGTTATAGAAATTTTGCTAAAAACCAAAAACTGTATTTTCTAAAACTTGGATTTTTGAATTGAAAAATACGTTTTGTCCAAAACTCATCTAAATACAAAAACATGATATTTAAACACTTTGAAGAAAGTTGCATATGGACATAAGTCCAATATACATGAAACATATATATATCCATGTTTTTGACTTTAATTCCAAAATTATGTTTTGTTAAAAATATCAAAACACTAAACTCATGAAATAGACTATCAAACTAAGTTTGTCTAAGAAGTTGAAACATGCATGTATATAGAACAAATCTAATATACATTAAACCATGTAAACTTGTTTTGAATCTATCTATTCATGAAAACCAAGATCGGTTAAACCAATCAAACCGAAAATCAAAACGGAAACATGAAACGTGTGTGTTGTGAACTTTAGCATATCATACTATTCTAATTTTACAAATGGATGTAAAACTCAAACTAAACTAGGTACCGATGTCTTCTTGTAGAGCGCCGTCTCCAAGCCGACTCGAACCAAAACTTCGTGATCCACCGAGCTTGACTCTAATGAGTGCTATATATGATCTTGTCGCTTGGCTCTTGAATCACCATGTGAATAGCTCCAAAACACTTTTGTTGAAGCTAGTCACCTACTAACATCTTGATTAGAGATCTGAAACTAAAATCACAAGATTATTAGTACACATAACTACATGAGTTAATCATCATCAAAACTAGAGTGGAAGGCCTCTGGGCCAACAAGTAAAGTACACAACTCATAAATCATCAAAACTCATTAAGCATGAAGTATAAGAAAGTAAATACTTGTAGGTAAATTAGAGTTAGAACCCTCGTCTTAAGATGCCATAGCTCTTGTTTGTACAAGGCTTGTTTAACACTATTGACTCATTTGGGTTATCAGTCAAATGTTAGAAATTAGTGGGTTAGTAGTTAGTTAGCCATGCTAATGAAAAGTTAGTTTGCCATAAAAGTAAAAGAAACAACAAAGGAAAAGAAGTGGAGGGAGGGAGTTACACTACAAGAAAACAAAAGAAAAGAAAAGTTAAAGAAAGGAAGTTACACTACAACAAAGTAGAAGAAAAGGAGTGAAGAAGAAGGAAGTTACACTACAACAAGGAAGTAAAAGCAAATGGCAAAGACAAGTAAATAGAAAGAAGGAAGAGAAGTAGTACTTGTATTAGCTTGTCACCCTTCCAATACAACACTTACACACTCTCTCTCTTTCACTCTAATAGCTAAAAACAACTAGAAGAAGAATAACAACAATAACTACAAACCTAAAAATAAGATTACAAAAACTTGCTCTAACTCTGGATCTTGTCAAACTGAAGACCCAGGGGGGTATTTATAGGCACCAGGGGAAAGAGGGCCACGTGGGAAGCACGTGGCCCAAAGCGTAGGCACGCACGCGCCCAAAGGGCCGCGGAATCGCGGCCTGGGCTGCGTTTCGTGGCCCTGCCAGGGTGGCGCGCGCCTGGCTTCGGGCAGCGCGCTGCCCAGTCTGTCTTCTGTCCACCTAAGCTCCTGGATTTTTGATTTGATGCCCTAGACTGACAAAATCTTCACTCTAAAGTCAATGGCTACTTGGTAGGCTCTTAATCACCAATTAAATGGTGATTTAGGTCTTCTTCTTCATTTGCACTCCATGGACCTAGAATCAAGCAAGTAAAGTTTTATTAGCAGAATTTTATATGAAATAAATATGAGAATGTGATAAAAATTATGCAAAATTAGAGACTAATCACGACCATGTTACAGTGGACTGGAACATGTTGCAGTAAGTTTGCAACTATTTTGAAGTGATAGCTGATAGAGTCTCTCTCAGCTGGCGGCTGAGTTACATTTCTCTCTCTCATATATATATATATATATATATATATATATATATATATATATATATATATATGAATGGCTTGATGGTTAGAGTTGAAATCCCAAAAATCTTCACATCACAAGGTGCATATTATTTAGGTTTTATGAAGGATAAAATACTCAATCCAATTTTGAATTCTTATCTTAATTGAAGACAAGATCTTACATATAGAATAAGTTTAAGTTTTGGTAGACTTAAACCTTAGATCGCTTATATTTTTGCAAAAATATTTTGAAAACTTGTCTCTCTTTCAAAATGTATTTTCAAAACACTAACTTTTATTTTCTTTCTTTATGGATTTTGTGGGTGCAATCCGCTGAAAACCCTCAGGGGACAATATTCCTCCTCTAGGAGAAACCTAGATGTTTAATGGCTTGTTGCACACGCTCAGTGCAATCGCGTCACCTGCAAAAGTGGTGTAATAACTTTCTTAGTTTAGTTTTTTCTTTTTCTTGTTTTCTCGGGACGAGCAAAAGATAAGTGTGGGGGTGTGATTAGGCTACAATTTTGCATCATTACATTGCATTTTCCTATCGATTTATGAATAAAATGACGCTTCTTACCCGTGTTTTGGTTCTATTTTGCAGATAATCAAGAGTTCAGGGGCAAAGTTAGAATAAGAGCTTAATTAAACCCAATTTTTAGGTAATTAAATCTCATTACTTGGAGGCCAAGCTAGAGAGCTTCTAGAAGAAATATTGGATTTAGAAATTTGGGATGAATCTGAAGAAACCCGGATCCAATTCACCAAAAACCAGATATAATTAGGTTTTCCTCGCAGTTAGACGAAACCAAGGACCATCCCTGGTATTATCGTGAAAACGCGGCAAAAGCCGCGTTTTCGTGGCCCCTATGGTGGGCCCACGCGTCGATCTTTAACGCGTGGCCTCGTCTCGCCTTCTAGATGCTTTGTTTGCCTATAAATACTGCAAAGATGGGCCAGAAACGAGAACGGAGGTTTATAGGTTAGGTTTCTCTCTCTTCTAGTTGTAGAGTATAATTTTTTCTTCTTTTTATTTTGCATTTTCATTTTGTTTTTTTAGATCTTGTAGTAGGTTGAGTTGATTCAGAGAGAGATAGAGAGATACTGATGTAATAGATGGTGAGAATCTATGTAAAGATATCTCCTTTCTTCTCCTTTGTAATCTTCTCCATGATGCTTAGTTAGTTTTTCTTCTCTTGGCAATCTAACTACTAACCACTAACTAGCTAACCACATACTTGCTAATCTACATGAATCTAATAGCATCTATAAGGCCTTGCTCTGATGATAGATTCTAACATTATAACATTTAACATCTAACCCACTAACAAGCTAACTTGTAATATCTTCTTTATTTGATGCTCACCTCTAACCGATTTTGATGATCTAATAGTAGCTTGCAACTTGTTGTGTGGAATGAATGTGTTTGAATGTTAATGAACAATCTTAATGCCATACTTTGTATTGTATCTTGAAGCCAAAGACTAGTGATGGCCAAAGATTCATGTGAGGCAACTATCACTAAGAGGTTAGTATGGTTAGTGAAGCAATTAGTAGTTAATAGCCATGAGTTTTTTTTCATAATTTCCTTCTTCTTTTCTATTTTGTTTCTGGAAACCAATTTCAAAATATTTTTATCATTTTCATATCAATGTTATTACCAATTTCTTAGTTCACCTATGTTTCATTTACTTTTTGTTTTCAAGCCCACTCCTACATCACTTCACTTTTTACTTCACCTCTTTTTTATTGTTTTGTTTTATCGATCCACAACCACTTCTCCATTATTTTTCACATCGCTGTTTTCATTGCCTTCTCACCTATCACTTCTGGATTTCTGTTCTTTTCCTTTTTCTCATTATTAATAAAGAAGAAAATTGTTACATAACATGTGAATAAGAACTATAATGCTTCTATTGCCTCCCGTCCCTGTGAATTCGACCCGTTGAGCCAATGCTATAACAAAAGTATCGAGGGAACATTAGCATACACGCTTTTACACTGATTTCATAATACACACATTTTCAAGTGCTTGGTTCACCCGATTAACCGCCATAACTTAGCAGTCGACTGGTTTAACACTGTTAATTTTAAGATGAGCAGCGCGTATCGAATCGACCGCCAGGGTCTATCGATCATCCGCTATTTGAGTTTTTGACCCCAACTCTCGAGTGCATCGCGGATTGACCGTCACTGTCAATCACTGGACCACCAGAGAAGTTTTGTTCTATTTGGATCGACCGCCAAGTTCGATCACTGTTTTATAATTTTTAAAATCTGTGCGGGAACTTTTTGAATACTTTTGATTATTTTAATTTGACTCACAGTTCAAGTAACCAACGGTACAGTTACATGTGGCCGTTGATATTTTCATGTTCATCCATGGATAGACTGCTAGGGATAATCAATCATCTGCTGGATCAATCACACCGACTTGGACTGGGTTTGACGATCAAACCGATTGACCGCTAGTTTTCAGCGGTCAATCGAAAGAGGCATTTTTTTATTTTGAAAGGATTTAAACATGAAATTTTGGGCTGCACTTCTTTCGTTGGCCCTAAGGTACAATAACTCTTATTTTAATGATTCTAAAACTCATGTAGTTTGTGGCACTAATTATCTTAAAAGTGTTTTTAGTATACATGTCGTTCAAGAGTAGGAATTAAACTTTAAAAGGAAATTCAAGTAT
Source organism: Agave tequilana (assembly GCA_038442645.1). NCBI lineage: Eukaryota > Viridiplantae > Streptophyta > Magnoliopsida > Asparagales > Asparagaceae > Agave > Agave tequilana. The sequence goes on from JAVJIF010005285.1 coordinate 80,408, forward strand.
CGGATCCAAGCTCAAAAAGTGAAACTTTGAAGTGTGAACCTATTCTTGTATTATGTAAGATATTTAGTTTGTTAAAGTTTGATGTAGAAAATTAATGCTCAAGATATCTCACACACGCACATGATTTTTTATAGTTTTGAGTTTTTAAAAATATTTAGAAACACTATAAAAATATCTTGTCTTTGAAAAATATATATATATGTACAAATATTTTCAATTTATTATTATGTTTTACAAAAGATTTATAAATATATATAATTGTAACTATGTATCAAAAGTATTTTGAATAAAAAGAAAAATTGTTTTTGGGCTTCTGCCACGGTCGACTGCATGGCAGAGTAAAGCTTTCTCGGTCGATCGAGCAGTCGACTGGGCATGCACATACTTGTGCATCTGCATTTTGCTCTGAGCACTGTCGACCGCTTGATCGATCGTAGCACTGAGTCTTCAGAATTCGTTCTAGACGGCCGACCGTCAGTACTGAGCTCAACTCTAAGCTCAGAGTGCTACTCTGGCTGGTCAACTACTTGGTCTACTGATGACAGTGGCTAATTCATACTTGCCTTAGCCGGTTGACTGCCAGTGGTCAAACATGTCTGTTTTGAACTATAACGACTATTTTCCTATACAAATCAGTCCCAATTCATTCCAAAGGCTATTTTTATGATTTTAATGATTTTTAACGTGTTTTAATTCTAGAATTTGATGAGAATAGATATCTAACCTTCTCCTATATAAAGAAGTATTTAGAGATGGATTATAACAAGAAGAAACAAATTTTCAAGTATTCTATTCTAAATCTCTTGTGAAAAATTTTCAATGCTTCAAATTCAATTCTCTCCATTTCTCTCACAGTTTTCTTGAGCAATCATTCTCTATATTGAGCTATAAGAAAGTTGTAATAGAGATCATTTGTGATTTTTGAATGTCACTAAGTGTTGTAAATTATTGTACTTCGATAGTTCCTCTTGAAAGGAAGGTAGTGAGGTGGAGTTGTAGTTCCGGATCTTGCGAGATCAAATCAAGTTGTATACAAGTTAAAATAGTAGAATACTTCATTGCAGTGAGGGCGGGGTCATAGAGCAAGTGGTCCTAACCTCGATAACAACTTTTTGTTTGCAATTGGTTTACATTTGATCTCTCTAGCTCTCACTCTCTTATTTATTGTAATATTATACTTTTAATTTTATTACTCTTGCAATATATTTTGTTTGAACTTTCTATCATCAAGAAAATAATTACGCACGTTAACTCTTATTTTAAGAGAAATCATGAGAAGAAGTTTAGAGCCCTTCACCGGATATATGGCTTCATTTCTTGATACTTGAGATTATATAAATTGTTAATTTATTATAATTGATTGTTGAATAGTCTAATTTATTGTTGATATTTGTGTTCTAAATTTCCTCCAGTCTTCAGTGTATCACCTACTCACCCCCTTAGGTGATTTTCACTTTTCACCATCACTTTCCTTCTCCTCTCTATAAATGCTACTTCTTACCACTCTTTTGGTAACTTTTGAAAATTAGATTCACTCAAAGAAAACTAAAGCAAATATTTTTTTCTCCAAGCTTATTCTTCAATCTTTTAAAGTGTGCTTTCTTATTGTGATTGAGATTTGATTTCCACTTGTACTCTCTACTCTTAATCTCTTCAAAATTCATTTAGATTCTAGATCTAAGATTTCAACAACTTTTGGAATACTATTATCACTCGAAAGATATTGTGCTTTAGTTTCTTCCCACAAGCTAATTTTTCTTCATTCTTTAAAATAGACTGATTTACTTGTGCTTTATAATTGTGATTGAGAATTGATTTAAACTTTCTACTCACTATTGTCAGTTTTTTCAATGTTGGCTAAATGGTACAATCACTTTTTATTTTGATGATTTTAAAACTCATGTAGTGATACTAATTATATTCAAAAGAGTTTTGTAGTACATAGGTTTTCAAGAGTGGGAAGTTGAACTTGAAATGGAGATTCCAGTTTTGGATCCGAGCTCAAAGAAATCAAAAATGAAGAAGTCCACATTGAAGAATTTTGAAGATGTATCTACTCTTGTATTTAGTTTGCTAAAGCCTATCGCAGTGAATAGATGCTCAGGAGAACACACACACACACACACACAAAAAAGCACAAAAAAAGTTTTGCAAAACAATTTCATGATTTTTTGTTTATAGATTTGTGTTTGAAAAAATCAAGCTTAATATATATATATAGTATTTCAAAGGTTTAATATATATATTTGTACTTCAAATATTTTTAAGATAATATATATATTATATTTTATAAAATATACTTTTAAAATATTGATTATAATTATCCAAGTATCGGATAGTCGACAACCCACATAGCTTTGATTGCTGATACATGTACACAGGCTGAAGACATATAAGCTGTCGACAGCTTCATAAGGCTGTTGACAGGTAAGTACAACAGAGACGTACTCTTGGTTTAGTCTGTCGATAGTTGAGTATAACCATCCACAGCTGGATTAACAGAGAGTGAGGTTGTCTCAGTCTGTAGATAGTCAGACTCTGCTGTCAATAGTTATAGTGTAAGTTTTGAAAAGTCCGACCATTGGAGCCATGCCTGTCAATAGGCCTATACTTGTTGTCGACAATTAGGCAATAGAGTTGCCTGATTTGTCTCCCGGCAACTAGTTTTGTATCCAAGCCTATCCATATTTATTTCAAACATGAATTTTGTATTTTTTAATGCATTTTTTTGTTGTTTAAGTTTGCTGATTAAATTTCTCTACTCTTGTCCTATAAATAGAAGAGATTATGCAATTTATATCAAGAATTTCAAGAGATAATAAATCAAGTTTTCTAAATTTTCAAGTGTTCGGTTCTTGTGCACTAAAATCTCTTTCTTCTCAGTTTTTCTCATACTTTTATCGAGAGCATTCATATTATTTACTCTGAGCTATAGGAAAAGAGTAAAAAGAGAGTGATTGTGATCTTGTGTAGATTACCAAGTATTGTATTCTTTGTTCTTCAAGAGTTCCTCTTAGAAGGAGGGTAGTGAGTAGAGTTTTGGCTCCAGATCTCGCGAGATCGTGATAGAGTTGTAATTAAAACCGATTATAGTGGAATCCTTCATTACGGTGAAGGTGGGACAAAGAGTAAGTGACTCGAACCTTGATAAATTCTCTGTGTTTGCGATTGGCATCTCGTTTGATCTTTCTAAACTTTCACTTCTTTATTTGTTATAATTACTAGTATACTTCTTGTTTTTATTTAATGTTTTGATCAACCTTGCTATATTATTTGAACTCTATATTGTTTGAACTCTCTAAACATCAAGAAAGTAATTGTGTACATCAAGTCTTATTTTAAGAGGAATCACAAAAGAAGTTCAGAGCCCTTCAAAGGGTATACGACTTTATTTCTTAATAACTAAGATGGCTAAGTGTTAGTTGTTTGTAATTGATGGAGATTATTTTAATTTTTCACTTTAGTGAGTATATCACCTATTCTCCCTACTCTAGGTGATTTTAATTGGTATCAGAGCTTGGACTCTTATTTGTAGGTTTCACACCTAGAAGTGATCTTATTTAACACACCCATTACTTTACTTGATACACACACATGGTGAATAATGTCAAGACCCCACCCAAGTTAATGAACTTAACTTTCCCATTTGAAAGTTAAGATGACTATTTTACTACAATCATTAGGAAGTCGAGTTGCCAAGGCTACTACAAAACACTTTGTTGTTCCATTGGTGATGAGAACTCATGGTCCGATACCGCTTTTAAGGAATTTGAGACCAATGCCAAGGCCCATTACGCCTTATTACAATCACTCAATGATGATGATATTTCTAGAGTGATAAATTATAAGTCCGCCCATGAGATTTGGGTAATCTCATAGTTACCCATGAGGGGACCTCTCAAATGAAGAGGGCTAAGATTGATCTGTTGCATTCTCAATATCAGAACCTCAATATGAATGATAATGAGACCATAATGATATAATGACTCACTTTACTAAGATAACTAATTGTCTTCTTCTTTTGATGATTCCAATGATAATGATCAAAAGGTGAGAAGGTGATTCGAGCACTTCCTCAATCTTGAGAAGTTAAATCTACCACCTTGATAGAGATGAACGACAAGGAGGAGATGGACTTCAAGGGGCTTATAAGAAACTTAAAGACCCATGAATTGGAGTGAAAAGTAAGAGAAGACAAAGCTTCACAAAAGAAGAAATGTATTGCTTTAAAAGTCACTCCAAACTTCTCCGATGATGATGAAATGTTTGAGCAAGATGATGATGAAGAACTATGCTTGCATGTGAAGAACATTCAGAGGATGTTCCACAAAAGAAGAAAGTGCAACAACCGCAAAGGAGATGGCAAAGAAGATAGAAGAGGAAATGAGATTAACTATTGCTACATTTGCAAGAAGCCGGGCCACCTCATTGCGGATTGCCCTACATGAAATGCAAGGCTTCCACATCAAAAAAGCCATATAAAAAGAAGGCAATGAAGCAACTTGGGATTCAAAAAATGAATCTAATAGAGATGTTGACATGGTAAATGTGTGTTTCAGGCAAATGACAACAACTCTACTAAGGTATGTTCGGATCCTTCTTTAGATGATTCAGATTTATCGATTAATGAACTGGTTATGCTTTTGAACAACTCTCTCAGAACTATGATTTACTCAAAATAAAGTATTTAAAAATGAAGAAAGAAAAAGAGGTTTTGCAAAATAAATAAACATTATTTTGAAGGGAAAAAGAGATTTAGTTAATTCTCTTGAAAATACCAAAAAGGATTTTGATGCTTATAAAATTTCAAGTAAAACTAAATTTTCCATTATTAATGAAATTGAGATTCTTAATAAAAAACAAAATAATATTTTGAGTAATGTTTTAAAGAAATGTCTGTTTGATAAAGCTAGATTAGAATTCATGTTTCCAAAGAGACTTGCTGAAAAGAAACTAACACCACATGTTTCTCACACGCATCATGCTCACGCACATAAAACATGTTCGTCATGTTCACAATGAACATATGCTTTCATGTATGCCAAAACGTACACATGTGCATATTGTGGCCGAAAAGGTCACTTGGCCAAATTTTATCATGATAAATTGAATATTGCAAATAATCATGTTTGGGTTCATAAAGACTAATATTGTAAGATTCAAAAAGATTTGAGTACCAAAATCAACCTCTAATTCAAATGATGTAATACATGCCGAGCCCATAAGACGTAGAGAGCGATTGTACCTTGATATTAATTGCTCATGGCACATGACATAGGATATCAATAACTTTATAACTCTATCGAAGTCTAGTGAAGGTGGCATCGTCACCTTGGAGATGATTCCAACGAAAAATCATTGTTATAAGTAATATCAAAGTTGGTACGTCTCTTTTAATAAAAAAAATATTGCTTTAGTAAATAGTCTCAAGCATATCTATTAAACATAGTCAATTTTGACAAAGGCTTGTAGGTTATTTTTTACGATTCTACTTATAATATTGTGTTGGCCAGAAGACCCATCACTCTATTTTTTTATGATAATTAACTCATGTAGTTATAGTACTAATGATCTTGCGTTATTTAAGTTTCAGACATTAATGAAGATCTTAGTTGGTATTTAGATTCTCAAAAGACCAAAGTGAAGCTTAAAGCTAACACGTATTTATTCAAGAGCTCAAGCACAAAGAACCCATCAAGAACAAGAACTCAAGAAGGAGTCTAACTCTACGGAATCAAGTATTTAATCGAGTTAAGATACAAATAAAGATCACATCAATATAAGAAGACTTAAGTTTATAAGAATGTATAGACTTATTTTAAAAGTTTAGATTAGGCTTGATTTGCTCAAGCTTACATACACAAATTTGATATTGAATTCAAGAACAAAAGTTTTCATTTCAGTTTAACGAAGCTGTGTTTTGTTATGAAATGAAATTTCTCAAAATAAGTTTATATTATTTTATATGTGTATTGGATTTTGTCTATACACATTGGGCATAAAATGAGTTTGAGAAACTTGTAAGTCACCTAGAGGGGGGTGATAGGTGACAAGCTAATCTAAGCAACACTAATATGGAATTAAAATTAATTATGCAACCTAAAATATTAGGCTAATACACAACGTATAACACAAATGTGTAGCCGAATTCCGATGAAGGATTCTTAACTATCTCCTCAGATTCCTCTAGATTAAGAGTGAGGTGCCACTATGGCTCTCTTAGTTAAATATTAGTGTGTACAAAACAATCCGAAGAAATATGTAAGTGAGATCAAGGGAATATCAAGCATGTAAAAGACATAAACAATAATACCATGCAAGATATAAAAACACAAGTGAGGGAGAGAGAGATGAGCAATCGCAAACACGAGAGAATGTTTCAGATCCGAGCACACTTGCTCAATGTCTCCGCCTTCAACACTATGAAGGATTTCACTATAACGATCCGCAAATCACACATTGCTGCAAACACTGACAACGAGCTCTTTCAAGAACTCTTAGACCAGCAAGGCCCTCACTTGTTCTCGCAAGAATAACACATGCAAGCACAGTTGCTTGCCGAGGGCCGCATCTCTACAAATTCCCAATCAAGAGGGGGAACACTTGTGATCACTTCTCTTGATCACAAAAATAAACTCTCACAACAAGTATCCCTAGAGGATTGATATAGCAATGGATGGTTCAAGCTTGGTGAGAAAATAAGATGGATTGTGGAGGAAAAACTCAAAAAAACTCTTTGAAAAGATCAAGAAACACTTATGATAAACTCTCCTTTTGATATGAAAGTTTTAGCCCAAAAATATGTGGAGAAAAACTCTAAGAAAGA